>CM075025.1:10642770-10673777 GCA_037576675.1 Pangasius sanitwongsei | reverse complement strand
TGTAGCTCGACCGAGAGTGAGGGAGAGAAAGAGATGGAGAGAGAGGAAGAGAATGTTAGATAAGCTTTGTCCACTAATGGTTAAGCAAAATATACTTTGCATACTTTGAATCAGCTCAACAGGATAATGACATTTAAATAATACAAATAATAAGAAAATACAAACCAAGCAATAGCTTGGTTTGCTCAAATGGGGCCACCAAGTTGAGAATTTTGCCTAAAAAATAAACTTAATAGATGAAGCCTCATAAACATTGACATATTGCCTATAGATTTGTTTGCCTATGAACAATTTTGAGCATTTGGTGTTTTTTTTTTTAATATAAAGGTAATAAAGTCACAGCACAATAATCCCACTTGATTAGCATCCCATTAGTAGAGATCCATCCCTCCATATCATGCATAGTTGCTCAGTGTTGTGCATCCACCAAACAACACATACAGGTAGCATGTGTGTGCAAGCATCAGTATGAATCTAGCAATTTATAAGTAAAACTCACTAGCTAAGTGGTGCCATATGTTACAAGACATTATAAGAAAGACATAATAATCAAAACATACATCTTTCTTAAAAAAAAAAAAAAGATGCTTGTGTGATCAGGTGAAACATCTGGCACTATTGAAGCAACATCAAGGAACAGATGTTCTGGGTACAGAATAATGTCTGTCTCCAAGGCCAAGATCCCCTTCCACCAAGTGAAACCCCATTATAGCTAGTGCTATATGTTCTGATAATGAAAATGAACAAGGGGAGCAACACTCACCCGAGTAAGTTTCTCAGTAAATTACAGTACATCTGATGGCCCAGAAAAAATGGCCAGATTTAATTATTGATATAGGCCATGTGCAAAGTGAGGAACTCTCCATCATATCAAGAAACACTATTTTATGCAGAATAAAATACTGTAAATTCTAGGAATGTGTATTATAAGGCATGGGTTTTAACTTTTGAAGCCAGAGACCCCTTTAACTGTCAATATAATTCCACTTACTTCCTCAGTATAGTTCCCACAGTTCCTCATGATTTATTTCATGAACAAATTCCAACTATTCAAATGTTAGGTTAATTATTCTGCCTATTTATTGGCACCATAGAGCTTTTTATTCCTTCCCACTGACAGATCACATTATAATTAAACCCATCATTAGATTCAAGTTGACATTTTTTTTATTTATAGACCTAATTTTTTTGACTTATTAAGTTTTGGATAAAACCCGATCAATTCAATGGACCAGCCAAATTAGGCTAATATCGGTAAGAATTCAATGATAATATATAACTTGGTGAGACCCCACATGACTGTAAGGAATGGTTTAAATTAAGTAGGAATAATGCTAATACAATATTGGCTTGTCTGGCAGTGATGTGGGTAAGTTAATGATACATAGCAGGAGTAAGAGACATAAATAGACATAAAGAACTAAATAGCTGACTGAGAAGTAGACACGAAATACATCACTGGCTTCCCACAATGTGTCATTTTTGCACTCTCTTGATACTGACTCATAATCTGGCTTTCCGTCCCTCTGTGAAAGAGTGCAAAACATAGAGACCTGACATATCTGCTAATCCATCACAACACTGCAGAATGTGCATGAAGGTGAGGCCATGTACCGATTACACACTTCCTTATGCTAACTGGCTCAAAGGACAGTTCAGTAGAACTGTGACGTACAACACAGAGAGGAGCAGAAATCTATTGTGCACCATTATATATTATGATCATTTAGTATATTGATCCTGGTACCAGACTCAAGCAGTTAATGTCGTTAAGTCATGTTTATATTATTAGGAAGATCAGGTTCAATGGCCTAGAAGTCTTGGATTTACATTCATAGCTAAATAAATGTGCTACAACAGCAGAAGACCACTTCAGGTTCCACGCCTGTCAGCCAAGAACAGGAATCTGAGGCTATAGTGGGCACAAGCTCACCGAAACTGGACATTTGAAGATGAATACTCAAGTCACTGAGATCACTTTTTTTTCCCTAGTCTTATGTTTGATGTGAACATAACGTAACTGAGGCTCTTGACCTGTATCTGCATGATTTCATGCATTGCACTACTGCCACATAATTGGCTGATTGGATAATTGCATCAGTTAGAAGATGTGCAGGTGTTCCTAATAAACATTTCCATGAACTTATAAAACAGGGTCTGTTCTGTTTTTAGGCCAGTTATTGAATTCTACAAATAACAAATGTAAAATATGTGGCTATATTATTCAAAACAACAACTGACAGTATTTGGATGAGACAGACATGAAAGCACAACTTAAAGCTCTTCTTATATAGTTTGATCCAAATTTCCATCACCAGAGCATTACAGTAAACAGTTCCGGTTACATATCCACAAATCAAATCAGGGTTATTCCAGGCAACTCCAGCTCCTCAGCCTTTATTTTTTGTGAACAGCAAGCAGAGCTGAGCCCTGGTATTAAAATTTGATGGAACTGTAAATCATAGCATGATGATATTATAATAAGAATGATACAGCTTCATACTGCAGTGTATTTTATTTCAGAATGGTGAATTCATTTAGACAAGGAAATTGTTAGCTGCTGTTTATTTGATCATTAAATGACAACGATTTCATTTTAAAGGCTTTATGCTATCTTGCTAGCCAGAAAAAAGTTATATATGTATATGTATATGTATATCGATATAGATGCCAAAACTGACAAACATGGCATCATCAACATGGAATCTGTGATTTGGTGTCTATGTCCGGAAGTCCATCCATCCATCCTCTGTACCGATTATCCTACAGGGGACTCGGGGCACAAGGCGGGGGACACCCTGGACGGGCTGCCAACCCATCACAGGGCATAATCGCACACACATTCACACACTACAGACAATTCGGAAATGCCAATCAGCCTACAACGCATGTCTTTGGACTTTGGAGGAAACCCCCGAAGCACAGGGAGAGCATGCAAACTCCGCCCACACGGGGTGGAGGCAGGCATTGAACCCCCAACCCTGGAGGTGCCTGTCAGGAAGTCATAATCTCAAATTATGAGAAAGTAATCACACCTCTGAAAATGTGGAATTATACATAGTAACTGCCCTTGCTAATCACACAAATGCTACTGATTTTTCATTGTGCTTGATGATTATTTATTAATTTATTAACTGTAAAGTGGCGTTAAACTTGTAACAGACAAATATAAGATTTTTGTTTCATATTTTGGTTGCTTTAAGTGGTACAGTTATGAGGAGAAACAGGGAACAACTGTTACAACCCTCCCTGGTCTCCTCTATACCCTGACGGTTGTGCGTGTCACAAGAGTCTGTTAACGCTTTACAGCCTAACTGGATCATATAATTAGTTTGTGCCTGTTACCAAACCAGTGCGGTGCAAATATCTAACCCCAACTGGCCACATCCTTGACTGTTGCCACGCTGTTTATCCGCATGGCGGTCTGTTTAGATGCGCTGTACGCTTCCGGAAGCCTTTTTTGATTGACAGGACAGGTCATCGAATCATATTCGCGCAAGATTTAGCCCTCCCGCAGAGCCTTGAATTCTGTCCAATCAGAGTAGGCTTTGGGTGTTGCTTATGCAAATGTGGTAGCCAGGGAGATGCGCGCGCTCCATTCATTGCGCCCGGCTGAAAGGAGAAGCGAGTGCGCGCGTGCGGCTCCGCGATTCTGCACAGTTCCCCGCTGAGCGCCGTTCACGCGTGTAGCCGTTTACAGGAACACTTTGCGGACACACACACACGCGAAACACCGCAGACATTTGGGTGAGTCATCCATGCGTCTACTTTCAGCTCTTTTATAAACGTGTAATTTTGTGAGCTTCTGATAATAAACGGTAAATATCAAAACGTTAAAGAGACCACCTGTATAATAAAACTTGTATATATTATTTCCCTCTTATAATAAATGTGCAATTTTGTGCATGTTGTCAAAGATCACTTTTTTGTAGAAAATTACTGACAGGCCACACAGATGCTGTATTTGCTTGTCGTTTGTTGATGTCTGAAAGCGTCCAGACAACATTTCTTTATAGACTCTTTATATATGAAAATGTGTCCTTGCACTTTTTAGGCACTACAAACAACCCAATAGCAGCTGTAATGGTTGTATAGCCTAATCATCAAAATGCATGTCTAATTCCTGCCTGCAGCGTTGTGTTACAGCAGACTGTCCATGCTGATATATATGTGTATTTGTGTCCCATTGCATGTGTGTTCAGCTGCAACTGTGGACTGTTGTATTACTTTCGGACAGCAGACTATATAAGTCTAGGTGATAACATAGAAAGTGGTTTATTTACCCTGTGCATGGGCTGATGTGTATCTTAGTGGCAGAGAGTGACTGGAGCTGCCCCTAGACAAAGCTGTGAGCACCTATCCAGTCTGACTGCAGTGAGATCAGAACATCTTTCATCCGCCTCTCATTAGAAAGCTGATAGCGGATGGAGTTGTCACAGTGTCAGTTTTGTGTGAGATGAGTTTTATTGAGCCACACAGACATGCAGTGATGCAGAGGAAATAAATAACTGTGTTGGGTGAAAGTGGAGAGGGACATGGGTGTTATGCCGACCAGACAGACCAACCTTGACCACCGAGAAACTCCCAGAAGAAAAAGTACCAAAACATCATATAGCATATAGTGTTTTGGGAATGGTGTTGAATGGTGTTCAAATGTGGAAAAGACAGGTGCTAAAGTGTCCGTAACTAAACAGTAGCTTAAGGTTCAGTAGACCGAGGTTCAGTAGGTTGTCAAAGTTCCTGTAATATGCTTCAGTCTTTAAAAACTATGCAGAAATATTGTTATTGATTTGAATTACTATTTTTTCATGTGATGTGAAACAAAGTTAACATTTTTGGACTGAGATGGGATATTTTTGCCATGTTTATAAAATAAATTTCGACCTCTTCATGACAACATACTTGATATGGGCACATGGTATTGTTCCCACTATGTCACATTTCAGCCCTTCTCCTGATAGATAGATCACATGCAAGCTTGGTTTTTATCCAGTGTTTTCTTGCCCTGTGCTCCTGGTGACTGAGGACAGGGGATAGGCGTGGAGTCTGAACTCAGTCCCTCTTTGTCCCCACATCCTCCTTAGTCTACATTCGTGAATGAATCTCACCCAAAAAAAAAAAAAAAAAATCCCATTCAAGGAAGCACGTGGCCAGTGTCAGTATTCTATTTTGTCCCAGACAAAAGCGACCAGGCAGTGCCAGGTGTATCAAATCGTGCACACACAGTCGTTTGATCAATTGCCCACATGCTCTGTTTCTCATGGTGATGGATGGCAGTTCCAAAATGGCTGAACTCAAAAAGCCGTGGACAGTCACTGGCTAATCAGACAGCACGACTAATCAACCCACCTCAAGGGAACTCAATGCATGAAAAACAAAAGGCATGCATGGACAAAAAATGAGCAAAGGACAGTTTTGTTTTTCTTACTTCTGATAGGTGCCTGTTGGTATTGTTGTGTTCTTCTCATCTAATAGAACCTGAAGATTCTTTTTGCTTGCTTTGCACTGCTGCCTGTTTTGAATGTGAATGAGAAATGAGTATAGTGCTATAATGAGCAAGGTGCTGTCAAACACATTTAGCAGCTCGAGTCATAGCACGATGCCACAGGCCATGTTTGGACATCACAGACACATTGTTCCCCATTCTTATCCTAATGTTATGGTACTTGGATCTGACAGAAGCTGGAAAATACAGGTTGACACAGCTAATACAGAGAAATAGGATTATGCATGTCTTGCCAAACTCGCTGCTGGCATGACTTTCCACTGATATGCTACTAAGCCAAGTGGTATTTCCACTAAACCAGTGGGTGGCTTTCAGCTTCCCTTCTATTTACAGCATTTTGATCTTTAACAGGAAATGATCTGATGTTTGGAGAGGGACAATTTCACTGAGAGTTCAATTTTATTTTATATAGACAGAAATCACTTACTTATCCTTGACTTTAAACAGCTTTGTTAGTGTCAGAGCCTTTTCTTTAAGTAGTCTCCTGCGTTTGAGAGAACTTGGCTGTTGCTCAAGATATTGAAGCTGATGGCTATTGCTATAGGACCCTCAAGTAAGGTATTCAACCTCTAGCTGTTCCAGTGAGTAGTCATATAGCTTAAGCACTATTCAGATTTGACTAGTTTTACATGGGGAGGTGGTATAATGTATTTATTACCACAGTATTGCTGGAAATTTGGTCCCATCTGAATCCATACATCCATGATTTTACAGGCAGCACATGCATGGGTCTGGAAAGATTGCACCGTTTTTTTTTTCTTCTATAAAATGACCAGTAGTAATGTCCACAGGTAATAAATATAACCCATCCGAATTGACAGGTAGGTAAAAATTCCATTGTGTATTGTAGGAAAAGAGGTTTTGCACTTTTTCTTCAGTATAGAGACACTCCAGGAAGCACTCTTTTTCTATCGTCTCCCAGCAAAACCAAATTCGCCTAGTTTAAAATGCAGAACAAGAAAATATAGACAGTGTTTAAAAGGACTCATCAGAGAAGTGACAGGGAATTTTAGTTAAGTTATTGAGTTCAAGTAAAGCCTACATACATGTTATGGGCATGTGACCTACTAATGATCAAGTGTGATTTGTGTGGCCACAAGTACTACAACAAGCGGATATAATAATGAACAAAATAATCACTTTTCATTAAAGATAGGAGATGTGCACTGTGTGCATGGAACATTTGGTGTGACGACTATTTAGTGTGATGACCATCATTGAGACACTCTTATCCCACGCAAATCAATCATAATCGTTACATACATCCTCCAGCACCGTTACTCAATGACAAAACCTATCCGAATACTACTTTAAAGAGATTAAAGAGATAAAGAGCTGCAAACAATACAATGTTATATACAAATAAAGGTATTAGTCCAATATATTGTCAAGCTTAAGATAAAACTTGATCCAAATGCAGTACAATGGTATTATGAATATGTAGTGGTTTGAATATTAAATGTTGATTAAGTCCTAATTACATTACCAAGGCCCCTGAGTCTGAACTCCTTGCCAGCAGGGATTTTAGTCATCAGGTGCAACCCACCTGTTCACTGGGATGTTATGAAATCATGAATGTTGTGCAAACCCTCAGGTTAGTAGTTTAATGTAACTAATTATGAAGCACAAGCTGTTAATATAGTCATACATTCCTATTTAGCTGGTTTGATCATCTACAATCAGCTACCCCTTATGTCCAAAAAATTTGCATTTCTCCATCTTACAACGTATGTTGTATGTTTTCCTCATTACCCACAGTCCCAAGGGTATAACAGGAAGCTTCAGTACCAGTTGTCACCCTTGGGGGACTGAGCTGTTGATGTAAGGATATCCTCATGAGCAGGTGGAGAATGCCTTGTTTTTTTCCCTGTGTATCTGAGATGCTGTGCAAATAAGACAAGTGTGCAGTTTCGAATGACCAAAAAAGAACAAGAGCATTGCATTCGAAAGCACAAATGAAAGCATTCAGCACATTATGGGATGCAGAGATCCACTGGTACCAAGACCTGGTATCGTCAGAGAGAGTTTCCTGCTTTTCCATTGCGCTGCCACATGAGCACAATTTTGCTATAGAAACAACACCTGTTTCAGAGGTTCTAATTTAAAATGGTGTAGTGGGACCTGGGCAATTCCAACAAGACCGAGACTAGGCGTGTTTTGTTTTAGCCACAGTTTTTCATCAACGAGACATACATGGTTATGAATCTGTTGTAGCTCTCTTGCAGGAACTTGGCTTAAAAAGTGCTCCAGTGGAGTCAGTTGAAGTTATTTGTTGGTTACTGGCTTCCTCAATTTAAACCAGAAAACGCAACCTTTTAATTATTGCTACTAACTTGCATCTGAGGCCTCAGTTTGTGTATGATACCTTGATATAGAGACATAGAAAAGAGCGAAAATGCACATAGACATGCACAAAAACAACTGCCATTATTATTATTATTAGTCAGAGCAAATATAAATATCTATTCTTTCACCTGGATCCTTTCATGTATTATTTAGAACCCCCTTTTGTATTGCGTCTGTCGCCCCCAGGCAGTGCACAAAAGCACTTCCAGTGGATGATAATGGTATCTGACAGTTATGGATCTGCCTCTATGCCTCTAGATAAGCATGGTTGACCTTTAGTGCTCAACAGCTGCATTATTTATGCCCACTATTGGTTTTTATGCCTTATGTGCCAGTGAAGAATTTAATGACTCCCCTGTAATTGAGCTACATTCAAGGGAAAGTTCCCTAAGAAATTTCATATTTTGGCATCCCTTTGAATATACTGCATGTACCAGACGAACACCATAGTATGCAATGAGAATTAAAGGTTAGGTATTGTTATTGAACCTCATTTTACTTTCATTTTTTTAAATGACAACCATTTATGCCAACACTTTATGTTAAATTATATTGTGGTCTTAATTGATGATCTACTAATATCGATTGAGATCTAAAATTACATTGGATAAAGTACGTATCTACAAATTCCCAAACAATTCACACATCAAGAACAGAGTATTGTTGATAGTCCAAGTTTTGCAGCAGTAGCATTTTCCAGCAGTCCAATACTGAACCTTCATTGAGATGGACCTTATACTTCATCTGCCAGAGGAGTTTGCATGTATATCAATTACTCCATGCACATACACTTATTAGCACGTTCTTGCTATTTAGTGTGTACTAAATTAATTATGATTATGCAGCAGTTCTATACATAAACATTTCATGTAGACTTCTTGTCTTGAGTTTTGAATAATATGGCTACCTAAAATAAAACAAAATAAACCAGGATTAAACATGCAAATAATCATTAGTCTGTATTAGGCAGTGAAAAACCAGCAAGGCAGATGGGTATTATACCAAATTTTACACCAAGTTGGCTTTTACACCAAATTCTCCCCAGTTTGGTCTGCCAATCCCAATCCACCTACCAGCTCTCCTCTATTATAAGACAGCTACCAACTGGGAAGAGTGAAGGCTAACACATGCTTCCTCTGAAGCCATGTGAAGCCAACCAACCACATCTTTTCAAGCTGCTGCCCATGCGACATCACAGGGAAATGTAACAAATCCCATGGGAAGGACTATCTGCCCTCTTCCACATACACAAGCTCACAAATGCCCATGATTAGCTAGTGTCACTGTGATTGACACTAAAGAGAGCATATGCCATCCCTCCCACCTAGAGATTTTGCTCTCTTGGCTCCTGGTAACAGGTGGCTGTGGCATAGTTGAGAGTTTTTGAAATACCACTTTTTTGAAATAATGGTTGACTAGTAAAAAATTAATAGGCATGCAACCCTTAACTTGTAATATGTACAGGCTAATGATGTAGTAGTAGATAATGATGTAGCTGTAGTGTTTGTACTGACACTGATGTCATTGTACTGTGTCATAGCTACGGAACAGGAGTAGTTGAACTTAGGCTGCATTACCACAGACCAGGATACTTTGGAAGTTTCTATTTTGCTGGTAAAAGTGCAACCTATATATTCATTTCAAAGCTAGCAGGATGTCATTCTCCAGTTTAAAGTCTATAACAGTCTCCAAACTGAGTCGTCTTGACTTTTATTTTTCAATCATATTCTGTGACTAGCTCAATGTTCTCCACACATGACAAAAATGTGTCTTTTTCCGATATATTCTTCAAATCTCTCTGTCTCTTTCTCTGTCTCCTTTGTGTGTTGGAATTAATCCACTGCAAGGTCCCAGAGTCCAGAGTTCCTATCTCATTCAGAAGCTCTTAAAGAGACGGGACAGACGTGGCTGGAATGTCAAAGACATCACAGAGACCAGCAGCCTGCCAGCTGTGGTCTATTGATCCATCTGAGTGACAATGATCAGAGAAAGATGGAGGGAAAAAGAGTAACAGGGATGCTATGAAAACTAGATAAACTGTCATATTTTATAGCACAGCTTTAAGAACCTGGAGAACTCTGTGACCTCCTGTAGGATGTTCTAAGTGTTGAAGATCTGTGTATCTCCATAGTGGTTTTATACAAGTATTGGAACATTCTCCAGATCTGTTCATCTCTCTGGATGAAATTGCAAATCAGAAGACCACCCTGAATAGCTGCAGTCATGTACATATTCTTGAGCTTTGGTCCTATTAGTCCTTTGGTTCACACTTTGTCCGAGTCCTCCAGGACGCCTGGGCTTATGTCACTTTCCAGGAAATCAATAATCCAGGCTTAACAACTGATAACGGTCACTGCTTAGAAAATGGAAATTGTAAAATGAAAGCACCATTTCTTTTTTTTTCTTTGCACTGTTTTATGTTAAATATGATTTTCCTTCCCATCCTAGTCACACCGTGCATGCCATAAACTTACAAAAACTTTAATCACATTTTCATGTTCTTTCTTCTATGTTGTATATCTATCTTATATTTCTATTAATTCATTCATTCATATATAAGGCCATATATATGAAGTATATTTAGATTTAGTTTATGCTGTCCAACGAATCTGTCCTTGATTGTTAAAATCCTTAAAATTTCTTCAGTTAGATGAGGTTGAGTAGCTCTTCATTAGTCTCTTCCTGGTTAGTTTTAATTCCTTTGGATGTCTTGGATACTTTAGAAATTATGTAAAAACAATTTACTCGCATTTGTTACATTTTAAAGTATGAAATGCTCACTAAGAATGCACACTACAAAACTTTGTCGTCCTTGCTTGTTAGTGGCTAGAGTTCCCAACAAACTGAATGCAATGCCCCTTAAATGGAAATCTAAATAAAAAAGGAGACTAGTCTGGAAGAAGTGTATCTAAATTAGTGGTATAGTGTTACATTCTGTGCTTAAGATGTTTGTGCATGAATGAGCTAGACAAGTGAGTCTCATATCTCAAGATGACAATATTAAGATTACTGCTCTCATTATTGCAGCACAACCTCTCACCTTTTCCAATAATAGAACCCAAATTTCATTGACTTAATACATCTAATAATAAATGCAATAGCCACCACCATTAAATTGATAAGTGGTTGCTACAAGTTTAGCCACTGTTCACTTAATTAAAGCTCAAGGTGATCTAATAGACGTTAAAACCTGCCTTACTGCCTATGTATTTATGTCCAAAACATGAAAAGCTTGTACACAGACAGCCGCACCCCCACTGTGGAGATATTTATGGCATTCTTCCAGTCTGGCATGCTTCTTACGCTGGTCAATGTCATGTCCTAGCAAAAACGAATGTCTCTTCAATATAATCATCATAAATCAGAAGAAGAAATCATGTATTGCAGGCCATATGAATTTAGAAAAAATATGAGACCACTACACATTTTTTTTTCAAACGCATTCTCAAAGAAATCTATTTGGAAATCTATTAGTAATACTAGTACACATTAAATATCCTCAAACTGTTCATGGCTGTGTAATGCCTACTGTGTACTTAAAACCAAATCTTTGTGTTTTCTGTGTTTGTATGTAACACCATAAACACCACACACCATGGTGGTGGATGCCTCATAGTTTGGAGATTATTTACACACACACACACACACATACCGATCACCCATAACATTAAAACCACCTGCGTAGGTCCCACTTGTGCTGCCAAAACAGTGACCTGTCTGACCTGTCGAGGCATGGACTCCACAAGGCCTCCATGGATCGGACTTGTTTGTCCAGCAAATCCCACAGCTGCTCGATCGGATTGAGATCTTTGGAATTTGGAGGCCAAGTCAACACCTTGAACTCTTTGTCATGTTCCTCAAACCATTCCTGAACAATTTTTGTAGTATGGCAGGGCGCATTATCCTGCTGAAAGAGGACACTGCCATTAGGAAATACCGTTCATCCACATGAATGCCAGGACCCAAGGTTTCCCAGCAGAACATTGCCCAGAGCATCACACTGCCTCTGCCGGCTTGCCTTCTTCCCATAATGCATGCTGGTGCCATCTCTTCCCCAGGTAAGCGAAACACGCACCCCACCATCCACATGGTGTAAAAGAAAACTTAATTCATCAGACCAGGCCACCTTCTTCCACTGCTCCATGGTCCAATTCTGATACTCACGTGCCCATTGTAGGCACTTTCGGTGGTGGACAGGGGCATGGGCACTCTGACCGATCACTCTGACAGCATGGGCACTCTGACCGATCTGCAGCTTCGCAGCCCCATACACAGCAAGCTGCAATATACTATGTGTTCTAAAACCTTTCTAACATAGCCAGCATTAACTTTTTCAGCAGTTTGTGCTACAGTAGCTCTTTTGTGGGATCAGACCAGACGGGCTAGCCTTCGCTCCCCACGTGCATCAGTGAGCCTTGCGCACCCATGGCCCTGTCACTGGTTCACCGGTTGTCCTTCCTTGGAGCACTTTTGGTAGGTACTAACCACTGCATACCGGAAACACCCCACAAGACCTGCCATTTTGGAGATGCTCCGACCCAGTCGTCTAGCCATCACAATCTGGCCCTTGTCAAAGTCACTCATACCGTTATGTGTGCCCATTTTTCCTGCTTCCAACACATCAACTTAGAGAACTGACTGTTCACTTGCTGTCTTATATATTGCACCCTTTGACAGGTGCCATTGTAACAAGATAGTCAATGTTATTCACTTCACCTGTCAGTGGTTTTAATTCAAATTCAAATTTTATTGGTCACACACACAACCATACACAGTACGACATGCAGTGAAATGCTTTTCTCGACTGTCCGTGACACAAAATAGAATTTACATAAACCAGAATTAACTTGTATACAGGTAGAAAAGGAAAAATATAAAAATATAATATAAGGGATATAAAAGATGGCAGCAACAGTATGACAATATTTGGAATAAAGTGCAGATGTGTGCAGTTGTTTGTGCAATATAATGCTGTGCAACATCAGGCTGAGGTAGTTGTTGTGAAATTGTCAACATATATATAATATTCATAAATATGGGGTAATACGGGTATATTAACAGGAATGTAGGTGGTGTGGGTATTGTGCAAACAAGTCCAGGCTCTAGTCCTAGGTGTTGTCCTAGTTGAAGCTCTAGGTCTTGGTGTTGTCCTGGTTGTCCTGATCGGGGTATGTGCATGTGTACTTAATAAACATTTTGCATTTGACTCAGTTAACTTCCAGTTTCACTGTAACAAGCAATTTTGAGACTGGGTGTAACTGCAAAGAGGATTTAATGAAAAAGAAGATTGTCGGGTAAAATTCAGTAACTGCTGAAACAGATTCAGAACACAGTAAATGAATAGCAGTTTTAAAGTCAAACAAACCATAAACAGAAGTGGGATAGGAAACCATCAGAGGAAACCAGGTCAATAACAAAGCTCAGACTGCTTTGACAGATACAGCTAGGCTTTTAAAAGAGAAATCTGGGGTGCTGATACAGAGCTAACAGTTGTAATGAAGTGTCTATAAAAATGAAAACCCATTTGATATTATGGGGGAAAAATACTAGTGAACTGTTTCTTCACTTATTGGGGAAAAAAAAGATACTGAACTTCACATTTCAGGTTGTAAGTGATATCCTGTCACTGGAGTGGTACTAGGGTGACCACCCGTCCCACGGGACATATAAAACATCTTTAAAATATATAAAAATAAGTATAGTATATATTATTTGACTGGGGGTTTAAACGTAATTATTTTTTTTGTTTGTTACAAAGTGAAGGTTTAAGGCAGGGGTTCCCAACATTTTTCATTCCCATCAGCTTTAAATGGACATAAGAATTTTCTGTTACCCCAAGTCTTAGCAACCCAGCATTTATTTTACTCCAGATTGTTAATTTGGGAATTGCTGTAACATTTGAACACATTATCATCAGTAACATATGTTTAACATAAATGACAAAAACAAACCTTGCAAAGGGGACCATCAGATTTAGTGTATGCGAAGACATATCTGGGTACTCTGTTTTTTCTCTGTTGTTTGGGTTTCTTCTAGTATCATGCCCTTAAATCCATATTTAATAAATGTTTCCACATAGATTTGTATCTGTTTCCTGTTGTTCCACTGACTCAGAGTCACATGTTACCAAGGTAGACGGATGGCGAAATTGTCCGCTTTTATTGCTCAACTCCTATGCTAGTGCAGCATGTCAGGATAGTTAAAAAGACGAAAATAGTACAAACACCACTTATTTAAATGTGGCTTGTTTGAATGTGACTTCCAGTAATAGTTCAAAATAGAAGCACACAAATTATTTCTTAATACTTAGAGTGATATTCCTAATATTAATTTGTAAAATAAATAAATAAAATAAAAGAGGAGGATTGTGAGTTCCTTTCATGGCCCCGTGTGTAAATCATGAGACCTCACATGGGGTCATGACCCCTAGTTTGGGAGTCCCTGGTTTAAGATGTTACAAAAGATCTCACAGTCTCACGGTAAGCATTTCACTTGTTTAAATCACTTGTTTTCTAAGTGCTATACGAGAATTACATTTCATTTCAGTACTGCCACTGCACATTTTGTCTTTTAAACCAAAGCACTTTAAACAATAAACATTTGTTTATTTAGCTGCATGCTACCATTCCATGATATTATGTTGGCCAGATGACAGTGGTTATGGTAACTGGACCATCACTCATTATCTGGGTGTCCCTAATTGATCCGCAAAAGTAGCTCTGTTTTCCTGCATCTGAATAGCACTGTTCACACTAAGCATTACCCTCAAGTACTGTTCGCACCTTTAACCAAGAGAGCCAAGAGGATTTTTTTGTGTGTATGTGTGTTTTTATAAAAATACCTTCTTTCTTGAGGGTGTTGGAATTTTAGCTTGCACTTAGAATTCAATCTATGTAATATATTAGAACAATGGCGTTCAGTTTTACATATATTTATTTAGTAGAAAGTTGAGAGCCTCAAGGGTCTTGTTATCTATGTAAACTAGCAATTAGCTTTGCGTTAGGGCTCTAAGCTTTTCATTAATAAAAGATTAAACAATAGGGGCATTATTTAGTCCATAATGGATACAGACGTATTTGTAGTACTTGTTTTTGTATACTGTTTAAAAGGTGAATAACTAGAACCCTAAAAAAACTCCTCAGTTTGTCCCTCAAAGAGGTTCTATTTAGAGTGTTTCCTATCAGAGATTGTTCTGAGTTAAAGGGTAGGGATCCTTAACTATCCACTTTGCTTATTAATTCTCTACAAACATGAATCCTGCTCAAGCCAAAGAGGATAAGGAACATACCTGAAGTGAGGCCTCGTTTATATAATTCTCCCTAGCTTTTGCAGGGAGAATTACAAAAATGTTGGCAACGGCCCAGGATAATCAAAGCTAGTTGAGGATCAGAGCCAGGCATTGTGGTCCTAGGAATGATGAGAAATAAGTTGGTGTTGCGAGCATTACTAAATACAATTATTAAATAAAGGTAGTAAAAATGTGTTAGAGCAATCTGGGCACAAGGTCATACTGTTCCTTTTGTGCAGCAAGTGTTTGAGTTTTTAGCCAAAGGTTGTTGTTGTTTTTTTTTTACTTCTCTTGTAAGTAAAAAATGTTTTCCTGAAAGATGGCACTGATTAAATATTGTAAATGAAAAAGAACCAGTACAGAACATGCAGTTGTTGGTTTACTCAAAAAGAAGCGATGAACATCCTTCTAGAACACTCTGCACTAGAGTGCAGAATGGTTTGAGATGGCTGTGAGGAGACTTTGTTTAATCACAGGGTTGCCAGGTCTGATTTGCCATCATTTTCATTCAATTCTGTAGTGCTGCTTGTGTCACCAACGTATTTTCTCATCATCCATAGGACCCCAACTCTGTGGATCTGTTCCCTGACTAGCTATGATTATCCTGTGTCAGTTGCTAACATTCATAGAGAATTACATAAAAGAGGCCTGACATCAGAGACATCTCTTATCCTCTTCTGCTTTAGCAGGGTTTCTTTTTGTACTGCTGTCACAGGAACCTCTATTTTTAAATACTGCCTTGTTTAAAATATATTGCATGGCGCTCCTTTTATATATTACAATGCATTTTGCAGCAGTAGCCATGTTGTTAGCCTTTAAAAGTAGTGGATATGGTTTAGAATGAGAATATGGGATATTCAGAATATTGAAATTTTGCCACGAAAGAGGCACAGATGTGGCAGAAGCAAAAAAAAAAAAAAAAAAATCTGGTAAGAGATAGAGATGTTTTCCCTTGAATATGTTTGTGCTGTCGCATCCACAATGGCAAGCAAATATGCACCCAGAAAATTGCAGCTCTGCGCAGTGATGTAAGCAACCACATGATCTTTAGACCAAGGTATAGGTCTCAGAAAAGATACCTTTTTTTCTGTTTGAAGTATAACACCAGCTTATTATCTGCTAAGGCCTTTGATGCTAAGTAGAGCTTGTTGTGGCACACAGGGGATGCTTAGTGCTCGTACCTAGTCCTTATCAATAAGGCTTGCTGCTCCTTCAGTGTGGCTGAGCTCTAGTAGAGTGGTCTGATTACTATCCCTTTATAGCTCTACTGTAATTGTAATCACACTCCTGTAAGTGGATTCTTTAACTAACTATAGTGTAAAATTCTAGTAGACTTCAGCAGGTGTTGATTAGATCCACAATAAAAATATAGGCCTGTTCATAGTATGGGCAAGTAGCAAGTTAAGGTTGGGAACCCAAAACATTTTTACTGAGACCTCTTCTGGCTGTACTGCTGAGAAATGTGGAGGTCAGTTGTTTGGTTCAGGATTAGGCAGGGTGAAACAGTGTGTCTTCCTCTGTTTTGTTTTGTGTTTTGCCTCTTCTAACCCCCCAAATGTAACCCATAAAGCCCTGGGTAATTAGCTGATGTGTTAATAAGGTAAAATGCTACTCCACGGTTATGTCACCAGGTCTGGACTCTGACATGCAAGACCCTGCATTAAATTAATTCTTATATGAAACCTCCGCTCTTGTCAGCTAATCATTGACTGTAATCCCCTTGACTGGAATCTGCCCAGTTTAGGTATGTCTCAAGCATACAAACCACACAGCAAGATGACATAAAGCTATTTAATCTTCATTAAAAAAACAAGGTGGTACTTTCTTACGTGGTGTTGAGGAAAAGAGTACACCTTGCCACAGTTCTGTGATTTTCTATATAAAGATATAACAAAACATCACACAGTCCTCACTTGGTCCTAAAATTTTAAATAACTCTATCACAATGTAACACAGTAGTTGACAGATTGCATTATGTTATTATTTGTTTAGCAGCACATCAGCCAATTTGCAGAAGGATGTGGGTAAAAATATGTACCCTTACTGCTTCTGTAGCAATTAACAAGGTGATTTGCATTCAGGAGCTGATTAGCTGATCATGAGGATGTGTGGGCACCTCTATAAAAGCAGAACTTTTTGGCAGTTTGGTTGTGTGGAACGTTCAAGTTTGTCACCAGGCCAAAAAGAAAGGACATCAGCAAATAGCTCATAGAAGCAATCGTTGCTGCTTATCAGTCTGGGAAGGCCACTGTCCAACAATTTGAAATCCATAATTCTACATTGATAAGATTGATTAAGAAACGGCAAATATTGACAGTTAATAAGACAGTTGCCAATCTTTACAGGGGTGGTTGTCCCATCAAATTCACAATAAGCTCAGAATGTTTGATGGTCAGAGAATGTTAAATTTTAAAGTATGTGACTCTCAAAAGAAAATAGACTAAACAGGTCTTCTGTATGAGGGTAGCCAGGCACAAGCCTCTGTTTTCCTAATACAACATGCTACAATGGCTTAAGTTGGCAAAGTTACATTTGCTTAAACCTCAGCATTTCTGGAGTGATGTCCAGATAAGACCAAAATGCAGATCTTTTGTCATAATGCATAGTTCAATTGAGTTTACCTTGAATTTTTCTTTATACCAAAACATTCTGGAGGCAATTGTTAGGCCATGTGTTGGACAGCTGAAGTTTGGGTGAAACTGGGTCATGCAACAAGACAATGATCTCAAGTGAAACAGCAGAAGTACTACAGAATGGCAAAAAGGGAGAAAACTGAGTAAGTCAAAGTCCATACTTCACCCCCTTCAAGATACCACGGAAGGGCCTTAGGAGAGCTATGCATAAGCAAGTACCATCGACCATCAGTTAAGTAAATTAATGTTAAAAGAAAAAAAATGACTCCAATACCACGTGATACAATACAGTACAATACAATACTCTGCTAAAGGTGGTTAATGATTAATTGGGTGTACTTACTTTTGGCCTGAACAGAAATACATACAATGTGCATGATATAAAGTATTGTGGAGCTAGCTCCCATAAACATTTACTCAGTTGCTCCATAGAGAAAGTGATGAGGTAAAAGTGTGTGTGATGTAATTATGATTGACATTAGGTGTGCTTCAATGGCTCCTGCATATTGCTTATGATTTTCTGAGGGCTGTGATGAACAGCTGAACCACTGACTAGCATTCACTGCCAAAATGTACTAGAGTTCTTCTTTAAATGCATTTAAAATTAAAAGTATCATGAAGCCTATGTCATTAGTTTTAAAGTTCATTAACTGCTCTGATGTTCAATTAAAGCTTCCTGTCTAAAGCCAGCGAATGGGTGTGATGCCTAGAGGAGCAGAAATTACCTGAGAATTCCAAAAAAGGTCAAAGAGAGAGGGAGCGGAATAGAGCAAGTGTTAGTGAAAGAATGGGGATGAAGATGAATGCTTACCTCTGATTAGTCATCATGATCACACATAAATGGCCTCCTGTCATGAGGAGAGAAATGTGCTGTGGGCGACTCAGCTCTGGTGCATAACCACTGATGCATTTAGCCATTATAGCTCCTCGTCAAGTATTTAGACCTGTTAAAAATTTAATCAACTTTAATAAGCTAAGAGTCCAGGTAATGACTCATTACAGTGGCACCCCATTTTTCATGTGTACCCAAATAACCATTTTTAAAGCTCATAGAAATGTGGGCTTGCCAAATATATCTCAGGCTCCTCGGTGGGCAGATATGTGCCATATTGTAAGACATAATGTCAGTACCAGGTTGAAGAGACACACGTTTATAAGATCAGAGTCTAAAGGCTCAGAAAGGCTTTAGGAAACGCTAATCTAAATTATATTGGCCAATCACTAGAATTTCACAAGACACTTCTGAAGGTATTTTTGGCATGACCCAAATGCGTCAAGTAAATTTAATGGCAGAATAAACAGTGGTTATCAACTACCATAACTATAGATTTAAAAAAATGTTGTGGCCTTGCTGCTGTAATAACCCCACCAGCATTAATAGCCATCATTACCTCTCTATTTCTGTCCACAGACAGGCTACTAACCATGGGGAAACACAACAGCAAGCTTGCTCCAGAGGTTCTGGATGACCTGACCAAGAATACAGAGTTCAATGAGGCAGAGTTGAAGCAGTGGTATAAAGGCTTTTTGAAGGACTGTCCCTCTGGCATCCTTAATCTGGAGGAGTTCCAGCAGCTTTACGTCAAGGTAAGTCTGTTTGCACAAATATTATAAGTATTATATATATAAGTATTATGATTCCATTACCAAAGGTTTCAGCTGTATGGTTTTACAGATGCTTTTACTCTGTTCACTGTTACCATAGTCTCTCAAGTTAATGTTAAATTAAGTAGAATTATTGTAGATCCCCAAGTTTCATTAGTTGCTATTGGGGTCATTTCTTGTTTTTGCATTTGCAAATTAAAAAACACCATTGAGAATACACATGAAAAGGTAACTGTTTAAAAATCTATCACAAATCTGCTTTATTAGAGTAGACTTTTAATACCTTCTGAACTCACCTAAGAGGCTATTTGTTCCAGACCGGTATATGCCAGGTATATTTCATCCAAAGTGACTCATAGTGATCTTGTTGTATGTTATAGTTCTTCCCCTATGGTGATGCCTCCAAATTTGCTCAGCATGCCTTTCGCACCTTTGACAAAAATGGTGATGGCACAATTGACTTCAGGGAGTTCATCTGTGCCCTGTCCATCACCTCTCGAGGAAGCTTTGAGCAGAAACTCAACTGGGCCTTCAATATGTATGATTTGGATGGAGATGGCAAGATTACACGCATGGAGATGCTTGAAATTATAGAGGTAAAACCTTTATTATACACTTTGACATGAGGAAGATAGCTCATTAGCATTTTTTGTAAGGGCTAATCATGCTAGAACCTAATTTGTCTTAATTTCATCTTCACCTCCTTGCCACCTTTGTTTTTTATGTATCTCAGGCGATTTATAAAATGGTTGGCACAGTGATTATGATGCGCATGAACGAAGATGGCTTGACACCTCAGCAGCGCGTGGACAAGATCTTCAGCAAGATGGACAAAGACCATAATGATGAGATCACACTGGAGGAGTTCAAAGAGGCGGCCAAAAGCGATCCTTCCATTGTCCTCCTACTGCAATGTGACATGCAGAAGTAAGGGAGAAGCAGAGAAAGAGGGTGAGAGAGGGTGGGAGGGTGTAGGTATAGAGCAGGAGGTGTGAAGTGACATGTACAGACATTTAGACAGAAGTAGGTTAGTAAGAGTAGAATTATAACACTATGTACATATAATAGAATGCAGTAGGATGGGAGAGTAAACGGGTTTGGGGACAGTTGGAAGAATAAGTGGGGAGTGATGAAAGCCTGCATCTTTGGTCATGCATTGAACTGTACTACTTGTCAGACAATTGTACCATGCCAATGTGGCTTTCAAGCCCAAACGTAAAATGATAAGATATTGAAGAACCTAACTTATTTTAAAAAAAAGGCCATTTTAATATGTAACACTCCTGATCCTTGAAATTTTGATATACAATAGAACCATGCGAATTTACTGAACATTTCAGCAAAACTGGGGCAGCTCTATATTCTTAAGGTTTTGTCTCCTTTAAATTTTGTCTAAACATCAAACAGCCAATATGCTTCTCTAACCAGTTAACAAAATTTCCAGTTTACGAAATATCCTTCCATAGATAAAGGACCATATTCAGAGTTGAGTTATATGCACATAGTGAGGATCTAATACCAAAATTGCGCACATCGGTGTTCATAACTACAGCCTTGCACACTACTCAGACAGTTGTGTGGGAGTAGTGTGCGCAGGGTGGAGTTTGCCAAAAACAAAGGCACGTCTATGTGTATGTGGAACTTCAGCCAATTTTCTCGTGCAATGTCAGCATGAATGAGGAGCAGTATTAAGTCCAGCATCACTGGCTGACAATTTGAAGTGACCACAATATGTCACAATGAAATTTCAGTTTTTGGTTCTAAACACACTCAAAAAAACACTCGAATGGCCTTCCATCGTTTGCATGAAGGATAACAGAGAAGACAGCTTCTTAGCTGGAGATATTACTCCTAATTGGGACGTATGCCAAGGACTGAATTATATATCAATAACATATGCCTAAGCGTAGCAGACGAGTGCTCAGTCAGCTTATCCTTCAAACTGTGGGCACATTATGTTTGTAGGAGAGTGCATGGAATAAACAAAAGACTGGCATTATTTTATTTGTATATGTTAAATTAAACCAAATTTGCAGTGATTAATGTGAAAATTACACCTTGGACTATTCATGAAGCAATACATTGGTAATATACTAGACTTCTATTGCCATCTTTTCATTTATATATAATCACATTAGACTTTCTGCTTAAAGCCCCAGCACTTCTACTCATTAAAAAAAAAGAATCTGGCAACATCAGAGGCATGAACTACACACAGGTCATTTTAATAATCTAAATGGGTTATCCAGAAAATCAACTTAAGCATCTTCACAAACTGACTCTGAATACAGAAAACGTTCCTCATGTAAATATCAACTTAAATATCATTTAACTTAAGTCTCCAACTCTGAATATGGCCCAAAAGAGATAAAGGCTTGTGCAGTGTTGTAATTATGATGGATATTAGATACGCCACCATAACCTACTATTGAATGTTTGAGACTGATACCATACTGGAGGTCTTCATCAGCTGCGATGACAAAATACAGATCAAGACTTAAATATCATGGTTTATAAAGCAGAATAATTATTGTCTTGTCACACTTGTTCTGGGTCACATATCAAAAAGGAATTTTGCTAGCCTTAACAGTTAGAATATATGTATATGTAATTAGTGAAAAGTAAATGTTTCATGAGACCTGCTTTCATATTACAACACTGCTGCATTTGTGTTTAAACACAAAACTACACTCTGTATAGGATATCAGTCTGTGTCAATGTGTAAAAGTGTGAAAAAGTGTAAAGTGGAAATGTGAGGAATTTGGATTTGTATGTGCAAAAGTGTGTGTACACGTATGTCTGTAGTTGTTTGTATGTATACGTGTGTGTGTGTGTGTGTGTGTGTGGTTGAATGTATGAGTGTGCGTTGGAAAACAAATGCCTCAGTCTATGACTTTCTGTTAAAGTAGCTGTCCACACCAGTTCTGAGAGTATTAAAGTGATGTTTGTTGTTGCTGGTGTGGTCGTCACTGTTCTTACTGGTTTTCTAATCAAAGCTACCTTTCTCTGCAGTCCTGAAGACATATACTCTTTTTTGTGTGCCTCAGTGTACAGCCTTAGCAGTTATCAGATGATCGTAATTGTATTAATATTGTCAAAATGTCTTTTGCTTTTTTCCCTCTGGTATAGTCAACGTGAACACATTCGGAAGTCAAAACTCTTATGTGTGTCCGCAATATTCACGCTGCAATACTTATGAGAATATTGTTGCACTAAGTAGAGGCAAATACTTCTTGTTTTATACTGCCACTCAGTGGTGAAATATTTACAATTCTTTTTGATAGGGAATAGTGTGAGGCCTAAAGTGCTGATGTTAAAAGATTTTCCTGCTTCCTCTTACAAACATAATGGACCAAAAAAAAAAAAAAAAATACAGCATGGTTCTGTACTTAATGAGCTCTTCTATGGTGCAGGAAACAGTGAAATAATGTTTTTTTTTTCATGTGTTCTATAGAAATATCCGCCATTTTTAACACTGAGCTTGTGTTGGTCTAAATTGTAATTTCATGTCAGTGGCAATTTTATTCCTGCTTGTATGTGGAGGACAGTCACATAGATTACATCATAACAGTGGCCTAAAACTTCTTAACTAAGTGGTTTTAGTAGATCATATAATGTTTTTGCTGTGGTAATGAGTTTGCATTTGATTCACCAGCAGAGCTCATAAAGTCACGGCTACCTTTACATCCTTTGACACTGTAATATAACTGGGATATACTTTCCTTTTGCATTTCCTCACCACATTGATCATATCTGCTGGAAGTTTGATTTAACTTTCATTTGGTGTTGAATGTAGAAATGTAGATGATAGTGTCATGTGTAATATTTCTAGTAATACCATGAATATTAGGGTTGCGCAATAACAGCTAAAATGATAATCATGATTATTTTGCTCAGCATTGAAATCTCAATTGTCATCCAATGTATCCAATTTAGGAATAAAATGGTTTTATTACACCTGACCTGAACATCTTAAATCAGCAAAAATAAATAAAAAGATTTTCACTTTGAATATTAGATTTCAATATTCATTAACTTGTATATATTACATTATATTATTAATTCAGGCAAGAAAAATTGCTTAATTGAGGAAGCCAGAAATGATGAAAGCATGATCACGATTAAAATAAGATTAATTGTGCAGCCCTAATGAATATGGTATTTGTATTAGAGATATACAAGTTCACTACATCCACTATGAGACTCTGTTACATTATCATTATTATTATATTACAGCTTAGCAAGATTCTGTTATGTTAATGTATATCCCAGAATATAAAGCATAAAAGGGAATAATTATGAACCAGTTGTGCAATACACTTTTAATAATATATTTATGTGCTGTGTTTTCTTCATGTCTTTTCAATTCTGTAATTTACTTTTCAATATTGTAATCGTAAAGTTCCCCAAACAAAGATGTGTTATTTTTGGTACATAGATGAATAAAATTGTGGGTGTCTACTGAATTTCTGCAGGGAGTCCAGTGTTCAATTATCTCTGTTCGTATCTGTTCATTCAAAGGCATGATGGCTAATATTAACTCTCATGTATCTAATCATGCAGTGTTGCGTCTTGCTGTCTGTCTCTGTCTTTTTCATACACACACCATTGTGTACAGCATATTTTTGCACCAACCTGCACAGTATGACTCACTCAGAGACAGTGATGTCATGATGAATGCAGTTGTCATGGCAGCAAAGCAGTGACTGAGACACACAAAAAAAAAAAAACACTCTTAGGTTATCATACTCTTCACATATACATATGTAGGTAAACTACTTTCTGCCAGGAACACACACATGCACACAGGCATACATGTGAACAGTTCTTTCCTCAGGGAAACACACACACATACACACACACATACCCATAACACTCTGTTCTCTTTGGGACACAGCAACAGTTGAACAAACATCTGATAAGTGCCACACACATCTGAACACACTCTGGCCCAAAGAGACACACCAGTCTCCCCTAAGAGACATATATACATATAAACCCCTATTTTTGTTGGATGCAAGACACCTTTTCTCAATTTACACCTCAGTTTTGAATACTAAAGACCAACTCACACCAAAAAACCTTTTATGATGAGTATATGCAAAATCTATTTTAACCAGTGTTTAAATCTATGCCAGGTGCAAAAAAATGTGCATCCATCCATCCTGTGTGAAGTATTAGCTCCATAAAAATGTAGCCTAATTATAAAATATTTTATAAACAATTGTGTATTCTATAACAAAATCAGCCATTTTCTGACATTAAACTTAGAGGAGGTCCTGTGTTGGTTTAAATGACAAAATCCAGTGTCATTGGTGATTATAGTTCTATGACTTAACTCCTATGGTGTCCTGTGCCTTTACTTGTGTTTGGAAGACAGTCACATAGATTACAGCTTTTAAAGAGTGGCCTAAGTTTACTCTGTAGTTTTAGTAGATCTTGTACTGTTTCAGCTGTGGTAATGAATTTGCATTTGATTCATCAATTGAGCTCATAAAGTCATGCCTACTTTTTCATGCATCTGTTGCCAACAAGTTTAGTCCTTCTTGTTACTAATGTGCATGCCTGAAAGACCCTTAAAATCTACACTCATTGAACCCTTTATTAGGAACACTATACTAATATTGGGTAGGGCCGCCTTTGCTCTCAAAACAGCCTCAATGAGAGGCTGAGATTCTGGTCCATGTTGACATGATTGCATCATGCAATTCCTGCAGATTTTTCAGGTGCACTTTCATGCTGCGAATCTCCACTCCTACCACATCCCAAAGGTGTTCTACTGGATTCAGATCCGGTGACTGGGAAGGCCACTGAAGAACATTGAACTCATTATCATGTTCATGAATCCAGTTTGAGACTTCTGCTTTGTGACAAGGTGTGTTATCATGCTGGAAGAAACCATTAGAAGATGGGTAAATTGTGGCCATTAAGGGATGCACATGCTCAGCAACAATACTCAAATAGGCGGTGGCATTCAAGCAATATTGATTGGTATTAACAGGCCCAAAGTGTGCCAAGAAAATATTCCCCACACCATTACACCACCTCCACCAGCCTGGACTGTTGACCCAAGGCAGGTTGGGTCCATGGATTCATGCTGTTGGCACCAAATTCTGACCCTACCATCTGTGTGCCTCAGCAGAAATTGACATTCATCAGGCCAGGCTAAGTTTTTTCAGTCTTCAACTGTCCAGTTTTGGTGAACCTGTGCCCACTGCAGCCTCAGCTTTCTGTTCTTGGCTGACAGAAGTAGAATCTGACGTGGTCTTCTGCTGTTGTAGCCAATCCGTCTAAAGCTTTATTATGCTGTGCATTCTGAGATGCTTTTCTGCTCAACACAGTTGTACAGAGTGGTTATCTTAGTTACTCTAGCCTTTCTGTCAGCTTGAACCAGTCTGGCCATTCTCCATTGACCTCTCTCATCAACAAGCCATTTCTGTCTGCAGAACTGTCAGAGACCTGTATGTGAAAATCCCAGGAGATCAGCAGTTATTAAAATACTCAAACCAGCCTCTCTGACACCAACAATTATGCCACGGTCAAAATCACTGAGATCACATTTTTTCCCCATTCTGATGGTTGATGTGAACATTACCTGAAGCTGCTGGCCCGTATCTGCATGATTTTATGCATTGCACTGCTGCCACACAATTGGCTGATTAGATAATTGCATGAATGAGTAGGTGTACAGGTGTTCCTATAATTCCAAAGAGGAATTATATTTAACCTTGCTGTGACCTTGACTCTGTTTGGATCAATTCCGAAATCTAATTAGTTCATCAGTTGGTTACAGTGATAATTCCACATAAATCCTACAAACATTCAATCACTCGTTCTTGAGATATGACGCTAATGAGAACCACGAGTGGAAAGATGGATGGAGGGATGGACTGATGCACAGATGCATGCACAACCTCAAAACATAATGCCTCCACCACCTAGTGGCAGAGGCATAATAATAATAATAATAATAATAATAATAATAATAATAATAATAATAATAAAGCTTTACACAAAAGTCAGTTCACTTCTCCTGAGTTATGCTGACTTTCACATTGTCTCTCACATTACCTTCTACTGATGCTGTACATTTAGCCATGCTCTATAAAGATGATCTCAAAAAATCACTGAAAGGTGCAACACTTACATCCTACATAAATACATGTTTTTTTCTGTTGTGAAGCAGATTATCAAGGCTCTAAAAATTTAGACAAAAAGTGTTTGCTTGTAATGAGAGACATAATTAATCAATAGCCTATATGCAGTGACCTATGATCATTCTGTTCCACTGATCAAAACAGTAATAAATATAGCACATATACTGTGTAATTGTATATACTGCATTCTATAGCATGCATGTAGTGCTTAAATCTGTAAACTATGCTGAGGAGGAAATGTACACTGTTCACTTGACAGCTCGGTGTGCTTGTGCAGGGCTGGTGAACTCTGTGTGAAAGGAACTTCTGCTGTGGGCACCAAGAGGGGTGCTGTCTTACATCATTTAATGTGGGAGAGTGTGTGTGTGTGTGTGTGTGTGTGTGTGTGTGTGTATGTGTGAATTTTTACTTGGTAGGGACCAAATGTCCTCACATGGATAGGGATATCTGACAGTTTTGACCTTGTGGGGAGAATTGGCTGGTTCACATGAGGAAAAATAAGGAGACAAAAAAAACCCCTAAAAGAGCCATAAACTGGAAATAATGAAATAATGGTGGCTCTGTTATGATGTGTGGACCATTTAGCTGGCACGGTTTTGCTCCACCTGTCCCCTTAGAAGGAAGGGTCACTGCGAGTCAACACAAAGTTGGCAGGAGACAACGCGAAGGCTGATAAGCCAGTCTGGCTCTGTATAGGCCAGAGTTCCTGCCTCGTCTCACTCACATGCAGCAACGTACGCCTGCTGCATTGATAAGTACAACCAACAAAGTTACTTTCTATTAGTTATGTAGAGAACGAAATGTGTGGTCTTAAAGGTAACAGCATGAACAATTTGGACAAAAGGATAGAAATCAGAAAACTTCTGATTTTGTAATCTGTGGAAAGAGGGATATTAAAAATGAGAATACCATTCACCCAGTTGATATTTAGTACAAGGCTCTGTCAGTACAGTTGTACTTTATTTATCTGCTGATGCTGTTTGCAGAGCTAGCACGTGAGTGCATTATGGCTGTCCCTAATCATTGTATACATAACTTTGAGATCCCATATATCACATGTGCAGACGATTGCACTATGTACAGTAGATTATTCTACACTTTCCTATAACCATGTAGCCTTATTTTGGGAGTAAAGCAAAATCTGAAACTGTCATTGGGAGCATTATTTCGGGCTGAGGGACAGGGTGTATCCATAAAGCTCAGTCATCTGGAAACTCTCTGCAAACTGAGAAATGGGTAATCTGAAGAAGACACAATAAAGGCAGCAGTTATTGGAGAAAAAAATTTAGAAGGTAATTTTTCTTCCTTTTCATTCTCTCACCTCTGGTCTGCTTTAATCAGTGATATACTGGACTTCAGCCATGTGTGTGTGTTTGTGTGTGTGTGTGTGTGTGTGTGGTAGTGATATACATATATCAGCTAACAGGAAGCAGAAATGATAGTAGTTAGAAATGCATAAAAATGCTTAAAAATCTTTGCCATTGACCACCCAAAACTACAACAACAGACCAATCATTATGGTCTTGTCCAGTTTTCTCCTCTCCCCTCTGGCAAACACTTGAGAAGCACTGACACACACACAATGTGGCTCCAAAATAGCTTTGTCTCGTTGGCTGTCAAGTGACTAAGGGCTGTCTCTTCTAAGAATTTTATTTATTGTACATTTTTTCTATTATGAGTTGCACTGTGATGTAGTTTCCTGATGCAATTTGCACTATTTTTTTTTTTTTGGTTTGTGCATTTCTGGTTTGAATTATTTGTACTCTCACTGAGGGATTCACCCATAAATTGTTTTTCTTAGCATCTCACTATGTTGTAACGGCCAGATGGAGACGCCAGTTATCCTTGCCACAACAATGCAACAGAGCATTTTGGAGAGAATAAGTCTCCAAAGCAAGCCACTTCTCTCTCTCATCCTCTTCTAAAACAGAGAGGCAAACACACTCAGAGTAGCTGCAGCCTGTCTCTGTCTCGCACGTAAATGCAGCAGTGCGCACAAGGGGTGGTTTGTTGCTAAACTGCTTATAAACCTGATCAGCTAAAAACAGACTGCATACCATACAATTACTGGCTAGTAGAGAAATTGAAGGAAAATCATAAGTCAAGAGAAGAACTGAAGTTTAAGGTTTTTTAATTGTGATTTTAGCAGAAATATCGGGACACGTGATAGTTTTTTAACCAGCTATCACACAGCATTTTCCAAAGAGCAGTGACTTGTTACTACATATTTTTCAAAGGGTTATTGAGCACACTGGAGGAGAAAGCTTAGGGAACATGACATGGACCTGTTCTGAAGGTCCTAATAGCTACAGGCATCCATTAGGTAGGCCACTGGGTAAGCAGAGAGAGAGAGAAAGAGAGACAGTGTAAATCTGTAGTAGTAATTCTGCCCTGTTTCCCCCTGTTCATTCATAATACTTCCCCAACCTACTGTGCGACTTTGCTATTGCCAGTATGCAAGTAAATCAGAGTTAAAGGTTAGGGAGTTTAGGAAGTAATACAAGGCGTTTCTCTCCCAGTGCAAACTGTCTCAGTTGGGAGCATCATTATTGAGCTGTTGTTGGATTCCCTGGGCTGGAGCAAATTCTCCCACAGTAAGTGTCCCAGTGTGTGGATTTTTGTTTGCAGGTCAAAGATTCACTGGAAATTAAAGGGAAAAAAGACAAGGTTCAAGGTTACTTTTACGATCATTACCACCTAGTTTTACAATAAATTTAATGATAAGCTCAGTGGTATGGCATAATGCGAAATTCAGGTAGGTGGGAAGACAGACAGTAACCTGCAATATATCATTTGTATCCACTCATGTCTGCAATTACATATTGACTTTAACAAACTTTCAGCCAAAAAAAAAAAAAAAAATTATAAATTGATTGCACAGCTTAAGCTGCATTTGAGTTAGAACCTGGGTGGTATTCTATGATTGTTTTATTATTATTATTAGTAGTAGTAGTAGTAGTAGTAGTATTGTCGTTCTGATTTTTTTTTAGCATAGAAATTATATTTGATATGTAACTAAACGTTGCTGTTTCCTGTTGTTGTATCATTACTGCGTACGTTAAAAAATAAAAAGTTATTGCTTTCACTTAAATAAAAGCTGGCAGCTCCTCCTTTTATTTTGAAACTCCAGCTTCCGGGTTTTGTTTCAGGAGGAATTTCCGGTGCAGTGGTTGTTGGCTTCTCTTGGTCCTGCTGCTCACAGAGTCGCAGCGCAGCCGTATTTAAGCTAACAGCTACACACCGCTTACCGGTGACTCTTCACGCGTTGTTTTCCTCGTTAATCCGCCAAAACGTCTTACGCAATGAGGTGAGTATTGCGTTTGGACTAGTTTATGCTGTTCTAATCTCGTTAGGTTTTCAGTTTTAATTCATGTAATCGTTAATCCTCTGTAGACTCCGGCTTGTATCTTATGCTAGTTAGCTTCACAAGGCTAATTCTTTTCATACCTTGCTTTTTGCATTGGTTTACAATAGCTAACTGTTGTTCATGGGGCTGTGAGAGCTGATATTATGTCATTGCATTGATTGTGTCGTGTTGAAAAGCAGCGAAAACACAGAAAGTCAGTCAGTGTAATCATCACTGTGCTGATTTTGTGATTGAATGAAACACGGTAGCTAGCTAGTCTGGAAGCACAGCGAGCTTGTTGGCTAAAGTTAGCTCTGTGTCCAGAATACACTCTTATTTACTGCAAACGTTATTCTTAATACCCCAGTCTAGCACCCGCACAGATTTCTCTTTGCTCTACACTTTGGTTAACGTTATTAAGGCGAAAACCTGCAACACTGAAAGCTGGCATGCTATTCACTGTTATGGCACTGGGTCTGGACCAGGGTTGCCATGCCTGTAAAAAGCACCCATGTTCTCTCACCTACTCGGAGACAGACAGCATTAAACTTGAAGTTTACTACCTGCTTATTAGAAGTTTTTGTATTATTAGATATTGTCGCAATTATAAATAGGTTTTGGAAGGAATAGACCAAATATTTTTATTTATATAACATTTTAATACATGCATATAAGTTCAAGTTTATGAATAAAGCGGCAAAACCACGGAACTGGCAACCCTTGAAAGATCTACATTCGCTTTATATATATATTTATATAACATCATGTTTATTTCTCTTTCTTACAGAGGAGATCGGGGAAGGGGCCGGGGTGGCCGTTTCGGCTCCCGTGGGGGTCTGGTACAAGGGTGAGCTGTTTAACTTCATAATTATACTTCACTCACCAACCTGTATGCTTACGTCAGCGTGCTGCCTTATACACTCTGTATGATTATGTCAGCGTGCTGCCTTATACACTCTGTATGATTACGTCAGCGTGCTGCCTTACACACTCTGTATGATTACGTCAGCGTGCTGCCTTATACACTCTGTATGCTTACGTCAGCGTGCTGCCTTACACACTCTGTATGCTTACGTCAGCGTGCTGCCTTACACACTCTGTATGCTTACGTCAGCGTGCTGCCTTA
>CM075025.1:10623118-10642760 GCA_037576675.1 Pangasius sanitwongsei | reverse complement strand
TGCCTTACACACTCTGTATGCTTACGTCAGCGTGCTGCCTTACACACTCTGTATGCTTACGTCAGCGTGCTGCCTTACACACTCTGTATGCTTACGTCAGCGTGCTGCCTTATACACTCTGTATGCTTACGTCAGCGTGCTGCCTTATACACTCTGTATGCTTACGTCAGTGTACTTCCTTATACACTCTGTATGCTTAATGTGTAATGCTTTATACATCCTGTATGCTTGCATCAGCATACTGTTTTATACATGCTTATTGCTTACATTAGTGTACTGCTTTATACACTCTGTATGCTTGCATCAGTGTACTGCCTTATACACTCTGTATGATTGTCAGTATACTGTCTTATACACTCTGTATGCTTAATGTGTACTGCTTTATACACTCTGTATGCTTGCATCAGTATACTGCATTTTACATTCTGTTTGCTTACAAGTTTATAATTTTTTTGGCTGCTTTGTCTTTGCTTATGCCTTTTTTCATTTTCAGGTACCGCCCTTTTGTCCCACACATACCATTTGACTTTTACGTTGTAAGTGAATCACCTTTTTTCATTTTAGCTTTTACCACTTGCTGTAAGTCTCACAAATGTGAAGAATATTTCAGTAGGACTGACATACTGAGAAATTATTATATACAAAGGGAATAACTGCAGCCTTTTATGAATTAAACTTTGAATTGTCATTTGTACATATTTTATCTTTAGAATAAATAGACTACAGATACAGAAGTCGTCTGGCTTTAAATCCTGGCTTTAACCCTTATTTGAAATGTGCAGCTAAATATTTTTAACATTTTTTTTTAGTCCATATATTCTAATTCTTCTCTTTAACCCCTGGAGAGACACTAGTTCACTGTATACTTTGTTCATTTGGTTAACCCACTGTTTGCATGGAGCACCAACCTGCTGTGTACTGCTGTTATAAATCCTTAGTTGCCATTAGTTTAAGAAAGGGTATTAAACAACAATCTGGAATCCAGAAATATACCACACAGAATCTCTGAAACATTTATGTAGCTCACTTATAAAATTAGATTTCTCCACATTCCAGTGTGAGATGGCCTTTCCACGGGTGAAGCCAGCTCCTGATGAGACTGTGTTTAGTGAAGCTCTGCTGAAACGAAACCAAGACCTGAGTCCTACCTCTTCTGAGCAGGTACCCTTACACTCTGTTAACATCTCTGCATCTACCACTTACATAAATGTAGGTCAGGAGCTGGAGAGTGAAGAGTAGAGATATTTCCGCCATAGTATTCTTGTTGTCTGTACTCAGTGATAAACTGTAATCAGTGATATTATAACTGTTAGGCATAAGCATTTTTGTAGACAATTTCCATTTCTGAGTTTTAGAAAGAAAGGGAGCCAGTTGTGCCAGTTAGTTTCATTCCTGGACACTGGGCTGGGTAGATGCTGACATCCTGATTGTTCTTTTTTGTGCAGTCTTCCATATTGTCCTTGGTGACGAAGATCAACAACATTATTGACAATTTAATTGTAGCACCTGGGAACTTTGAAGTGGTGAGTTTTTACACCAAACTTAACATCTAATTTCCATATCTGTTTCGGCAGTTGGATTATATTGTTTGTGCTTGTTGTCCTTAATTTACAGCAAATTGAGGAGGTGCGGCAAGTGGGCTCATACAAAAAGGGCACCATGACGACAGGACACAATGTAGCTGACCTTGTAGTTATCCTTAAGATTCTTCCCACTTGTAAGTATTTTTTTTTTTGAGTGCATTGTAAACAAATGCACTTTCCAAACTGAGCATGATATAGCTAGGCATTTCTGTTCATAGATGGATGGCAGGGAAGTGAAACAGGACATGCCATGCATTGAGATGATAAAAAAAAAACAAGGAAATATCATTGTATTTGATTGTAGATTGCAGAAAAAACACAATATCTTTATAATGTCTTTTAAAGTGATTAATAACATTGAATCATATAAATAAGTAAAAACTCTTGTTTGTTGCAGTGGAGGCAGTTGCTGCATTAGGAAACAAAGTAGTGGAGACTCTGCGTACACAGGACCCTTCTGAGGGTGAGTACAGGCTTTACTACACAGGTAATGGTTTTGCTCTCATTGTTCCATAGGATTGCAATGTTCCATTTCTGCCCTTATCTGCTTTAGTGCTGTCTATGCTGACCAACGAGACTGGCTTTGAGATCAGCTCAGCTGATGCTACAGTGAAGATCCTCATCACTACAGTCCCTCCCAACCTGCGCAAGCTCGACCCTGAACTCCACTGTAAGCAACTAACTAATAAATAATCAAATAATCAGGCCCTTTATATATACTTTATTTATATACTGATGACTTTTTGACCTGAGCATTGTCTGTTCTTTCCCTGAAGTGGACATCAAGGTGTTACAGAGTGCCCTGGCTGCCATTCGCCATGCTCGCTGGTTTGAGGAGAACGCCTCACACTCAACGTAAGAGCGCCTGTCCCTTCTCATGACCTTCACTGCTTCTACTGGCTTTGTTGAGTTAAATCCGTTTAAAGAAATGATCAAAAGTCTGTTGGAGTTTTAAAGCATTCCCTTATAAATGTGGACCCTCCATAGACTTTGATACTTTTTAAAGGGCTTTGGTAAAGCAGCTTCAAAATGTCAGCAGAATGTTTGTGTAAATCAAAGTGTGATGTGTGTTGCTTAGGGTGAAGGTTTTGATCCGCTTGTTGAAGGATCTGCGGGTACGCTTTCCTGGCTTTGAGCCTCTCACCCCCTGGATTTTGGACCTCCTGGTGAGTCATCACTCAAAAGCCAGCATCCAGTCTGCTCTCTGATATATACTTTTTCTCCAAGTTCTGGTGGATTAGATCTGAGTCACACTAATCTTTCTTTTAGTAATTGTCTTGTGCCAATAGATTTGTTTTAAGATCACCCAAAACTTGTTGAGCTGATAAGAAAAATTCTGATCTTTTCAGAATTGTTCTGCCAGAAATAGAAAGATATTTATAATCATCACAGTTGCTAATGTAATTATTACTGGTGTATCTCTGGGATTTTATCTACCATTTCCTGCTGAAACAAAACTCAAACCACTGGTCAAATTGAAATGCAGAATAAAATATAGAGGACATTTACAAGCATGTGCACATCTGTGGGTTTTGGGTACATGTTATGGGCATGTGAGCTACTCGTGGTTGAGTGCAATTGATAAGCGATATAAGATAAAGCCATATAATAAGCGATTACAAAAAGAAAATCAAAACTAGCGGTTTGCATTAAAGATACGAGGTGTACATAGTATGCCTCAAGCTATTTGTGTGACAACCATGCATACATTGTGAAGACACTTCCATCTGAAAATCTTGTCCTTTCTGAGTAGTTCTATAACAGAGGTCTGATTTGAGCCTGACTTTGCTGACTTAGACTGTGTTGTGCAATTAGGGGCACTCGGCTGTTATGAATAATCCCTCCAGACAGCCTCTTTCACTCAACCTTGCCTACAGGTAAGCTAACAGCGCTCCTTTTTAGTGGGTGTGTCTAGTCTGGCATTTATTGTTTTAGCTGACATGCGTGTGTCTGTACATATCTGATGTAGACGCTGTCTCCAGATGTTAGCAGCAGGGCTTTTTCTGCCGGGTTCTGTAGGCATCACTGACCCATGTGAGAGTGGAAACTTCCGCGTACACACTGTAATGACCCTGGAGCAGCAGGTAAGGACTTTTTGTAATATTGGGATAAATCATGCAGTTAAGGTTTTGATATGTAATGTTGGAAGTGGGGGTGAAGTAAATACTGGATTCATGTCTGATGATGATGAGGATTTATCATATGCTGGATGCCATGACATACAAAAATATGACCTGTCTGTAATGTATAACATGAAATTGAACAGGATGAATAAAAACACACCATCTTTTTTCCCCCCACGTCATCAGTTTTTAATAATAAACAGAAAATATTCTTAGTTTGATCATATTTTGTTGCTAGCTAAATATCATATTCACAAGTGCAGATTTAGTAATAGAAATGTTTACTGTTTATTCCAGAATGAACTTAAGGAATATGAATGTGTGTGTATGTATGTTTTTATATATATATATATATATATATATATATATATATATATATATATATATATTCCTTAAGTTCATTCTGGAATAATGTATGTATGTACTATAAAATTCTCTTCAGTTCTACTCGAAAAGTGTTAGAACTGCAATTCCATATATGATATAATTTCTTACTTATTTATTTTATAACAGTTATATTATGCTTGTCAGAGAGATTTTTGGAACTGTTCTGTCTCCAATAAAATGGAAAGTGGTCCATGTGTTTGGGTTGGGGAACGACCACACCTTCTAGTAGGCTGGTAACACCCCTGGACATGAGTGGTAAAAGGTGGAAATGCTCTTTTGTGTGATAAGGGATACCTGGTATTATTAATTTAAAGGATATTTGAAAGTAAATAATAAAAAAAAAATTATTTATAATAGTGTATTGTCAATTGCCATACTCAATGACTGACGTTGTATGTGTGTCTGCAGGATATGGTGTGTTTTACAGCTCAGACACTGGTGAGGGTTCTTTCACATGGTGGCTACAGGAAGATATTAGGACTTGAAGGAGATGCCAGTTGTAAGTTCTCCACTTCTACCTAAACTAAAAAAAAAATCTACTGATGGGCTGTGCCCCAGTGTCCTCCATTTTTTTCTTCACCTCCATGATTGCTTCCAGTGTAGTTTATGAGTGTCTCTCATGGGTGTGTGTGTGTGTGTGTGTGTAGACCTGGCTACGGAGATGTCCACATGGGATGGTGTGATTGTCACCCCGTCTGAGAAAGCCTATGAGAAACCTCCAGAGCGTAAAGAAGAAGAAGAGGAGGCTTTGGAAGAGGGAGGAGAAGGAGAGGATGAAAGCATGGAGACACAGGAGTGAAACTCCAACGGATCATAGACTAAGCCAGATCTTGTCATGTAGGATGTTTGCTGTTTTTAAGTATTGAGGTGGAAAAAGCTTAGTGGAGGAAATGATTGATTTTACATAGTAGATTGGGACAGATCTATCTTGGATCATGGCAATTATTTTATTGTTCATTTCTGTTTTCCTCCTCCAGTGTTTGCCATTCGGTCTTCATCCCCCTTCCCTGGGGGAAAAAAAAAAAAAAAAAAAAAGGATTCCTGCCCTTTGTTGCTTCAACCAACATCTTGTGTTTAAACTGGGGATGGGAGTCAAGTTCCCCACCTTCATGTTCTGTCGTATTTTTACTTTGTATCCATCACTGATAAATTAAAGTTTTTTTCTACGTTTAGTAGAAGCCAGCTCATCATTATTTTTTTATATTAGACTTGGTCGTTTTGACTTAATGTTACTGAGAGTTCTGTAAGTTTAGCATCATTTTATGGATGACAGCCTTTGTGGAAAAAAGACAGACACAGAAACAACTGGACAAGAATGACTGAGCTTGCTAAAATAGCTTTATCATAATTAAAAAAAAAGGTTTACAGCCATTAACAGTGTTACATTCTGTGTTAGGTTAACCACATCACAGTGAGCCTTCTGTCTTAACTTACAGCTACTGCACATTTAGCTGTACATGTCTATGGCAAGGGAACAATGACTTACTGAGTCTAAAACAGCTGTCACAGGCCCTCAGTGGTTAGCTGCAACTCTTTTCTTAAAACAAACTGCAGTAGATGATTCATATGCTATATCAACAAGTTGAAGTAGTATGCTATTGCTGTTTGACCTGGCCTGTAAAAATGGCATGAAGGAAAAACGTATAAAATTAAGAACAACAATTTGCGCACTTATGCCTGTATTACACTTTAAATAACGAAAACAAGTACTGATGTACATATTTAGTCAAACAGAATGGTGAAGTACAGTGCTATATTCTTTGAACTGGTCAGTGAATGAAAAAGAAACAAATAAAGGAGTGTAAACTTATTTTGCTACATTACAGAATGCCCACATTTTTTTACTGTCAGAGTAGAAAAAATCAAAAGAAAAGTTTAAATTAAATTTTAAATTATGTAATATACTATACTCCAGGTGCTATGAACAAACTGATACTCCGTTTAAAATCTCATCCATAATCTTGCATGCAGCGGCCCTGGTCTAGCGGAATATAGTTTTTTACTCAATTTTAAAACATGTATTTTCTTCCAGTCCACCTTCTACTTTAGCAGCAATAAAAAATGTAATCTAAATAAGGTAGTTCTCTGTACATTATAAATGCAAGTTATGTACGTAAATGAGGTTCTATAAACACCAGATAACCTCCAGAGGTGGTGAGAATCACTTAAATACCTTCTGTTTGTGCACATGCATCATGAGATCTTCCAAAAACATCATTAAGTGAAGTATGATGCAGTAGAAGTAAATATAACCTGCAGGTTCTATTCATATGGAAATAACTAGAAGCTGGTAATTATCTGGGGTTCACAGAGCCACTAGCATTCTATTTCACCTCTCCTAATGGCCATGGGCTTTAAGAATGTCTTATGACACAGTGTCATGAAAAACAGGATGCACCTTAACATAGGGCCTTGTACTGGGCACAACAAGGTACGCTCTGAGGGCTTGATTTCATGGAACACTGCAAGGTCAATCAATTGATCTGCAAAATTGCATGACCATAGACAGAAATCCCAGGCCAGAGCATGCAGTTCTACCATTCTTTTTGAATTCCTGCTGGCCATCTTGGCACCATGAGCAGGATTCTGTGGCCTAGTTGCTAAATTTTGTCACTTTGGCTGCCATCAACAATCCTAGCATCCTCAACAGGCATCCATAATGACCTGGCCTGGATAATGGCAAGCATAATAAAGTTTGCCACACATTTGGGTGACAGGGTAGCTAGAATTCTTAGTGAATTTAAGAGGCTAGAGGTGGAACTGGACAACTTTGCATCCTTGTAACACTGTCATCAGAACCCACTGGTGTGATGTAGTTGCTGCCCAATGTGCAATGCCTCACAGTATTGGTGGATGGACAGTGAGGGATGTGGCTGAGCAGATAATACTGTGGGAGAAACTGACTTGATGGGGACAATGATGGGTGAATAGAGCAATAGCCGACTCTAGCCCCAGTGTTCCATGTGGAACCCAGCTGGCATAGCATGCTCTCTCAGCAGTGAACGGTGTGTGGCATGGCCACGGAAAACCACTCAACCACACCATATAGCCACAGGCATTTTGGTTGGCTAGATGGGGATGGATATGGAATACTTGGAGGAGATCATGCTGAGGGAGAACCCAACCCAGCAGGGACCGGTAATCCACTTATTAAGTAACAGTACAGAGCATTTTTGTGAATGTCACAGATTTCCATAGCTTAACAAGAAAGGGTGCTTGCAATATATAAAAATATACTAAGTGAGGTAGAAGACATGAGAGGAGGCTATCAGCAGCTTTGGAGTACAGGTTAACTATCCTCTGATCATAGTCACAAGCTGGCAAATGATAGCTTCATATTGGTATACATGTAGTCCAAACGTGTGTGAGGTGAGAAGAAGAAAGGGAAAGATGACTATTTAACAGTGGTATTTAATACAAATACTGCTTCATATGTCACTTTGTGACTTTGTTCGAAGGTCTCGGTAAAGGTATCCAGCTGATTCTCCCTGGTGGTTAGTAGGGGTGAAATAGAACACACCTTTTGCAAATACATATTTTCCATAATCTAAACATAGAGGTTAAGGAACAACTTCTCTTTATAATGTGATAATAATTATTGTTATGATAATCCATATAATACAATAACTTCCAATGCAACAGATATATTTACATAATATTAAAACAGAGTGAGAGGATATATTTAATTACACAGTAATTGTTTAAAAGTCTATGACCCATGTGATATCCAGTGATTAAGTACTGCACTGATTTATTATAGAGCAGAAAAAAATCTACACCACAGTGCCTTGAACACACGCTGCTACAAAGCTCTTCTGTGCTACCAAAATATAATCATCATCTGCACAATCTAATGCTAATGATATTACGGTGAGGACAGGGCCTGCAGTCTGCTTTTGCACTAGAAGCCCCTAGAGTAGCAACAGAGATGCGACGGAGAGTCCTTGTTATGTGTGTTTTGTTAACTCAAGGCATGGGACAGAAATGTGTAGAATAGAAAGTGTGTAGAAAGTGGCATCTGTTCTTCCTCATATTCCATGTACCCCAAATATGGCTGGGTCATGTTTCAGATACGGAAGATGAGGCAGAGAGGTGTACCGACAACTGCCGTGTGTAGGATTTTGCTGGAAGATTGTCCATCCATTTATTCTGGGACACATTTTGCCTGACGGTCAGAATGTTTTATTCAGTGTGTGCAGCTGATTTTGTGTCAGTCTTCCAAACAGGTAATGGGTCCATCCGAAAATGCAAATGCCTGATGCTTAAAGAAAAACAACCAACCACACAACAAAAAAAAACAACCAAGATTTCTTTTCCCTAAGAGGAAAGAACAAAAACAACAACAACAATGTTCTTTTGGTAAACAGTAAAATCATGAGTCTAGAAGGACAACTAGAAATGTGGAGTCCAGTATGCCAAATGGACAGAAGTCCTTCACAGTGGAAAAGGGAATAGTCGTTTGTGCTTTCCTGTTTTCTGACATGCTGGGCCAGATATTTGATGTATTTGACATTCCCTAATTTTTATATGCTGTTGATCTGCAATTTAAAAATAGATGAAGGAGACAAAGGATATATATAAGTGCAGTCATTGGCATTTATCCTCAATCTGAAAGTGGGTTAGTTTAAAAAAAAAAAAAAACAGTACATAAATAAATAACAGCATAACTGGCATAATGGATTCACTGAAAAAAAAAAAGTATAAAAAGTTATACATGAATGTATTAAAAGGCATGCATGTTACATAGATTACTGGCTGAAGTGAATATTCAGTAAAATGTTACAAATTGAATTATCAGAACCATACCTATTCCATATGAATAACATACTTTATATTGAATAAAATATCATAGTCAGTTGAAAAGCCACAAAAAGTGCTAATTAGGCACAACTAGTCTATACAGGACAACAAAGACTATAAGTGGCTCCTGGCTCTTCTTTAATTCAAAATCCACACCAGTAGCCTGTCAAGGCTGAGGTCAAGAGTGAGAGAAGAGAAATTGGGCACTTCAAGCAGCAGGCTCCATATGACTTCATAGAAATATTTAACAACACTGATAGGCAACACTGATAATCCAGATATGCGACAGCACAGAGATATCCTGCCCTTTTCTTTGTTTTCCTTCTTTTCATTTATAGTACACTGATTAATACTTCACTTTCGATAGGGATTTCTCTTTTCATATTTAAATCTAAAAATGTCATTTATAAAATATACAATTTCCTATTAAATACTTTTCAAATTCTTCTATAGTTGAACCAAAAACATAGTTAGTATTTGAAAATGTACGAAAATGACAGTTGCAAGACTAGGAGCAATTGGTGTCACAAAGGGCAGCCATTACCTTGCATTATTTTGTGTACAATATTTGAACAAATATCTTTTTGCGCGCACACACACACACACACACAGTAATAAGTAAATAAAAACAGTGTATTAAGTAAATAAAAACACATCCAGGCAAAATGTCTGAGGTCTGGAGGTATCAGCAATTTCCTTTGCTGTAAGGGGGCACGGCCTATATTCAACATTTTAAAGACACCTAAACACAAAAATGAAAACCACACGTCTAAACCCAGTGTTTTATTTTGTACTCCTACATCTAGAAAAGAGCTCTGTCATTCTAATAATAAGAGGCTAGTGTTTCTGTCTGGGTAATTCTGACTTCGCTGTAGCAGATTTCACACTTTCCTCTATTTCTTTTTTACACAGGAGTTCAAACAATTACCAAGATGAGGATTGTCTCTGTGTGGCTAAAGCAGGAAAATTATCAGATGAAGCAACTTAGAGCTTGAGAACTTTGTCTCTATCCTCAATTGTAGCATAAATTAAATAGAAATGGGGACTTTGTTTGACTGCAAAGGATACCCCTGTTGAACGCTGACCATGAACAGCCAGAAACCTGACCTGTTGCAACTAAACAAAACTGCATGTGCAGGTCAAAGGGATGGAGCCCAAAGTCATATATGCAGGCCTGAGATTTAGGGATGCACTTATCTGACCTGGCCACAAGAGTGTGCTGCTGTTTCACAGTGAGAGGAGCTACCGTTACCACACTAGCAAAAACTAAATGCACAGTTTAGATATCAAGACTATATCAAAAGAGAGTCTGCTATTTGTAGCTAAATTTCTAAAATCCTCTCACCAAGACAATATTGCACCCGTATTCCGCGGAGGCATTTATTGAAAAAAGTTCTAAGGTTTCGAGATATTATATACGCCTTGTGAAAGAAAAATAAACCCAGTCTCATACCACGTGGTTGTGCTGGTGGGAGCCCTTTTTAATCAGTGAGGATTAATCTGTGAGGTTCAACACAAACAAGTGAGTGATCTCTCTTCCAGAAAGTACTCATGTTGCCTCTTCTCCATCTCATTTGAATTAGGCTTGGTAGGTGAGCTATACTGTGGGTCACTCAAAAAAAAAAGGGAGAGGAGACTTGCTATATTTGTTTTATGGACAAATATGATCTTGGCTGGCTCACAGTCTGGTCTGGGCCTCAGGGATGTAGATCTCGATGCTATCCCCGCTCTCTGTGGCTGAATTCTGACGGAAAGAAGCAGCTCGCTTGGGACCTGCTTGGAGGAGCCGCCGCCTTGCTTCCAGCCTCTGCCGATCGCCTAACTCTTGGGATTTCTCCCTCAATGGCAAGGGTGTGGGCATACTACGACCGCGAGAGATCATTAACGTACCACCAGTGCTTCCCACTCCTGTCTCTGCCATGCTTTCTGCCCGCAGACTCCCAGTCACTCCGCCCGCTGGCTTCTTTGGTAACGGAGGAGGAAGCTTTGTCTCCTCCTGAGAGTGAGGGGTGATGGTAGTGAGGGGCACAGAATGAGTGATGACGAGCGATAGATGTGGATGTGGAGCATTCACAACCATAGGACAAAGGATGCCAAATACACACATACAATACCAAAGGAGTCATGCAGAAGAAGAAAACAGACCATGTCATTATAATGCAGATGGGAAAGGAAAAACAGAGAGGAGAGAAATTTATATGTTAGTTAGTGATAGTCCGGTTTTAATTATTCAGAAAGAACAGAATGTGTGGCTTGGCAGTGTTCTATAGATTAGTTCTACTGCTATTCTGTTGTTGCTTAGGTTGCTGTGTATTGCCATTTTCAGTTTCATAAGCAGCTCCTCTGCCCACTGGAGGTTTGGCTCTTGGGTTGATCTGGGCATACAACGGCTCTGAGTGACCCTTCACTCTCACCTTCTTCTCAGGAGGCAGCCTCCAGCCTGATTCCTTGATCCGCTGCAGGTCTTGAAACTTCACACGCACTTCCTCAATGGCCAACTGCAGCAGGTCCCAGAAACCAGCCAGGTCCTGAGTGGTGGGCTGGGGATATGCCGTGGGATCCTGAAGGGTGGTGTGAGGAGTGAAAAATTAAGTAAGTGCCCTAGATTACAGGAGCATGTTTTTCTTAAGTCTCAAAGTAACTAAACAATAATGAAGTTGTAATGAAATTCATCAGTGGTTCCCTAGTGAGAGGAATCAGGCCAGGATGAGAGAGGAGAGGCCTGCTGCTTACCACGCTTTGCTGGCACATGCGGAAGAACTGCTGCACCTTCTGGGACATTAACATCTGTGCACTGCCCACTGCTGCTCTGATCAGCTCCAGCACTGCAGGAGAGGAGAGAGGAGATCATAACAGAAAGCACACTGGTTACTTTAGGACTGAATTCAGATGTTGTGTTCACTGATGGTTGTCCTGTTGACCCAGGCCATTTCTTTGGTAAACCAAGTATAAAATCTCAGTTAGTGGCAATATAAACAATATTAATGAAAATATACACAAAATGGCCCATCTTTTGTATGCTTAGGGAATCATCCTGATAAATATGAGTGCAAACAAAGGAAGTAAGTCATGTGAGAGCAAATAAAATCACTATTTGTTTCATATTTAAAAAGACAAGCCAATAAAATCCAACAATATACCACATACCAATATACTAAGCGAGACCTTGCACATGTTAATTTTTATAGTAGATAATGATTTGCATTAGTATTGTCCACTTGTTAGAGATTTTACAGTTAGTGTAAACCCTATTCCAGCAGCTATGGTTCCATGGCCATTTGTTAGTGTTTTACGGTAGGCAGTACTCCAGCAGTTACGAGAGTACACTAGCTTGCTTAGGAGATAGCTAACAGATTTCTCCAGTAAGATTAGGAGACAAGCTTTCCACAGAAATCTATTAAAACACAGTACAACTGGAACCTGCAAATAACACTTGGCATATAGATAATAAGGGCTTCAAATGTCTGTATCCCAAGCTAGAATTATTACCGGCTATGATGTGAACAGAACAAGCTACGCTAAAAGAGACTGTGGTGGTAACTGAGCAAGCTAAGATAACAAAGGCTATAACGAAGACTGCAATTACAGTAGATAGTAGTTTAATTAGTTAGATAGCTTAAGATTCCACGGCAAATGTGGCTGGGTTCAGGCATATGCGTGTCAGTTGTTGACCCTCTTATGCCTGATTATCACTATTGTGCATGAACGAACCTTGTACTAAAATATAGGCAATAGGGTTTAGTGGCAATATGTATTTTGTAAACGTGATTTAGAGGTGCAGACATGGATAATTATCAGCTCATTAGTACCTTAGGTGAGATGCATTTGCACACAAGAGGCACCATCAAGCACTGACCTGGATATGGAGTCTTGAACAGATGAACCACCCACCTATACTGTTCAAACACGCTTGGATATCACTGTACATTTTTGAAGTTATTATAAATGAATTATATTGTATTATATTATATTACATTATATTATAAGCTTGGGTGTGTGGGACCTTGAGCATTATGCTTCAAGCTTTCTTCAGACATCTATTTTTGTTGGTGTCTTCGACAGGTGGTGATGAACTGGGCTGCTTGCCAGTTTGCTGCCTATTGCAACATCTTACATACATTAGGGCATGTTTCACATGAATTAAATATACACTCACAGAACACTTTATTAGGAACACCTGTACACCTACTCATTCATGCAATTATTTAATCAGCCAATCGTGTGGAAGTAGTGCAGTGTATAACATCATGCAGATACGGGCCAGCAGCTTCAGGTAATGTTCACATCAACCATCAGAATATGGAAAAAATGTGATCTCAGTGATTTTGACTGTGACATCATTGTTGGTGCCAGACAGGCTGGTTTGAGTAGCACTATAACTGCTGATATCCTTGGATTTTCATGCACAACAGTCTCTAGAGTTTACTCAGAATGGTGCAATAAAGAAAAAAAAATCCTGTGAACAGCAGTTCTGCAGACAGAAATGTCTTGCTGATGAGAGAGGTCAGTGGAGAATGGCCAGACTGGTTCAAGCTGACAGAAAGGCTACAGTAACTCAGATAACCACTCTGTACAACTGGTGAGCAGAAAGGCATCTCAGAATGCACAACACGTCGAACCTTGAGGCGGATGGGCTACAAGAGAAGAAGACCATGTCTGGTTCCACTTCTGTCAGCAAGAACAGAAATCTGAGGCTGCAGTTGGCACAGGCTCACCAAAACTGGACAGGTGAATTTGGTGCATGAATTGGACCATCTTGTATCAACAGTCCAAGCTGGTGGAGGTGGTGTAATGATGTGGGGAAAGTTTTCTTGGCACACTTTGGGCCTGTTAATGCCAATCAATCATTGCTTGAATGCCACCGCCTATTTGAGTATTGTTGCTGACCGTGTGCATCCCTTCATGGCCACAATTTACTCTTTTTCTAATGGCTACTTCCAAAATGATAATACACCATGTCACAAAGCAGAAGTCTCAAAGTGGTTTCATGAGCATGACAATGAGTTCCGTGTTCTTCAGTGCCCTTCCCAGTGACCGGATCTGAATCCAGTAGAACACCTTAGGGATGTTTGTCCGGAGATTCGCAGTATGGAAGTGCACCTGAAAAATCTGCAGGAATTGCATGATGCAATCATGTCAACATGGACCAGAAAAGAATGTTTCCAACATCTTGTGGAATTCATACCATGAAAGATTGAGGCAATTTTGAGTGCAAAAGGAGGCCCTACCCAGTATTAGTATAGTGTTCCTAATAAACTGTTAGGTGAGTGTATATGAGGGGACATTTGTACGCATAGGACATGTAAATAAGGGAATAGTGGGAGGGAACTTAGATCTAGCCGGCTGATTAATTAAATCCACTCCAATCACCATTCATTTTGATGCTGCACAACACTGTCATGAATCAAACACAGAGAAGTTCACTGGAGTGCAAATCTGCACTTCTTTCTAACTTTGATGAATAAGGGCCAATGCCTTTTACTATTCTATTCTAAATGTTCTTTACAGATTGAAGAGACATTTTACGTAGACATTACAAGATATTACAAGTAGTGACAGTAATATAAGGCACTGTAAAGCACACCCTCCAAGATTCTGTTGGCTTAGAGAGAAAAATCAATATATACACTATGTTGTTCATTGCATAAATCACATCAACGTGCCAGACCCTATGGCCTTAGACAGTCCTGCCCTCTTTCCATTTTAGCTCACCATCATCTGGCAGCTCATTCTCCTCTGCCTCTCGTTCCATGCTTTGGCACCATCCCTCCATCCTCTCGACCTCAGTTTGCAGCAGGCGGAGGAAGAACTCTCCGTCTCGGAGGCATGGCGAAGCTCGGCCCGAGTCAGGCAAGCTGCGTGGGCCTTCATGCCAACTTGCCACTGCTCGCTCAGTGTGTGTGTGAGGCAGAGCCCTCAGCTCCAGAGCACAGGGCTCAGTGGAGTAGGCGCCATGGTAGTGGTCTCGGTAAGCCCACTGGCCCTGTGTGTGCACGGTGGAGCGATATTCTGACTCAGGCTCTGAGGAGTGGCGCTGGAAGGAGCAGCCGAATTGCAGCCCCTTGTCCTGTGTTGGCACACTCAGAACCCCGAAACCCTCCATCTCCAGATCGGCCTGCACGCTTGCTGTCACGCTGTTGGACCGTTTGAATCGTGCTCGTCTGCAAAGAATCACACACATTAAAGAAGCAGTTCCCTAATGAATTTAGATTTCTCTTTTATTGTCTCAGGGAATATAGTGTTTCTAATATTTCAAATATTACCAAACAAAGGTGTTATATTAAACATTCAGAGAAGTTGGAAAAAAAGAAAAATACTGCTCATTTGCAGATCAGATCAATCTAAGAACTGTATGGGTAAAGTGCTGAACTCCTGGTATTTTAACATACAACAGTCTCTAGATATTAAACAGAATACAAAAAACAAAAAACATCCAGTAATAGAAAAGCCTTGCTGATGAGAGAGGTCAGAAGAGAATGGCCAGTCTGGTTCAGGCTGACAGGAAGCCTACGGTAACTCAAATAACCACTCTTTATAAGTGTGGTGAGCAGAACAGCATCTCAGAAAACACAATATGTCAAACCTTGATAGATTGGCTTATCGAATAATTGCATGAATGAGCAAGAATAAAGGTGTCCTATTAAAGTGGCAGGTGAGTGTAGAGGACAGTACTATACTATACATGTCAGTATACAATTTTGGAATTAATAACAATTAAGACTGTTAGTAGACCAACCAATTGAATAAAATATATTGTCACACTTGGAAAAAAAAAGTAAATGGTGTTTGAACAAGGTATTCATTAAATGAGTATTGTTCGGGAAACTAGTAAACATAGATTTCACCATGTGGCTGCACCCACAGCATGGCATAACATTATACTCTTTCATTACTGTATATTTAGTCTACATTTAATGTGACCGTCCAATCAAACATGATCTTGTCTTGATGAAAAGAAAGAAACCCCTCTAACTGTGTGACCTCATATCCGTCAGCCTGAAGGGGGCTAATGATCCTGCTATATGACACACATGACAATGAGCTCACCAGCCCCGCCTGGATGACTATGACATCTTTTCACACAATGTGGCATGTCACGTAAGGCCTAATTATACCCTCTCAGCACACTCTGTGCTCCTTACACATATACTCCACTGTGTGTATGCGTGTGAGTGATTCACACTCCACACAACCCCCATAAGCTTGTCAATCCAGTAACCTCTGATTACAGGCACTTGCTGGTGGAGTGAGAGAGACTGAATGAAACTAAACTGAAAAGAAAAAAAAAAACAAGCAAATGAGAGAACAGATACCTCTTATCATCCTCCACCTGGACTCCAACAGAGTGCACTTCTCTCAGTGCTTTGCCCTCTGTATCCGAGTCTGACAAAGTCTCAGAGCTATCCACCTAGAAAACATACAAGTAACAGAGTGGGCGATATAGTACAGAAAACGCATGGGACGCCATATCTGGCCATTTTATTAGGTATGTCTAGTGTACTTTATATCTGCACTTTGTTGCTCATCTGTTGCATAGTCAAAATCTGTCGCATGCAGCGCGCAAAAAAAACAAAAAAACAAAAAACAAAAAACATCCAGATAGGCATGCTTTTCAATCTTTCCCCACCTGAACAGCTATAGAGGGTCTCCACTTGCGCCCTTTGCCATCCTGCTTCTGCTCCTCCATGCTCTTAACAGTCTTGCTCAGCATGATGCTTGTCTGAGGAAGGGATGCAGATTTGCCCAGGCTGCCTCCACCACGCTCCCTCAGCACCCTCGGCCCTTCTAGCAGGTTTTCGGCTGAGGCGCTGTGCTTGGGCCTTATGGCTCCTGTCCCTGCCACATAGCCGGAGTCCCTCAAGGCTCGACCATCCATGCTTACGCTCTCTGTGGAGTTGCTGCTCTGTCTGATGCGAATTGCGCCCCCACTTGGGTAGTAACCCCCTCTGGAGCTCTCGCTCAGGTCCACAGAATTACTGTGCTGTTTGGGCCGACTCTGGAAGTAGGCATCCTGAGTGGACTCAGTACTGCTTTGTGCTGTTACTGAGATCATGGGCTTGGACATGCGTGGAGGAAGTGGAGGCGGGCCTTTCCTATATGGGAACACTAGAAGAATGTGATACAAATATAGATATTATTACTGTTCGGATCATTTATATAGCTTGAACTTAAACAGTCTGTTCTTTGTCCATTGTCTCTGGCACTCAACTGTCTGCTGGATCATATCATTTATAAATTTCAAAAAGTTCATTAGTCATTATAAACAACAAAATACCATAAAAGGCTAATGTTAATGGAATGTTTCTGAGAAAAAAAGTACTATTTCTTCCTAACCCCAAAATGTTTAGTGTCTTATGTTTACTTCTAAAATTTTGTACTGGAGCTGTGAGATTAATGTAGATTCAACATAATGAAGCCAAAATCCTTTCCATAAATACATGGCCAAATATTGATTTACCTGCTTCAAACTATATTTAAATGAACATATATATATATATATATATATACTGATAAGATGGTGCATATTTACAAACAAAAGCTCAGAGTGGAAATACATACTTAGAGTATATTATCATCTACAGTAAATACTGTATCTTCCAGCTTACCTGCACAATTTCACCTACTGTCTATGTGTTGTGAATTCAAACAAAACCATCCCTTGTTTTTTTTGGACTGACAACAAAATGTGCTTAGCAAATAAATGATTCCCATTCAGATGACTGTCCTGATAATGTTACAAGTTTTATTGTTTTTTTTTTTTGTTTGTTTTTCATAGATTACAGGCAGTCACACTGTGTCTTAAGCAACTGTCTGTCTGAAGCAGATATTTATAATGTGTGGGTATACAGTTGGTCCGGAAGTATTTGGACAATGACGGAGTTTTTGTGATTTTTGCGTTTATACACCACCACAATGGATTTGAAATAAAACAACCAAGATGTGATCAAAGTGTAGACTTTCAGCTTTATTTTAAGTGGTTCCACAAAAATATGGCATTTACCATTTAGGAATTACAGCCATTTTAAGCAAAGTACGTCCATGTTCAGGGGCTCAAAGGTATTTGGACAATTGACTGACAAGAAGTTAATTGACCAGGTGCGGTCCATTCCCTCGTTAAAAACTCTGTCACAAAACACAAAAGCTCTGTCACTGTCCAAATACTTCTGGACCTAAGTGTATATTTATGAAATTATTTTGGGTGAAATAGACCTCCATTACTTCTCCAAACCACTCCTTTAAAAGTCCATTTTGATTATTTAATGCTTCTCATCATTACCCTGTATTGTTTGTCATCTTTCTCTAATTTCTGTTACTGCTTAATTACTACCCATATCTCATGACTTTCAGTTCACCACTTCTGGCACAAAAATGTGGTAGACATTTAAATCACATAAACTGCATTATGAAATGGAAATTTCATGAAAACTCTCCTTCGAGTTAGACAGTCTGTTTTTGCCTTTTAAAGAGTAGGCCCGAAAAATAAACCCTCTAAGCTCCTCTCCTCCCATTACCATCTTCTTTATCCCTGACAGTGAGACTGCGTGCTACATCACACTGCCTGTCAGAGTGCTTGGTCACATGGGACCATTCATCTGAGCAAGACACATCAATAGAACACACACACAAAACACATGCAAAAACATGTTTTATTCATAGAGAATTTTTATTTGCATGAATTCTGACAAAACCAGGGCCTAGTGTGTGTTTTAAAAAGGGTTTGTAATCTTATTACTAGACAAGGGGTTTATGGATATGCACTGTGTGTGTGTGTTTGTGTCTTTATGTATGTATATTTTGGTGGGGATCAAATGATCCTCCACAGAAAGGGAACGTTTTTTTTTTTTTTTAAAAGAGACAAAATTTTTCCTTTTGGTTACTGAGGTCAAGGTTAGGGTTAGGTTTAGGTGTAGACATAGCTTTAATTAGCTACATTAATAATTATAGCAATGGAAGGTCCTCAAAAAGCTAGTAAAACACATGTACGTATGTGTGTGTGTGTGTGTGTGTGTGTGTGTGTGTGTGTGTGTGTGTGGGTGGGTGGGTGATGAGTGTAGATGGGTAGCAATGAACACGTTTGACACTTCACTTTGGCTTTAATAAAGCTTTAAAGAGATTTTCTACTTTAAGCTAAAGAAGAAGAGCTAAAGCATAGAAAGGGCATGAAAGGGCAAGAGAGAGAGAGAGAGAGAGACAGACAGAGAGAGAGAATGAATGAATTTCGTTTTGATAACTAAAGCCTTGAGCTGTTTCCTCAGCAGTGTCTGGGTGATAGATCCAAAAACTCATTAAGATCCTCAAGTAATCCCTGTTACTGCATAGAGAAAGGGAGAGCCTGAGGCAGAGATATCTATTTAGCCAGACTCTCACCCTTACATACACAATCACACACACACTTGCACCTATACAAACAACCCTCACCTGCTCCACCCTTGACGCTCCCCTGAGGGCCGGACATGGAGAAGACGGACAGGCAGTCGTCGTCTTGGGAGCAGCCTGCTTGGATGGCACGCACGTAGCTATGGCTGCGTGTACGAAAGCAGCCGGGCAGATCCAAGGCCTCCACGGCCTGAGACTCTATCTCTCCAAACATGCTCTCACACACTGACTCGAACTGACGATTCAGCGTGTCCCCCAGCTACCGATGCACAGATACAGTGGAGCAAAGGTTATGCTTACACTGCCCTCCAAAAGTTTGGAAACGCCTGAACAAAATAGGGTTTTTGGGCAATATCAGCATAAATCCTCTTT
>CM075025.1:10608447-10623018 GCA_037576675.1 Pangasius sanitwongsei | reverse complement strand
TCCCTTATTATCAATGCAAAATGGTCACTAACTAAAGAGGATTTATGCTGATATTGCCCAAAAACCCTATTTTGTTTAGGCGTTTCCAAACTTTTGGAGGGCAGTGTACATGCACATCTGCAACATCTAGTGTCTTAGACTGTATGAATTATAAGTTAAAAACAAAGACACTCTGTTGGCTTTCACCCAGTAGCCTGAGGAAAGAGAAGCATGGAAGCAGAGGTCATTTGTCATGCTTTTCAAAAGTAATGAATGACTATGAATGTAGACACTGGAAGCGGAAATAAAATGACATCAGAGAATCGGGGCTTAGCCTTTGTGTTAGAGCTCTTCTAGTGGAACATTATGTAAAAGCCCAGCTAGATGTAGATAATCAACCTGCAGTAATGAGACTTTTATTATTCTTTGGATAGGCGCAATATTACTGTCTGGAACAGTGCTATCTGTGAGAGAGTGTGTTACCTGTGAGCTGGTCAGGGAGCGTGTGTAGCTCCGAGAGCGTGCATGTCCTTTCGGTGTGGTACGGCTGTTTGAATAGGAATCTGTACACTGTTTACATGGGTACCTGGGAAGAGTGATAAACAAGTAAATAAAAATCTATGCTACATTTCATAAAAGTCAACATGGACTACATAAGAAACACGGAACACACTAAAGGGGACAAAACTGCTTTTTTCTTGCCAGTTCGTGTATGTGATTTGTCATACATCTACCAGGTATAAAACTGTGAAATGTGAAAGTCTTCATTGGTGTTGCATTAGTTTACAAAAAAAAACCCCACAGGACTCTACAAACTGTTTGATTCTGTTACTCAAAGTAAAGGAGACACTTTGGACACCTGGATTAACACACCCACTCACAGATTTCATACTGTCACTGACAGCTTGCATTATGTCCAATGTAAACGACACAAAGGTAGCAATGTTGGCTGACTGAATTGTATAATCCATGTGTCCATTTTCTTGCAATATGCCAGCGAACAAGGAGACACAATGAAATTTATGAAAACTTCAGTGACCAAATTTCATTTAACAATGTGTACAACTGTTTATATAAAAGCAATGTCACATATTGCATAAGCAAACTGTGTGTGTTGAATTTAACAGTGTTGAATTTGTTCTACTGTGTTGGAAAAGAATTCTTATTAAATGGTTGCTTTGTTTCGCCAATGTACAAATCCATATTCCTTACTGTGCTGGACTGTATACATTGTGCTGCGCTTTTGTGTTTTGGTGTGTGGTTTTTCAGAATGAAAGTGTACTAAGCTTAAGTATACTTCTATGTTTTTCAAATATACCGCAACCCGTATATTTGGTGTTACTGAAGATTCTTCAGAATAAATGTTTCAAAATTGTTGAGTGATGCTGTACTTGATTTGAGGCTTTTGACTCGTAGACCTTTGAAATAGTACATTTTATACTCACCACTAACAAGTACCATACAGTTTAAACTGAAATAATCCAGCCAAAAATGATCTACACTGTATATCATTCTAATGTAAGTCATTTTTCCTTGTGATGTGTGTTTAACATTAAAGACAATGTGAAATGGCTATAAAAAAAGCATTTTTTTTTCACAACATGCATTTCCGATTGAAATGTTGTTGGCATTATCCACCAGGGGTTGATTGGCTTGTGAAAAGAAGACCTGCAGTTCGTTATGGACGACTACTCGTCCCCCACAGCCATTGATGAGAGCGAGTCAAACAAAATGCTGCTATTGCTGGAGGTGGAGTAAAAAAAGATGAAAATTTCTTCCAAGGAGTGAAGAATATATATATATATATATATATACTTAAACCTGTGGGTCTCGCTGATAACAGAGGTGGCGACTCAAACGCAAGAGGCCAACATCTGTGCCACCCTCAAGAGTATCTTGCACAACAAGTCTGAGAAAAGGCATAGAAATGTTCTCCTCTCCATTCAGGAGGCTAACGAGGGTAGCACTCATTACAATACAGATTTAATGCCCCAAAAATAACCAGTTCTTCACAATGGAGAAAATACCAGGGGAGAGCACAACATACATGTCTTTTAAAGAACTCAGCTGAGCTAAACTGTGGGGGGAAACTGTGAAATTAGAGGAAAAAAACAATAATATACACTCACCGAACACTTTATTAGGAACACTATACTAATACTGGGTAGGGCCTCTCTTTGCTCTCAAAACAGCCTCAATCCTTCATGGCATGGATTCCACAAGATGCTGGAAACATTCCTTTGAGATTCTGGTCCATGTTGACATGATTGCATCATGCAACTCCTGCAGATTTTTCAGGTGCACTTTCATGCTGCGAATCTCCGGTTCTACCACATCCCAAAGGTGTTCTACTGGATTCAGATCCGGTCACTGGGAAGGCCACTGAAGAACACTGAACTCATTGTCATGCTCATGAAGCCAGTTTGAGACTTCTGCTTTGTGACATGGTGCATTATCATTTTGGAAGTAGCCATTAGAAGATGGGTAAATTGTGGCCATGAAGGGATGCTCATGGTCAGCAACAATACTCAAATAGGCTGCGGCATTCAAGCAATGATTGATTGGCATTAACAGGCCCAAAGTGTGCCAAGAAAACTTTCCCCACATCGTTACACCACCTCCACCAAGTTGGGTCCATGGATTCATGCTGTGGGTGCCAAGTTCAGCTGTCCAGTTTTGGTGAGCCTATGCTCACTGCAGTCTCAGCTTTCTGTTCTTGACTGACAAAAGTCAACAAGGCGTTCTCATCCACAGAACTGCCGCTCACTGGATGTTTTTTCTTTATTGCACCATTCTGAGTAAACTCTAGAGACTGCTGTGTGTGAAAATCCCAGGAGATCAGCAGTTATAGAAATACTCAAACCAGCCTGTCTGGCACCAACAATCATGTCACAGTCAAAATCTCTGAGATCACATTTTTTCCATATTCTGATAGTTGATGTGAACATTACCAGAAGCTGCTGGCCCGTATCTGCATGATGTTATACACTGCACTACTGCCACACAGTTGGCTGATTAGATAATTGCATGAATGAGTAGGTGTACAGGTGTTCCTAATTAAATGTTCTGTGAGTGTATATTTAATTTACATGAAACATGCCCTGATGTATGTAAGGTGTTGCAATAGCCAGCAAACTGGCAAGCAGCCCAGTTCATCACCACCTGTCACCTACAGGTGTTTTTAATAAAGTGCTCAGTGAGTTGTACGTTATGTTCACTTACTAAGAATTATGGTGTGTAACTCACTTGGTTGTAGAAGATCGCTGGTCCATGCTGATGGAACGCCGGAAAGCATCTCTCTGAGCAATGAGCGAGCGTTTTGGTGAGGTTTTGGGGCTGGTGTCTGAGTCTTCACTGTCATCATCACCCATGGCCTTAATGTAGCTGCCACTGCGCATGCGTCTGCATGGGATCTCTCCTCCGCTTTCTGACACTCCCCCTCCACCCCACTCATCAGAAGGAACCTGTCATAAACACACAGATCAGAGTTCAGTAAAGTGCTCTGTCAAAATAGCAGTAAGCTATAAGCTGCCTGTGACATAAAATAAAAGGTGCTAGACCACTGTGCTTAAAACAACGTTATTCTTTTAGTTAATTACAAATGAGGTGTAAGATCATCAACTGCACATTCGTATCTGTACTATCTTTGAAAGTATGATATAAATAAAAGTCCTGGGATGAGCACATGAAAGTCTTCATAATTACAGCAGCAGTTCTTAGGTGCAAGTCTATATAATTACAGCAACAGTTCTCAGGTAAAAGTCTATATAATTTCAGCAGCAGTTCTTACTGTAGGTACAAGTCTACATCATCCAGGTGTGATTATCCACTGAAGCAGACTTGGGCATAAACTGTTTTTGGGAAATCTTTAGGGTATCCAGGTAGGACCGTTAACAACAACAGAAAGAGAGTCACAAGTGCAGAAAGCTCAAAACAGGAGTAGAACATCAGGATGAATCATCGTCACACCATTCCCATCAGTTCCTTATACACACACCAGTGACACTAGAGCATGACCTCTTTTCCGCCAATATGGGGTTCAGAGAAAGTGCATCCTGCCATCATACCTTCTTTATTTTCTTCTGTCTTACAAGGGACAAAGCCGACTCACACACATACACATACTCACATATGCTAGTATTTTGAATGCCCAGTCATGGGGTACTTAAAGGTCATTGCTTTCAAGAGGTGATTCAGATTGATCTCTGTGTTCCTGCCCCCTACTCTGCCTCTTAGGGTAAAAAACCTTCAAAAAAACTTCAGTGCTCCATTTCTTTCCATCAGCCTTTTCGGCTTCTCCTTTTGTCCAAGGGTCTTTCTTTCTTTCCATTAGGGAACGAGCAATGTAATCAACAAGAGTTAGCTACATTAATAAACAATCTCGGACCACTGACTTCTCTCCCAGAGCCCTCACTGACACAACCCACACACCTATGCACATACCCATGCACACACCCACACACACACACACTCTTTCACTCACAACTCTATTTCTCCATCCTACCTGCTCCATCTTGTCCATTATTCTTATATTTGCCCACAGCTTCTGTGAATTCATTCTCATCAGCTTGTTGCCTTTCACTTCTTGTGCGCTCTTGGAAAATTGCCCCTACTCAGTGACTTGAAGCCCCAACCAGTGAGGGTGCCTCTCTCTCTCTCTCTGAGTTAGCCCTTACACAGGACATACTGCTGAATCTTAGACCCTGTTCTTTCATAATGTGAGATTACTGGATGTTCATTTAAACAGTTTGTAACTGCACTTTGGAGTATTATTTAAAAATTAACTATTCATGGAAAAAAATGAAGTAGTAATAAAGATGATTATGTACATAGAGTATCTATTCATACATTCAATAGACTATTAACAGTGGAGTTTAGAGAATGGTTCAGACAGGGCATGATAAAAAACTAGCTCTGTGGGATAAACCTATGAAGAATAGTTAGGTAGTTAGCCAGCCTACTAATGTAATTACAGAGGCCTTACTGTATTTTCTTGGCTCTCTCTTCACTGCCTAGCAACTGTTGCCATCTGCCATTACTTCGGTCAAGCTGTTAGCACTTTGGCAAGTGTGACAGCTTTTCTTGTGGAAAATATTTCGAATTAGAAGCTATAGATAGGGTCATAAGACTCCGAAAAGCAACACAGAGTACCCAGGTGTTGTTTCTCTCTATTTCAGATGTAGACATGTCTGTGTGCTCAAAGGCAAACTCATTTATTTTACTGGTTTGTATGGTCTGCTCAACCATAAAACTATTTCTTCACTTGAAATGAGTGCAAAGCCAGTGTTACAAGGATTGTTCATCTAAGAACTTTAACACAACCTCTTATATTCTAATGCATAAGTAATACATAAGTTCTCAACCTTGGAGCACAAGAATTTTGTGCCCTTGAAAGGCCAAAAAGGTTGATAACCCTTGTTGTAATGCATTCTACAGGCCTTGCACTCCTGACCCCCAAAACTGATATAGTCAATCTTCTTGTGTCTGCAATAACTGAATGACTTTGGCCTCCGTTTTCAGCAGCTTGACCTACATAACAGCAGCTGGGGCCTGATATAATGCATCTCATGGGGAGAAGTAAAGTGGTAAAATGTAATGACATTAAACCAAAGGGGGAATTGGCATCCATTTGCATCCTGTCTCAAATCAAACTCTGGCGTATTAAGCAGGGAAACACTATACTAGCCATTTTAAACAACTTCATGTTTGCAAACAATTATCTGTTAAATGGACGTAAAATGGACAATCAATCTGGATAGTATAATATCAATGTTATGTCAGAAAAAAACACTAAAAAAAAATGCTAAATACAAACTATTTCCTTGTCTATATTTGTATTCCATGTCTATATTTGTGACTGCTCTTGAGATATTGCTGGTTTTGTTTTGTTGTTTTCAATATTGTAGCCTGGAAAGAATTGACATCTAGGCTGTTACTTATGTTTATATGTATGGATGGATGCATGTACTATGTATTATCTAAGCATTAGGGAAAACTCTCATGCACACACACACACACACACACACACACACGTATTTCCATTTAATGTATCCCTATCCTTCAAGACAAGAGTTCTGCTGTGGTTCGCTGATGGAGTGGTAAAAGAGGAAGTGCAAACAGCGCTACCTACTGTTGCCATAGAAACCCTCAGCCTGCATCAGTACTGGAAATGGCAGTTATGAGAGGAGGTGGGACCATCCAGAGACCCCTAATTTAGCCTGCCCTCAGGGTATTCACAATGCTTTCTCCAGGTTTGTGTAAGGGGTGTGTGCATGTTTATGTGTGCTTGTGTGTGTCCATATACTTGGGGGTGAATGAGGGTAAGTGCAGCTATACATCTGCAGCTATACATCTGGAGATTGTGGCCGTAGGTACATGCTTGATAACCATTGTGAATGAATGAATGTGTCAGTGGTGAATTATGTGTACAAAATCAATTACATGTTTACATCTTACACATCAGTGTAGCTATAACAGCAAACCACTTCAACATAAGCTACTGTATACTGGGTATAAATTTATTTATGGATATTTGGCTTTCAGTGATATAGGTGAGCTAACAAATGGATTGAGCTTTGTTCTTGGAGACTATCTGTATCGGCTATACCACAGTGATGTGTCAATGATTACAATTTTGAATTGATTAATGAATAACACATTACGCTTTTTAACTGTTCATAGTTACATTTAATGTCATAGAACATCCATAGGACTTGCGTCTTCAGGACAGAGGAGCATAACGGCTACTAAGTGACATGGCAAGCAGCATTTGCAAAGAGAGAAAAAAGAGATGTTGAAGTAGGAAACATCGCTATATAGCTACTATAACATAAGTGAAAACGTAAGTAACTAACTCCCATGTCAGGGAACTTACTGACTTTTACAAAATGCTGAGACTCCTTCCTGTTAAATGAAATCTCCTAACAGAAAACTTCATCATATGACCAATTATATGCTTTTCTTTGTTATATAACATTCCATTTTTTAATCAGTTTATTATTAGCCATATAGGAAAAATAACATATTAGAGTGAGCACATTCATATAAATATCATTTGTGTTACAGTTGTAAATATTCAGATGCATGCTGCTACAGAAAATTAATCAATGCCTTCTGATTCTAGAATTCATCCGTGCTGTGGTATAATTATTGTAATCAACACACACTGTTGAAAGACTATCATTTGGGTGTGACATCATAGCTCATGCCAGATATTGTATATACTGTTTAAAAGTACAGAACCCCCAATGTAAAATGCCTTCATGCGTCCCTGATCTATCTGACAATATTAGTGACCATTAGTGTGTTAATAAGGCTATGTTACGTAAGTATAGCATGCCTGTTACATACGTGATATGTAGTAAGTAAAGAGAGAAATCCCACCTGCATGCATGCTCTCTCAGTATGTGGTGTAACCACAGGTTTATGTAAGTTTATTGTTAAGTTGTTGTTGACATTTTGTCATACAGGCCTGATAAAGGCATCAGACTCGATACCTCAGAGTAATAACTGATAAATATAATCACCACATAATTTTTATTTCACCAGTGAAGAACTGTCAGTCAGTCCAGCTCAAATAACCTGTTTCTGAACATTGCTTAATGCCTTTTGTCAGAAAGGTGAATCTGCAAGTCAATGAGAGCGACAGTGTGACTGTGTCTTCCCTGCAAGTATTGGTTTTAGCATGAATATTCAAAAAGCTGGAGCTGAGCAGGGCTTACTGACTTGACTGAAGCTACATTGGTACACTGTATAATTTTTTAAATCTGAATTTTTTCCTGCTGACTCACATTTTTAAATTGCATGTTTAAATTACTCATCATGTACAGCTAACGCCTATGATTTGTTCACACTATACAAAATAATTGGTTGGATTGACCTTCCATGATGAGGATGCTTACACTGTATGTGAAGTATAACATCTATATCCTGTTTTGTCTATTGCAAATCACACTAGGCTTGGTTATAAAAGCTGTGTCTATCTCTTGCCATCATTCTCCCACTCTTGCCAGTCATTGTAAGATAATGAGGGAAGGGTGCTGCAGCTCCAATGTGTTCTGTCCATACAACATGTCAGGCTGTTGATGTTATTGGTGCCACACACATTAACACTAATTCTGTAAAATCAGTTCATGAAATCAGTCCATAAGCCTGCCCACACTACAAGACAGTAGGGGTGTATCAATATGGAAAATTCAAATTCGAATATGATATTGTGGTATCTTCATACAATACATTTTCGATAGCTAAGGGCTGCTAGGTATCCACGGCAAAATTTCCACCTCAGCTACAACTCAAAAACCACACAAAAAGACCTGAAACTAACCCAAAAATCTCAGACACTGGAAAACGATGACGCATTTTAACGATCTTCTCAGTCTTTGTGCCTTAACCAACCTAAGTTTTCTACCCGCAAACTTCTTTCAAACCTATCCCAATTTGGACAAAAAAAAGCGAAAACAAAACCTGGCAACCCTGCTAATGGTGTCTTTGTAGCTCAAAAGTGTTTTTGAATCCTGCATTCTCTAGTATAGTAGATTCATATCTGCAGCGATGAACTTTCCATTGGCCACGTTGGTTTCTTTAACCTGGATTCAATTAGCTGAGAAATGCTGTCTTAATGAGCTAGAGAGTGTGTGTGTCTTCGTGTTTGTCTTTGTAATGGTATTAGCACCGGTTTGTATGCTAGTACACATGAATGCCTACATATTGTCTCATGAAAAACTCTGTGCGTAGGAAAAGCTTGTACCCTCTCCTGATTCGAGAGAAAGAGGAAGCAAATAAATGGTATTTCATGACAAATAGCCTACTTTATCATGCAGTCTGTTGAAGTTGTTGTTCGTTTTGCAGACGTACCAGTTGAAGCCTTGCATTGAATGATACAATATGATACACCATATCTTTCCACCCCTACAAGATAACTAACCCAGTTTTCTAACAACTCAGTGCAAGATTTTTAGTATAATCAGTACTCCATACTGCCAAACAGCTGAACTGTGATGCACATAACTGCTGATTGCTCAGTGGTAGCCAAATCGAGTATAAAGACTGGCTGAAAGCATACCGTGTATGTGTATCATAAGGATTTTGCTTACAAAGGTTGTAAAAGCATCTCTCACTCACAGTCAGAAGCTCACACACCCAAACTTACCTGTAGGTAATGGAGATTACGCTCCTTCAACTTGGCATCCAGAGGTACCAGAGCCTTATCGTAACCTGGTCCTCCTCCCCGAGGGGCAGGATATGCTTCTCTGGCTTGGTTGACTGTCATGGCTGACCAGGTGCTCCTCTTAAGCGAATGCCCACTATCTCCTACCCTGCCCATGGTGCTGCAAGCTAGGCACTCTCCAGGAGCAGGACCTTTTCCCTTCTTCAAGGTTAGCTCCTGGATGGCTGCATCCAGGGTTTCGTGACCTGGTGGGTATCCCCGTCCTGCCCCCCTGCCTCCAGCCACCAGGAAGCTACTGTCACTATCCAGGTTGTCGTCAGAGCTCCACCAGCCAGCTGTCTTGCTGCGGTGGCGTGAGGAGTGCCGGGAATCATGGCGCGAGTCTCCGCTCTTGCTGCGCTCCCTACTCTTGTTGCGGCGGGTTGAGCGTGACTGATGTGAACCTGGGTGGTGGTGCCCTGTGCCATCTTCACCTCCACTGCGCTGGCCTCGCTCTCGGTCACGATCTTTGCATCCATTGAACTCACGCTTGGATGGTGCCTCGAGTGAATGTGACTTGGCGAACAGGCGCTGGACGGAGTTCACCAGGTGACGAATGCGGCTGGGACTCTCGCTGCGCTGTTCCCCACTGGCTGAGCGCTGGTATTGTAAAGTATGGAAGCCATCTGGGTGCAAGGGTAGTTGCTTCTCAAACTGATCCAGCAGGTTAGGAGGGATGCGGTGCATCTTTGGGGGCCCGTGTCCATGCCCATGTCCATGCCCGTGTCCATGTCCGTGTCCATGCCCAGCCGAAGACAAGCATTCTTCGCATGAGTCATACGGCTGCTGCTGAGTGGAATGAGAGCGTGGGAAAGTGCCTCCTCCAGAAGGGGGCAGTGCCAGGGGCTCAGGTGGTCCACCAGGTGGGTAGTACGAGTGGTCTGCATGGCGTAAGTAGTCACGCGTGGCCTCGAAGTCCTCAGGTGTGCAGTGGCATGGCCCGGATGAGTGCTGCGACAGGCTGCGGCTCACCTGGTAGCCCTTCATAGCCGGGCCATGGTGGGCCGCCCGGGCCGAGAGCGGGCGCTGTGGGCGCGACAGGGCTGCGCTGGAGTCAGCTGCATACAAAAATGGAAAGAAAGATCAGGGTTAGAAAATGTTTTCCTCACTGTTTTAACTATGCTCTGCACTTTGTTGATCATTTATTTTGTTTTATTTATTTAGTTATTTTCAAGTGCTGTTTTGTAAAGCAATAAATTCATTACAATTTACACATACTACTATGTTTGGAGACACAATCTCTTGTGAGAGCTACACAAATCAGTTGGGACTCTGAGAACGAGCTACTATTAACAAGGTCCAATAACTACAGCACTAATTTAATTCCTTGTCCTCTCCAGCATATTTTTCCTTCTCGTAGTGCAAAAGCTTTCTGTTGTAAACAAGACCCTGTCATTGACTTTATGCAGTTTATACCTGCTCCTTATACCATTACATCTGACAGTATAAAATACTGTGTGCATTTTGAGAGGGTGCTGTCAGGAGCACTCCCACCATATTTTTTCCTCATAATACTGAGTGTAGACATACAGCGATACAAATTGCTTTCTGTTGTTCAGTGAAAGATACACTCTGTAAAAAGGCATTTTCCAGAGTCATTTTGAGAACATATTATTGTATAATGGGTGGCTTTCCATTCCCAGCTTTGTTCAAAGAGGTGAACCAATCACACTTTTATTATTTTCATTATTACAGCAGCAGTTGACCCTGAGAACAGCTGACTGCATGCACAGGCAGTGAGTCAGCCCACATCTTCGATAACTGATTCCAAACTCATTTAGAAGAGCAAAGCATGCTGTTTCACTAATTCATCCCATAACCCATTTCATGCCCATCACACACAATTCCAACAACTCTTCCCTACTCCGTCCATGCTTGGTTTGTGTTAATCTTGATGAGATAAGCACCACAAAGGAAGACAGTGAGGAGAATGAGTACTGCTTTGTGTGTGCAGCTCATCGGTGGGGGAACAACTTTAAGCGGCAGGTCGTGTAGTGGCTCTGTTGGTTTGAGAGGTGAAAGAAGTGGAGGTGATTGGTAAATAGAGCACAGCCTGTTATTAGACATTGCCAGACTGCAGCCACTACACTTAGACAGCTCCATCATGCATACGCTGTCTTTAAGATCATTCCCATTATTAAGTTCTCTGTGTATGAATGCGTGTTAGAGGTGTACGCTAAGAGGTGTGTGCTTAGAGGTGCAGTACTGTGTAAAGTAATGAGAGTAAACATGAGAGAGAGAGAGACAGACAGAGAGAGAGAGAGGAAGTTGAACAGTGCTATCACACATCACAGATAAATAACACAGTGTGCAATGGGTATGTAATTTAGAAGAGGCTGCTGTCAGTCACTGTCTCTCAGCATTCTTTTAAGTGCCACTTGTCCACAACACTCCTTGTCACATAGCATCACACCTTAGTCACTCACAGGCAAGGACGGAAATAGAGATTAAGTAGAGAGTGGCGTGAAATAGCAAAGAGATCAAATGCATCTCAAAGGCATCTCCGACAGTTCAGGGATGTCGTTCCATTGTCTCTTGACGTTTCCTCTATTCTTCCCCTCTCTCCATTTGTTTCTCTCTTTCTTAGCTATTTCTAGATCCTCACTTCTGACCTACTTCTTTCACTCCAGTTTATGAGGAACCCTGACAGTCTTTCTAGAGTGTCTGAACAGCCATATGTCTCACCTCCATTTTGGGTTTACACTTATCGCTCTGTCTGCTCTCTTTGCTCACACTCACAACCTGGACCTTCTGCTTTGCTCCACCTGAGCACAAACCCCATATGGAAGGATCCAGAGAGAACACATACACACACACACACACTGCATCACATACCATATTATTGCACTACACTGTAACGCATTGAAACAGCTTGCAATTTAGATTATATCATGTTGAATCACTGGCTGCCCTACACATGACTTTCATATAATTTATAATCATATAATCAATATAAAATCAATGATTGTGCATTATAATATTATCTCACAAAAAGAGGTGACTAATACTGCTGGGTAAGAAAGAATGAACCAATGAGATGAATGTTCAGCCAGAGAACATGCAATATTTTTCTATCCAAGCAATGACAGAAAAATCTTTATTACGAAATGAGTTTATCTTGAAATGTGTGATTAGAGATGGAGCACTGTATAATGAGGGTGAACTCAAGTAAAACGTGTTCGGGTTTTCCAGAAATGGCTTATTCAAAAGGCAAATGAGTTTTGTATTTTTTTTTTTCCGAAATGTGTCAGTATGTAACAATATGTAAGAAGGGATTAATTAGAGGGGGATCAAGGGAGCTTTAGTTTATGTACTTTAAATGACAAGCAATGCTGTGCTCCTACACTATAATTCAATGGAATTTTAAACAATAGCTCTACATAATGATGATATTACACAATATTGACAAACAAAATGACAATTTAAAATCTAGTCTTAGTTCATTAAGGACAGAAACAGATATATATGAAATGAAAGGTTCTATGTTTTACGATAGGGTGTTTTCTTTTGGAAGTGGTATTGTATTCCCTTTTGCTTGTTTCTGTCACTTAATGGAAGAAAGCCATTTGATAGAAATATGCTGGCATTGCTCATAGGGTTCAGACCCATAATTTGAAGGTGTATGGTCTGCTGTGCCGCAGTGACTCAATCATCTGGGACAGCAGGTCTGGTCTGATGAGCAGTGGGCACAGAGGACCAGTCAGTAACATCAACAACAGGTGGAACTATGGCCTGTTTGGCCAGAATTGGTCTATCAAAAACACTGATCAGAGAGATGTGCCGCAGTGTCATCCATAACAATGACAGCAATGGAACAGCATCTGTAGATGTAGCCAATCCTGCATCAATGAATCCTGCCTCAAAACATCTGTTTCTGACCTGTATATGAACCACATTCAGCAACAGATTGACTTCCACTCTGCCATAGGTGTCCCAAATTATCGGATCCACCTGCTACTGAATTTGTCGATCCCTGGGCACCGGCATGCTGTGTGACAGTACATATGCTACCTGATTATATTGGCCCACTAGATAGGAAGTTCTTAAAAACAGAAGGTGTACATCTGCCTACTTCCAGAGCTTGTTCACCCACCTCAACATCATTTGCAATTTTGTGCCCCCTTGGTGGTCGACGTAAAACACCACTGTAGTGCTGACGGGCCACACTAGTACATGTGACGCGTTTACATGTTCCTAAAAATGGTGCAGCACTATTGTGAGCTCATTTATGTGGAACAAGGCAGACAGCGCTTTCGTCTAAGTGTGTTATGCTGCCCTGTGATGCAGCAGTTCGAAAAACATGTGGATGACTGGCTTCACGTGTCTCAGAGGAAACACGTGTTAGCCTTCACCCTCCCTGTTTGGTAGCTGTTGTATGATAGGGGAGAGCTGGCTGGTGAGTGGGAATTGGCAGGTGACCAAATTGAGGAGAAAATGGGAAAATAAAAAAAAAGGCTTGCATGGCACATGATTTGAGTTTTATGCTGATGAGCTACATAGTTGGACTCTTCTCTGATTGGCTTTCAGTCCCAGAGCTTTTATATGTGAGGTCAGGAGCACTGTCTGGCTCATCACCTGCTGTTAGGACTGTCCATGCAGCACCCTGTCATCATCCAAATAGGAGAGTACCACTAATCTGTGAAAAACTGATGTATTTTGTATTTTCCTATTGTCTAATGTTTGTCCATTTATCCTCATTAAATGAAGGCTACAGTACTCTGTGCATGCATTTGTAGCACAAAGTGGGCTGTTCCAAGCCAAGCCAGTGTAATCTTTTTCTACACAAATGTATTTTAGAGTACATATTGATAGTTGACCTAATTCATAAGACTAAGGCGATATTGAGCAACAGCATATAGTACTGCAAACTGTTTTATGAAGACACCACAGAGCATTGTCCATCCATCCATTTTCTGTACCGCTTATCTTACACAGGGTCGCAGGCTGCCTGGAGCCTATCCCAGGGGACTCGGGGGACACCTTGGACGGGGTGCAACAGAGCATTGTAACATACCAATTTCAGTTTCTTTCACTGTTGTATAATGCAGCAGAGACAATAGCAAAGGAAAAAAAGAACAGCTACACTGGTCAGGTAATAAAGCAAGCCATTGTGTTTTACAGCAGGAAGCTGAAGAAACACTAGCTGTACCGTCAAGCAGATGTGAAATGTCCTTATCTTATTCCCTATAATACTAAAGGGTAGGGGTGGGAATCACCAGAGGCCCCAAGATACGATATCACGATACTTGTGTCACGATACAATATTATTGCGATTTTAAGTATATTGCGATATTCTGCGATATATTGCAATTTATTACCTTTTTCCAACTTCAAATTATGTCCCCAAAGGAAAACTTTGGCAACATCTGTTTTAACTAAAAAGA
>CM075025.1:10587686-10608347 GCA_037576675.1 Pangasius sanitwongsei | reverse complement strand
CAAGGGTCTCACCTCAGTCGTGGTATTGAGGGTGGAAGAGAGCGCTGGTCATTCACTCCCCCCGCCTACAATCCCTGTCGGACCTGAGACTCGAACCCATGACCTTCAGGTTCACCTTCAGGTTCACCTTCAGGTTACAAGTCCGACTCTCTAACCATTAGGCCATGACTGCCCCCCGTATGATGTCTCCTACAACAAAGAATGGACATACACACTTGCTTCAGTGTGCAGTAAAGCATCATTTTTATGCTTGTCTGTTAAACCGAATGTAATCTAGTGTTCAACAGACACTTGCGTGGGTGTGTTGATTGCTATATTTAGTGGGTTGAAGTGAAGGGAAACTGGGTCTTTGGCTGGGCTGATAAAGCGGGCCCTGTGTGACCACCAGCAGTGGTGGAGAATAAGTAAGATATGGAGGTTTAGCCATTACATAGTATGCTTATACAGTAGTACAAAGAAGGGAGTCACCCACAGGACAGCTCCACTGCAAAATATGGACAGATCAAAAGATAAGACTTCTCTGATCTGGTGTAGAAGATGAATGTGTACAAGTATGGAGACTGCTGTTTTGGTGATGCAAGAACCACATGTATAGTTGTTGCCTCTCTGGAGTACCAACTACTTTTCTGTACCTATATGGCAGAAATGCTCAGAAAATGTGCTTATCATTTTGGTCTATTTTGTTTTATATACAAGGCAAACTTATTTCAGTGTACTACTGCTGAAGTAGCTTTAAAATACCCTTTACTCGTGAAGCAAAGCTAAACCAGGATGGCGTACCCCAGAGGTTTCAGGCAATGCACAGCTGAATCTCAGAGCATTCACTGAAATCATAAACATGGTAAAGAGGGAGATCTGTGACAAGATTGACACAATGGTTGCATATCTGAGAACTGAAATAACAACAGTTCATGGAGATCACATGTTCATCTAGTTCAAGTTTCATCTATGGATACACAAAGCTAGTGGAGCTTGAGAACTCTTGGATTTGAACTCTGAGACTTCTAGACTTACTGCACAGCTCACTACCCTTAAAGCAAAATACAAAGATCCTGAGTGCAGGTACAGACAGTCCACTTTAGACAAAATCTAAAACAGAATCCACTTTACCAGAGTAGCTAGAGGGTGCACAGCTGACTGAATTCATATAAAAATGATACAGGAAATTATGTGTATGAAAAAAAAAAATCCCTCTTCACTAATTTAGCTAATGTTAGGTTCATCAATCACTGCATCCCAACAATGGGTTATTGCTCTAATGTATAACCTACTGTAATAATCTGAATGTGAGTTTTAAATTCTCAAGTGAACCACAATAAAACACTTCAACATGACTTGAAGACTAAAGTAGCTTTTCTTCTTCGTCGTCTTTTTTTTTTTTTTTTAGCAAACCAACCTAATTCATTTTGATCACATTAGATCAAGGATGGGTGGAAATAGGTGGAACAAGTATCACTCATTCTTTTTCAAGCAAATCTCCAGGAATTGCTATTTTAATACCAAAGACCACACGCTTTTATCACTTCAAGAGGGCTTTTACTGTCTTTCCTATATACTCTCACTGGCCACCTCTCACTGCAAGTTTTTTTAAATTTTTTTTTTAGCATCTTTCTGTGTAAACAGGTTCTACGCCTGTCGGCCATGAAAAGGCTACAGTGCGCACAGGTTCACTGAGTCATTTTAACACAAGTGTCAAGGAGGTTTCCCTTTTCCCTTTGTCTAATGTTTCCCCGCTTTAGATAACAAACTTCTTTCATCTTTTCCCTCCGATGCATATAAAGATATAAAGCCATTTCCCGGTAGCAGTTAAAGCCCTTCCATTAGATAAGCCATTCCCCCGGTTCTTTAACTCACTTCTACTTTCTTATGATGAATTTGTTAATTTTCTTTCCTGCCAAATCAATATGTTCATTCAAACTAATGTTACTACCAGTGTCTCTTGCTTAGTTACTTTGGGTATTTAGGTGTATATTCTGGGCTAAATTATATCTATTGGAGGGAAAATAAGTGGAAATGGGCAGGTGGAGCTTCTTGCTTGTATCACTAAATCAGACAATCAGATTATGCAGCTTCTGCTTCTCCAGTTTTATATAAAGAGCACATTAGTTAGAAATCTAAATTCAGTGTCTTAGCTTCTGGAAAGGCATGTTACTAAAATCTAAACAAACATGACAGTATTAAAAAAAAAAAAAAACATCTCATTCCTTAAATACACCACCTAACCCTAATCCTAACTCTAACCCTAGCCATAGGTATAACTATTGGTTCAATTAGTTAAGATACTTTTTATTCATAATATATGTACTGTATGGTACTACAGTATGATAGCTACTATTTTAAAAAACGTATAGTTAAGAAGATATATATTAGTATATATGTCAGTCTACAAACACCCTCATTACAAATGCCCCTCCATAGCAATCATACAGCAACACCCCTTCTTTAAAATAGGGCTTTAAGACAGAGAGACGAAAGATCCATGGCGTATTTGTCCAGGGATGGAAACTTTACCTCCTTCAAACAATTTTCAGAAATGACTCAGCTTCCTAATCCCTTTCAGATAGCTTCAAGCACATCATTTCTGCTGAAAACATTATACCAGTTTCCTATACTGTCTGCCCCATTCTCCTCTAGATGTACTTTTTGAAGCCTCTTCATCTCTAAGATGTGCAATATCTTAGTTTCATTTAAAAATTGTCCTCCTTCACATCAAATCCATAAATTTCCAAATTGTTGGTGTTTGCTGGTGCTGGTTGATGCTGCCTAAAAAAATGGCTATTTTATTTATCAAATTAATGAATATTATTAATCCCTTAATCACAGAAAACCTGCACTGATATTCACCATCTATAATCTCAAGCAATCCTTCTTAAATGCTTAAGTGTGTTGTTAAGTCAGTCTGGATCATAAATGTGAATGATGTATATTATTGTCTAATCCTGAGCAGAACTGATAACACCGTGCAGGACCTATAAAACTATATAAACTGGAAAACTAGTGTTGCCTCTCTCTGTGTATCAGATAGAGCCTCTAAGTAATGGGGGGAGGGGCAAGGTGCTGTTTTCCTCTTTATATTTGAATTTCGCCATCATACTAGTGTGGTGTTATGTTAAGTACTGTGATTTTGCCTCAAACAGCACATATGCATATATGGTACATATTACCTGACATTTGCATGATCACATTTTAATTTTAATTTAAATAAAGCTAGTAATGAGGCATCCACATGATGTGGCAATGAAATGTCAACACTAGTACACCAAATGATAAATGCAAATATCATTTATTGAGTCTGAACTTCATGACTGAAATGACATGAGTGGGAGAAATTTCTATTCAAATAAAGCAGTCCACAGACTTTTAACAATACATTTAATTTTAATATTGCCTGCAATACATTTCAATACAATTTCAGGTTTGAGAGATGTTATCTATATTCAGCTGAATCTCTATTCATTTTATTATTTGCTTGTTGACTTTTTTTTTTTCTTTTTTTTGGAGATAATGCATTTCTGATTTCATTTTTAAATGAAAGAAGTCAGCAATAATCAAAACAACAGGTTCAGTGTAGGATGAAATAAAAGCAGAAGTAACAGGGCTGTGTTTCAGCCTGAAACCTTGCTTTTATGCTAGCCTGACAGAAATACATGGCTTGAGCATTTAAAAATGTTAGGTTTTCCACTCACTATCTGAATAATACCTTGGTGTATATTCTGTCACATCCATTTTGAATGGGATATTAAAGAAGAACCCAATTTCTCCATCTAGGTAAGACACAGGGGAAGACACCTGTGGCCAGCTGAGAATGAAAGCTATAATGGATCATGCACATGGAGATGATGTGTGTGAAAATGATGGAGTCCTCATTGATTGTGCTGCAGCAGGCCTCTGGAGAGTGTGTGTCAGAGGTATGACACCACTGGTGACTATGTAAGGTGATTTCCCACTGATTGTATTGCTCCAATCCTACAGTAATAACAAAAGCTTTTGAGACAAACTGCCATCTCACTGAAAACACTGATAGATGGAGACAATTTTAAATCCACTTTCTGCTCTAGGAATTGCTATAACCATCAATCTGCTATATGTATTCTTACTCACAAATACACCCCCACCACACACACACACACACACACACACACACACACACACACACACACAGCAATTACAGCATACGTATAAAATTCATATATTAAAGGCTACTTTTTCTCCTCCTATGTCTTGCACAGGTGAAGAGTGTGATATGACTCTTTCCAAGCCTCACCAAGATAATCCTTCTCTTCTTCCTTTGCCTTTCTCTTACTGCTTGAAAGCCTCACAGCAAGCAGGAAGAGAGATGAATAATAACAGATAAAGCCATGGATGGACCCTGGGGGAAGACTCTTGCCAAAGCTCTTCTGTCTCTTTCTTCTATCTTTTCTCAACGGGGCAATTTAAGTCCTTTCCCTTGGCTCCTGAGACACGGATGAAACAACGCTGTAGGGATGCTAGGTTTGTGGTCTAATCCACAAACATTGCAAGGATATCTTTGACATAAATTATACAGGATGTTAATGTACCAAATAGATTTCCAGCTGAGCAAAATTTGTGCAGCATATACAGTTGGACAATAAGTACCAGTCATGCTTTTGAAGGAAGAAATTCTCAAAAACAATAAATAAGGGCTCTGCAGTCACAAAACACTTTAAGTGACAGGTAAGGTTGAATCCCAACCATGCCCCAGCCATCTCTGACCAGACGTACAAAAGAGCATAACTGACCCTGTATTCTCTTTGGAATGAAATTAATAACACTGTCCATCCGAGAGAGTCACCCAATTCTGTGTGTCTACTAACTCACATGCAAAAGGGTGGTTAGTGCTCTCCTGCAAGCATGTTCAGCAGATAATGTTGCTGCCTAAGGTTTTTAAAGCTCTAAGGTTTTAGGTTTGTTCCTGAGCTCAGGTTAGTGTCATGGAGTTTAGCATGCTCTCCTTGTGTTTTCATGGGTTTCCTCCATGGGGTTTTGCAGGGAGAACATGGAAAACTCCATGTGCCCTGCACCCCATGCACGGGGTAAATTGTCCTGCTTTGCTTTCAGTGTTCCTGGGATAGGTTTCCACTGTGAGCCTGGCCAGGATAAGCTGGTTACTGAGAATTGAATGGATTATGTTTTTGGATACAGTGTTTTTAAAAGTTGTTGTAACTCAAATAAGTAAGATTTATATATATATATATATATATATATATATATTGGATGTCAATCCATTGGACATATAATGTATCACTAACTGTGTTTTGGAGGGATTAAATACAAGGGGTACAAAATGGGTAGGTTAATAAAAGTATATCTGAAACATTAACTCTTTATACTCCAACTCCAAGGACTGTTTGTCCTTTCAGCCTGTCTCTTTCTTTCCCTCAGTCCGGTCATTGGGCAATCTCTAACACAAAGTAGTGGAGAAAGGAGAGATTTATCACATGTCCAACTGGTAGAAAAGAGATGGCAAATAGAAAAAGAGTCAGCCCAAGCCCAAATTTTCAATATAGAGTGCTCCACAAAACAAACTAGAGTACAGACAGTACACTCCACATAAACTACCCGGCGTGCAAAGACCCTTCTGGAATGTTAATAAGAGAGAGTGTGTGTGTGTGTTGGGGGGATGCTAACAATTAGCATGTTATACCAGTTCTGACACGAGTTCTATTCGAAATAAATTAAATAAATGGCAGTAGGTATGCTTTTGACGGATAGAAAATATGCCCTTGTGAAACCAGCCTACTGCTCACTCTTTATGTATAAACACAGGATATGCATAGGGAAATATATCTGCAGTGTTAACTCTTCCAAAATGTGCCTGTTTGTTCAGCCTATGACCAAACAGCAACAAAATGCATACATATGCTGCTCATTTAGCTGAACTGAAATCCTTATTCTACATTCCCCTGATGCTTGCTTATGCCTGTCTCTTTCAGCCATGTTGTAAATACATACACAAAGCCCAAAAGCACAAAATGCGCAGGTGCTTAGTGTTAAAAGATGCTACACAGTCAGCGCTCATGCTGTGAAACTTTTAGAGAACACCAAGGAGTTGTGAGGGACACAGCAGGGAGCTCTTCTCAGAGTGTTTGCTGCGTGCTTTCCAGAGCAAACATCCATTCAGTGGTGCTGGGCTATGGCCATGATTGGAGATTTAACTCACTGGTGAGGAATATGACTTACCAAAAGCTATTACCGATGCTTAAGGAGCACACATTAATTCACACACATGCACATTATTCCAACATAAACTGGGTTTGTTCAACAGAGACATAATTTCACTTTTGTTTTATAGGTCAGTGCTTAGTAGTTTAAGGATTAAATGGGACTGAGAACCATATAATGTTTGAGTTATTTTGACCTAGTCCCTTACAGGAATTACTATAAAGTAAATACAGTAATGTTATTATGTAGCCACTCATCCTGCACTGAAGAATAAATTTGATATTTAGCGTATAAGTGTTGATAAGCGTTCCCTCATCCCATGTCTGAAAACCCACAAACACCATTAGAGTGTGTATGTATAATGTGCTCTAAATGGAAACAAATACAAACCGGAGGCACATATTTTGTGCTTTTTTTTTTTTCCCAAAGCTTGCCAGAATGGTTCACTGGTATTTTTTAGAGGTGTGCATCGAGACTCTCATGAGATGCAACAAATAAGCTGAAAAAGACAGAAGTTTTTACTTTCATAGTAGTTAGGGGTCAGATATGAAGCTCATGGGACAAATAAAGCCCATGTTAATAATTAACATGCGATGCATTTACAGTGTTCACTCTTTCATCTTTAGTAACTGCCTGGTCAGGGTCATGGTGGTTTAAATTAGATGACTAGTTTATTTGTATTTTGGGAAATAGAACTAACTAAATTTTGCAGACAGGTACAAACGAAAATAATAAAAACGCATACCTCTATTTGAGATTTCGACTTGAATAATGCAGCTGAGGTTGAGGAACTGTCAAAGGCAGCATTCACAGACCTGGCTTAAATCCAAATGCAGATACAGATATGGATACTAAACAGATACAGATCAGAGATGTAGTGTAATTTTGTAACACTCCTACATGTACTGTATGTGTATTTTGTATGATTTCCTTATTCACTGAACTAATTGCAGCCCCAATGGTGGAACCACTGTGAAGAGATGAATATGCTCACTACACAACAATAACAACAAAAAAGAGGGACCCACACTCTCCCTCTCCTCTGCAGATGGATACTTCATCCAAAATCCAAAAAATTCATTAAAACAGCAAGGCAGCAAATGGCTATTTTGCCTTATTATGAGAGACTGTAGAGCTGTTCTATCAAAATGAAGATAAATTGTGACAATTAGTTCAATTAGCTAACAGCCAGAGCTACAAATGACCTTTGTAAGCATGCTGGGTTATTAATCAGCAAGGAGGGGCTGTGCTCTGGAAGTATACGCAAGAGTCTAGGAGTCATTGCTTATACTTTGTAGGTGCATTAGGAATCATTCCACATCCTTGCTGACTTCATCACAGAGGTGTATGATCTGGAACACCACAGGCCCATGATGCAATTAGCCCAGCAGACATGAATTCAAATTTTACAAGTCTGCAGTTGTATAACGGAAGATAGGAGGGCAAAGATCATGTTCATATACTACGTAAATGTGATACAAACTCCATGCACATTTCACTGACCTAGACAGATATGGATATAAGCCCAAACTGGGCGTGTATAGTCTTAGAAAAAAAAGATTACATCTAGAACCTAGAACCTAGTAGGTTCCTCAGTTTGTTTTTCAAGAACAACTTACTGTTCAAAAATCCTTTAGGAACCCAAAGTATAATAGAAACTCTAAAATTCACTTAATAAAATGTCAGTCTGACAGAACATAATATTCCATGTCTTATAATTGCAATAAACCAATCACTGTGATTCAGGCATACAAGAATCAAAAGTCACTGAAGTAATTTCTCCTGATTCCTGCACTGACATTTAAAAGCCGTATTGCATTTCTTTGGCTATTGCTTGTAGAAGTTTCTAATTACATCTCATACTAGAAGGATTGTGTACGTTCTCAAGCATAAAGATGTGTGATTCATTTAGCCTTTCACACCACCTGTGAAAACAGCACAACACAACCAGTCCCACAGGCATCAATCTGGAAGCAGCCTGGTTTATTATGCATCAATGTTGCTACTGTGTTTAAGCGTCCTGATTATGGTCCTTATTATACCTGAATTTTCCTCAGTTTTCTAAAATAAAAGATCTTAATAGTTTGCAAATATTGTTAAAGTTGTAAAATGTACCACTCAGTCCATATGGTTAATTTATAGAAACTAAGCTGCTGTTTCTTCTTTGTCACAGAATCAAACATATTTAAATATGTTTAAATAAATATGATTAGCCCCGCCCAGTCACTTTACAGCGGGTTAGTCCCACCCAGTCTTTTTACCTCAGGTTAGCCACGCCCAGTCACTTTACCTTTAAACCTTTTCAGCAGGTTTAGATAGCATTATTTCATTTTAATATTTTATTTATGAGTATTTATTACGCACCACTCTTACCACGTACTAATGCTAGCTAGCTTCCACCTTGCTAATCTATTTGCTAATTGTATAGCTAGTCAATAATGGTACAAGAAACAATTTTTTAAAATCATGTCAAAAACTTCTGAATGCCATTATTTATTTTCCCAGATGGTTGGGTGGGGGCCTGGTGTGCCATATTTCAGTTGTGAGGTGACCATCCAACCAGAGCGGAGATCATTTGTATATAGCAGTCTTAAAGACACAGTAACAAAGACAACCTGTTTAATTCTAAGGGATACAGAGTGGTTGGAAAATGGTCATGTAAAAATTTATTTTTCACATAAAGCCACACAAATGTTAAAGCAGACTTCAAGAAAAAAACAATACAAAAACAATGTGAGACATGAGACCTTTGAAAAGTTTGTATCCTCATCAGACTGGTAAAATTTGGTAAATAGAAGTGCTAACTCTACGTTCCCATTGTCAGGTACGAGGCCAAGGTTGGATACAAATGCAGGTTTACTGAACACAACAAAAGCAAACAAACCTAAAACAAAACAAAACAAAACTGAATAAAGGCTAGATAATATTAGCGATAATAATCAATAGAACTGTGCTAGCACTGAGATGTTGCATTGAGTAAATGAAAGTCTGTTCTGTTCAAAGGGTGTGTGTGTGTGTGTGTGTGTGTGATTGGATACATGTGTGCTGAGTTAGAAGTTTGGTGATTGTGATCTGAGAACTGAATCATGTGACTGGTCAATTAGTTGGAGTTTGTAATTCATTTGGCTGTTGGGAAATGAGGTGTGGTGTGGAAATGGCATGGAATTCAGGTAGTTGGAGTTTGTGGTGAGAGTGGTTGATAACGCTGATATACACTAACATATGACAAGTTGCTCTTGTTGCTTGTAGTTTGTCTCGTGTGGGTGTGTAGCGGCTGGTACTAATGTCACTTGTTGGCGTGTGTTGCTCGGCATTTTATTTAGTTCTGGTGAGAAATAGTAGTAGATATAAACAGCTTCTAAAGCTAACTACTTAAACACAATAACAACTAAATGATGCATTAATGGGTGTTAGAACTGGCCGTTTAATTTACATTAGTTATATATTAGACTTTTGTACTAGCTTCGTTTGCAGATTAGCAAAGCATGCTAACTGTACTACCTACTGTACGTAGAGTAGACTCACCAGAGGTCTCTTTCCAGACTTTACTTTTATTCATGATGCTTCACAATGACAGGATAAGATGAAACCTTGGTTACAAGTTTTTCTTCCATTTTTGTGTACCAAAAAGTAAATGGGAACTGCAGGTAGAAACTAAGGCTGCAAGTATGGAAGTTTAAAACATCAGACCCAACACACACACACACACACACACACACACCATAGGATTGGTCTGAGGATTAATTTGAGCTAATAGCTTCACTGCATTATACCTCGTTCTAGGAGTGTGTGATATGACGTTGTTAGATCATAAACAATTAAAATGTCTCCGATCTGTTTTTACAGTGAGCTCATGTGTATCATGATATTAAACACAATTCGTCAGTTGTGCTCTAAACACTTAGATATGGCATCCCGAGTTGTTTTATGAGCCAGACTTTATTCACTCAACCAGCTTGCGCTCTCCCTGACAGACACATGAACAAAATGATAGCCAAAAGAAGGCAGCTCCTTAGTTTACACTTCCTCCTTGATTTGTTTAGCAACATGGTAGCATAGGCTGATAAAATAGTGGTATTTTATAAAAATTCAACATCGGTTATATGAAACTGCTGGATTTTACACAACAGACATGGTGCAAAACAACGCTCGTTTGCAAATTATTAAAAGGCAAGATTGGCAGATTGAGGAAACAGGATGAATTTTAACCACCACGAAAGTACCCCAAAGGGTGTGCTGAAATTCCTAAAACACCGTGAGCGCGTGTGAATGTAACATCACTGCAGCCAGAAACAGTGCTGAAGTAAACAAATGCATTAAAAAAACATTCCTTATGAGAAAACAAGTGTCTGGAAAGATATCATTGATGCCATGACATTTTGCTTGGCCAAGGATATGATACCCATTGAAGTGGTTGAAAACAAGGGTTGATCCTCGTTACATAGTTGATGCCTGACTTACCGAGCTGCAAATGTTGAAATGTGAAATATTTCGATGTTCCAATTCATCCCAAAGGTGTTCAGTGAGGTTGGGCCAGGTCAGGGCTCTGTGCAGGCCATTTCAGTTCTCCACTCCAACCTTGGCAAACCATGTCTTCATGGAGCTCACTTTCTGCACGGGGCATCGTCATGCTGGAACAGGTTTGGGCCTCTTAGTTCCAGTGAAGGGAAATCACAATGCTACAGCATACAGAGGCATCCTGTACAACTGTGTGCTTCCAACTTTGTGGCAAAGTTTGGGGAAAAACCCACATATGGGTGTGATGACCATTTAGTGCGTGCTATTTCTGCCAGATTGCCAACCTCTACCTAACTCCCCTGTCATTTTGTCAATTGCTAGTGTGCTCATAGGGCTGTACAGAGGGATGCAAAGGGATTCTTATAAATGTGACTAATTAAGTGGACATCAGGCAGTTTACATCAGACAGTCCATGTGCTTTCCACCTGCCAAACTCCTGAAGCTGGTTTGACAGAGACTGTTTTAGACATTATGGCAAGCAAAATTGTTTCTCTCAAGCTAGTTATGAATGAACACAAATGCACAGAACATATGCAAACACACACATGCAAATACACACTCATTCACATAATCTCTCATCTTTGAGAAGTAGGTCACAGCATCTCTGTTACACTCCAGTCTGAATTTGTGTGTAATGGCTCTACATGCTCCACTTTTTTCTCTCTTCTCATTACACCTCTGCATCTCTGTCTGCTTATTCTCCTTCTCCAGCACGCACACACACATGCATGCACACACACGTGCGCGCACACACACACACTAATCTATTAATCAGCAGGGCCTGAAGCATGGAGGCACAAAGGACATTCAAGGAGAAGTGCAGAGATTAAAGCACTATTGTTCGCTGCTGTTTATAAAAAAAAAAATTTAACCTGCAGCATTTCAGCCAGTCCCCATTTTCTCATTTCTGGCCTTAATCAGTAGCTACATGATATTCTGCCTGAGTGGTAATGAGTTTAATGATGAAACACGAGAGGGCCCGGGAGATTTCTCATTATTGCACTCAGTCTGCAGAGACATGAGGCTCAAACTCTCCGCACTTACTGAAGAGCTCTCTGAATGCATCAGACTATTCGTCATGTGCAGTAACAGATAGGTGTTAATTGTGTTAAAAGCATGTGACAGCAGCACTCAGTGACATGAGTAGCCTTTATGCTTAGAGAATAGACAGCAAGAGCACACAAAGAGCACAAAACTCATAAAGATATTAGGGCTTTATTTTGTGCAGGCTCAAGTGGAACTTGTTAATTTATTTAGCTATAAAGACCTGGGGCCAAATGTAAGTATGTGAGAAGTTGAAGTACAAACTGTGACTTGATTCAGATGCAAAATACACTTGCAATATGTCTGACATTAACATTCACATTACTAAGGCTGTAGCTCATTATGCCATATGCACTTGGGACCACTACTGAACGTGTTCTGCAGGAGGCACAAACTGCAGTTTAAAAGCTGCTGTGAAATAGCGGAAATAGTCAACCACTGAGTCATGAAAAATCTCAAGACTACAGAGGAAATGCAAGTTTACTAACAAACAAAAATAATGTGTTAATAAATGAAATTCTAATTAAATAAAGTCCTCCTCATGTGTGAGAACAAGTGAGGGGGACATTTGATTATTGATTGGTTTTAATGAAAAGACAGCTATGTACAGCTAGTTTGTATAAAAGTGGGCTGGCAACGGGTAGTCTTGCTGTCTCACAACTATAGGGTCCCGAGTTCGATCCTGCGCTTGGGTTAGTGCGAGTGTGGAGCTTCACATGCTTTCCCAATACCCCTGTGAGTTTCCTCCAGGATCTCCAGTTTCTCTCACCTACTCTAAACTCTCTATAGGTGTAAATGTGTGCATGCACAGTGGACCATCCAGGATGTATGTCTGCCTTGTGCCCTGTGTTCCTGGGATAGGCCCTGGATCCACCAGCACCCTGCTCAGGATAAAACAGTTACTGAAAAATGTGCAGTTCCATTTTCTTCCAGGTCTCTTGTGGTTGACTAAGCTTACATTTGGAGAATTGACATGTCATAAAAGCCCTGTTTATTGTGTTGAATTCTGTTGGTAGACACCTGGAAACACTGTATACACAGCTCTGAGCAACACCCATGGAGCTAATTAACACCTGGCTTTGGGAGGTGGACAAAAACTGCTGCTAATTGCCCAAAGTTTAGTACAGTACTTAGTACTTCGAACAGAATTTTCCCAGCATTTTTGTGCATCATCCCTAGCTAGCAACCCAGTACTTAGCTATTAGCAAGAAAAGTTAACTTGATAATATTAGTGGTTATCTAGTCGTGTAATCAAGTAACCTACTGTAAATTACATGTCAGTTGGTTGGTGAATTCACACAGCAGTTAAGACGGTGTCATTTATCTGTTTTCATTTAACATTTAGTTTCACAAGACTAAGGTAGCTAGCTGATTTAATTAACATGCCTACATACAAACAATTTTCAGTTTACAATGAATAAATATATGACGATGGAGTCGAACATTCGCCATGGTCAATAGTGACAAAATAGTATAGCCCATTTTAGGGCTGTTTTAAGGTGTAATTTAGAGGTCTGTGTGTGTTCCTAAACCCTCCTGTAATTTGCGCTTTGGTTACCTCTTGCACCGGTTGTCACTGAAAAAAAATGAGATGCAGTATATTCTGTCTTATACAGTATGTATTCTATGATAAATAGGTCCCTTAACGCATGTGTGTGGACATGAGAGAGTGGGAGACAAACAACAGCTTTTGTGAGCCTGTACAGTACACAGATGTATATATGAGTGTGAGTGCAGCAGCAGGCCACTTTTTTTTTTTTTTTAATGTCAGTGTCACTGTGTCTAGTTGCTCTACCTTATAGATCGGAGTAAACTGCACAATCAGTGTGCAAAAAAAAACAAACAAACAAACAAAAAAAAACACCTCTCTGCACTGCAGGCGCTCAGGGTACTCTAAAACAGAAACAGATGTATTGCAGCATGACCAAATCAAACGTTTGATTATTCCTTTATTTCTTCAAGTAGCACTCTGGCAATAAGTGCACTGGATTAGCATGAAACTCTAAAAAGCAATGATTGCATTGATCAGAGAGCGACAAAATTACCGGAGATTGCTATGGGTCAAAAAGATGTAGTACCCTCCAGCAGGGAGGTACGCTGAGCTGCATCTTAATGCAGATAATGCGGAAAAGCGCTGGGAGACGAGCGATGACTGTGGGAGGCGGTGGAAACAGTGTAAATTTGGCCCAGCTTTGGATCTTAGAGATGTTAGTTCTGCCTTTCATGGGAAAGTGATTTCTAATCAGACCAAACAGCTTGTCACCACGCATTCATAATAATCTAATTAATGGCAATCAAAATAATAATGACATTAGCCTCTCTGATTGCACAGGAATAAACACTCAGGAGAGCACTGGTGTCAGGGTGTCATGGCGCATCTCCGGCATTCCACATTATTCAGAGTGACTGACCGTAACATGCTTGTTTCAGGTTTCACCTTTGCTGAGGACTAGAGCATGCTAACCTTGGTTACTCTCTCTAAAATGAATGGAGGTATCAGTGTACCGGTGTTCCTTGTTCCTTTTATTTTGAAATTTAAAGCAGCTTTTATAAAATAGGTTTCCTTTTGGTTACTGAGGTTAAACTTAGATTTAGCTGTAGGCATTGCATTAATTATCTGACAACTATCCTGTATTATCTACCTACTGTATATTAATTATCTCACAAAGGTTGTAGGACAAATATTATTAACACTAAATTTGTAGTCAAATAGAATAGAATAGATTCTCTGTAATAAATTGTTGTGCAAATCATTATAGGCTCTATGCTCATTCAGCTCAAGCAAAACTTTGTAGTACTGTATGTTGCTAGAATGTTGCTGCTATACACTTTGTGTATCAGTCAGTCGATCCTTTTCTTCTCCCTTTCAGCTACAGTATGTGCTAGTATAAACGGTGCAGTCTAACAACATTTAACATTTAACATAACTCATTTTGGTCTAAAATGGTGCCAACATTACTCCCTGCTGAGACCTAGTCCTAGAGCAGATGCAAGGCTAAACTCACATATTCCTGACTCATATATCCAATTTCCAATTTCACTATTTATGTCACTCTATTTAAATACAAATGTGCTACGTCACTCACTTACTAAATACATTTGCTAACAAATTACAACAAACAGCTCAGCTGTGGTAGCTAAAAATGAGAGTTGACACCCATGGACTAGAGGAATATACATGGTGAATCATATAATTGAATAGAACCAATAATAAAATGAAAATAAATACCACACTTGGTACTGCACTCACAGAGATGAGTAATTTGCTGGTATAGACTCCTATTGTGCACTTAAGTGAACACCTGCAGAATTATATTTAAATAAATGAAATATCATTATTAAATCTGTTAAATCTATTTGTATATCAAATGTCATTGCACTGAACCACCAGTGCACGCTCACTTTTTAAAGTGAATGAGGGAGCTGATTTGATCTTACCTACGCTCATGAATCATGAATATACCAAGAAAATCTAGAGACCTTATAGAATAAGGAGGTTCTACCTGACAATTCTGTGACTTTAAGATTTTCAGCCCCATAATATTGTCAAAGCAGATATAAATTTTCGACTTTCATTTTTTAATTTCCAACCTGTACATACATGGGCATTCCAGCAGTGGAAATTCACGTGCTCATTCTTTTATGCTATTTATTGCACTAATGAACATTATCGGCATATTATGTCAGAGCCAACTGCAGAACAGTAGTCTGACATGCCAGTGTAGTTATAGACGATCTTTTACCATTAAAAATAATACCTGTGTGAAGCACTGTTATGTTATTGCACTGAAAATCTACATTTGAACATTTACAAGCTGCTTTGTTTGACCCATGCAGCATTTGTTATGTGTTCAATTTTATCTCTATGTTGAGATCTGTGATTAGGAATAAATAATACTCCTTGAGGTAAAGAATGTTTACGGTTGTTTTTTTTTTTTTTCATGAAATCTCAATGATATCACAGAAAGTGTGTGATTAATCATGATTAAGAAAATTAATCAACTACGTTTAAGCGATCAATGGCATGCAAATAACATATTTATACCATGACTTCTGCCAAAAACACTTAGAACCTTCCCAAGTTTTGATCTGCCACACCCATATATGCCAATGTGCCTTATTTTTGCATTTCCATTATGATCATGGAAGTAGGGCCTTATAGATGGATCATTGTGGTTTAGATGTGAGAAGAAGGATCTGCAGACATATGAGCCATAAATTCAGTTCTGTCTTCACCTTGACTGCACCGGGGGTGGACTTGATAGCACTACTGCTCTTGTTTAGTTCTGCCTCTAATCCACAAATTTAAGGCGGACACACGGACTCATAAACTCATTACATTTTATCCGCTTTAACTTGAACTAACCTTGAAGGCTAAGAAACAGCAAGGTAAGAATGAGCTCCTCTCTTTTTTAAAGAATGTGCTGTCCTAAATGCAGCAGAAATGAACGTGACACAGTTATTCCGTCTATCATGTTCACGGGTGGCGCTGATGTAGTGCTTCTGTCACTTTATTGTGGCACATTATTACAATGAGACCACCCTTCAGACAGGGTCAACGAGAGAAACTCGTTGAGATACCAAGCCTTTTCAAAGATTCAATTAGGAAGGCAGTTGACTCTGATAGGGGTTAGCCAGTTATATAATAATGGTGAATAGAAAATTTAAGAAGAACAAATTATTGGTAGCATGCATCAGAGCACTGTGAGAGTCCTGAAGAAATGTCTCTACAGTCTTAGCCAGAAGACCAAACTTGACACTTTGAGATCCTGGCTTAATTCAAAGATAATGAGATCTCTATTACCCAACAGGCCAAACAGAAAAACCTTTACAAATGTGCAGGTAATGATTGCAAACACACAGACCAATATTCAGAAACATACACACATACGACACGCCTGCACATGATGCAACTGGAAAAAGTGTAACTTCATAGAGATACAGCAAGCAAGATTATTCTTCAAGTCTTCCTATATATACGAAAAATGAAATGTTCAGCTGTTGCTAGAATACAAGCACAGACCTACAACTACAACAGAGTAAATAACACATTGCTGCAATTTCACACTGCTGGTGTGTGCACAGTATCATGTTTTTTTTTTTTATTGATTCCTGGCTATCACATTTTTATAGCATCAAATGGCTAGATGTGTAAAATATATTAACTTTTGAGGTTTATGTGGAAAATAGTACAACATTCTTTAAACCATGAGTTACTGTATGTCTAGTACATTTTTCCAAACATACAGTATCCAGTGCATTATAGGCTTTTATAAGAAGGTCCAGATTTTAATAAATAACTTTTTTTCTCACCTGTACTTGAAGTGGAAAAAAGCCCTGGTCCTACCCAGGCATGTTTGTGTATGTGTTGCTGGTTTTAGCAAGCCATTTAACAAATTTTATACTATCCAAATGTTAAATATTTAAATAACCATCATTTTTGGTTTAAAAGTGCCATCTGTGCAGATAATCACTTCCCGTGTTCATATGGTCTGGCAGAGTATTTGACCCTCATTCTGAGACAGTGTCATGGTTATGGTTCCATTCAGGCCAATTCACGTTGCAGTTCAAATCATACCAGCTGTATTAGAGGCATGTAAATTGTGAGACCTTGTGTTGTGCTGTACTGTAGCCACCTCATTTTTTTCACCCAAACCTTTAAGTGAAGCATACACGCCAAAGAAATCCATGAAATCATAGTTATGCTCTCTACATGCTGTGAGCTTAACTTCCACTTAGTCTGTGTGAATAGCCCAAAAATAAGCTTATGAGAACTGCACAAAGAGAACAAAACAGGAGCAGCGGTATTGCATACCGCTGAGTACCGGCCCGCTTCAAGCACTGGCTTTGACGCTTGTGAGTTTTAATGGTAATTTCACAGGCAAATACCTTCCGCTCCTTTCATTTTCAGGACTGTAGATCAAAGACTAATTAGACTGTGTAAACTGGCACAACTAATGACAATTTTTTATTTCCATCTTTCTTCCATTTTTTTAATGGTTCCTGTGCTATTAAAATAGCCTACGTCTGCCAAACCTGTACAATGAAATGCATCTGAAGGGCTTTTGTTCCCTGTTGCTTTTATCACAAGGCCGGTTTGATCTACTTATCATACATAGCCAGTTGATGCCTGAATAATAAGGGTGGAAAATCACATGAGCTGTTTTATGTTTAACACACATGCACACACACACACACACACACACACACACCAAAAAGGCCTAGGGGCATCTCCACAGTGACAGTATGGTCCTCCCCTTACCCAGCAGACTTTGGGGGAGTTCCTGGCATCACAGACTCCCCATATCTACAGTTGGTGATCTAGTTTTTCATGTGCAAGCATATGGGATCCCTCCATTATTAATATCCAGCCCTGTAATTGACCAATCAGGAGCCATGCTCACGCTGCTTACTGTCGCTATGAAGGTTGGAAGCTTTTTGGAGTCATTTATTTTGTTTTGGTTCCTCTGAGTGATTTGGTGCCCTGGCTAGTCCTTATCCATCAGGAGTGTGATATGGATGCCCAGTACCAACACTTACTAATCATAATAATGAGAACGTTTATTGAAATTCTGACTTGAATATGGGGTATTTATCAGAATTACTGTATGATTCAGTGTCTTAAAATAATGACAACGGTATTACATTGTGATACACTGCTGTAGAGGTTTTGTCTTAGATATTAGCTACACCATCACACCTTCACTGTCATATCATTTAAGCAGAGCCTGTGAAAAGGCTTTCATACATATATCTTATCAGCAGAATGCACATTCATGTCCAATCTTTATATTTACTCTGCCTTCATACTGTATTTTGAACAGTTTTTCGACATCACTGCCTTTAATTGAATATCATGTTCTCTGGCCATTAACTAGTAGGGGACCATCATTAAAGTCAATAAACAAAAGTTTTAATTCTTAAGAGTTCTGCATATAAGCATTTTAGTTAGTGAAATGATTGATTCTGCTCTGAGAAAAGTTTTTCATTAACTAAAGTTACTATATGTATGCAATGAACGAATTACTTATATGTACATTTTGACTTGGTTAATCGATGGTTCACTACCATTGTACATGTGCATTTAATGAAGCACACTTTGATTAAAATTAGTTAGATAAGCATGTCTATCTCAATATGAATGAAAAATAAATGAGTATAGACATAAGTGTGTGCTCTGTAGATAAGGTATATTCGAATAAAAACCTTTTCACACAGTTGTTTTGAATGTTATTGGCACTGGAAATGCCATTTTGGGAAACAGCCTCATTTTTGAGATCTGACAATTTCTTGTCAAAAGCTTTCTTGTTATTATGACTTTTTAAAATAGTTTAAGTGGTGCAACTGGGCTTCCATAGCCAAAATATTGGATGGTTGAGGATCCAGTGGTGGAAAACAGAGATTCAGAGTAAGAGATTTATCAGGATACTTTTAGAAAGAGAAAAATACAGTAAATGCCTCTTATGGCACCCTGTGGTCTGGCAAAAACAAGGCTTGTCTAGTCTTGCTGATTCACATATGCTGAGCTTACACCTACCACAGGACTAATACAAAAGGGCTCGGAGGGAATTAAAAACATCACTGGTGCTACTGAAAAAGTGTAGTCTTTATGAGCTGAACCATGAATCACTGTGCAAGAAAGGGACAGAGGAAAGAAAGGGGTACCTCGCTCCTTTTGGTCTATGAACTGTGATCTCACCCAGACTAAATGTAGCTTTATTTTTTTATTCATCCTGCAGACCCACGTCTACATCACAGAGTCTTCACTTGCAGCCTCTAAGGATGCTTCAGTAGAGAGAGGCAAAAAGCCTCTCCAGCCATTTTAAACCCTATTCGTGCACTCTCTGGCTCAGCGGCTCTCAGGATTAACGTTAATCTGTAGCGGCACCGTACTGCCTGTTACTTAATTTATTCCTGTTCACTCTGCGTCATATTTGCATCATGTTGGTTTTGATTCCTATTTTATGCCGCACTTTCTCCCCTTACGCACTACTTCATCTGGCGTGTGAATCTCAGTGCTATTTAGCACCTCATATGGACACTTAAGCTCTCAGATTGAGAACAGTTAAGATCTCAGATTGAGAACAAATGCCATTTTCACAGCATGATCTGTGGAAAAGACTCATCTGTGACTGGAGATCTCCAGCATACGACACCATGTGACTCAGTCAAGCAGAGAGAATCTTGTTGATGCAAATTGGTTACGCATAAATCCTGGTATAATTAGCAGGGTCATTTTACATGTTAGTAAACCTGCCATTCCCCTTTCTAATCTGTTCAGTAGGATTATCCTAAAACAAGTATCATCAAAGAGGCATTTACATTGTGAACAGGTCACTATCTACCTGTGCAAACTCTCAGGTAAACAAAATGTTATTGGCCATTGTAAAGTCTTCAAAAATAAATTCTTTGAAAATCTAGCATTTGAGTCATGTGAAGTTTCTGCTGCGGTCGCCATATTTGGGACAGAATTTCTGGCTTCATGGCAAAACGCTAACATAATTAAAGGTAAAAGGTGGCTAAAATGACTCACCTTGCTTCAAAAGAGAACAAACGGTACTTCGACAAAGCCGTTAAATTGTGATCCTTATGTACTTTCACCAGAAGTGCAAACTGTCAAACTGTGTTTTCTTCATACACACAATACACAACCCATCTCATACACAACCCCTCTCCCTCTTCTGCAGAATGCCTTAAAGTATTTAATAGCACAGAAGTCTACCAGCTCATCATACCCGAGTGAATAATGGATACCAAGGGTGTATCCCATCAGGAGGAGAAATACCTCATTATCATTACAGGCAGGGTAAGTCGATATCAGCTACCTTACACTGTGTGTACAATTATTAGGCAAGTGAGTATTTTGACCATATCATCATTTTATCCATAATTTCCAACTCCAAGCTGTATAAACTT
>CM075025.1:10542663-10587586 GCA_037576675.1 Pangasius sanitwongsei | reverse complement strand
GGCCCCCTTCTTCACCTGACTTAAACCCTATTGAGAACTTTTGGGCCCTTCTTAAGCAGGAAATTTATAGTGAAGGTAAACAGTACACCTCTCTGAACAGTGTCTGGGAGGCTGTGGTTGCGGCTGCACAAAAAGTTGATTCTGAGCAGATCAAGAAACTGACTGACTCTGTGAATGGAAGGCTTGTGACTGTTATTGAAAAGAAGGGTGGCTATATTGGTCACTGAGGTTTTCTTTTTGAAATTTCAGAAATGTTTATTTGTAAATTTTGAGTTTGTTTATTATTCTCACTTTGACAGGTGAAAATAAACAAGTGAGATGGGTAAATCTTTGTTTGTCATTTAGTTGCATAATAATTCTGCACACTAATAGTTGCCTAATACTGGTGTACATGTAGATATTCTCTTAAGAAAGCCAAAACTTCACTTTTACTACTTACATGTTCAGGTTTGAGGGTTTGTTAACATTTTGGATTGACCAAGAGCACTGTAGTTGTACAATAACAAAATTTATCCTCAAAAATACAACTTGCCTAATAATTGTGCACACAGTGTACTAACTTTTGCTAATGCTAAAGTAACTTAGCAACACTTGCTGAGATAAACTTCCTAGTTATCCCATAACATAGCTAGCTAGTTAACATAACTATGAGGCAGCATGACAGGGAGGATTCTGCTGCACTGCTGCTTGCTGAAGATGTACAGTACTGTATGTAGTGAAGTGTATGATGGCACTCGATTCAGTATAAATGAAAAAGAATGTTCTTAATGAAGCACAGACAGAATAACATTAGTGTAGTCAGTCCCCTGTTTGGTCCTCAAAATAGCAGCGATTTTACAGTATAGTCTGATATCACATGAAATGGAAAGATAATACGGATTTTTCACTTAACAAGCACTTACATTGGGTAGGTTTAAGAAAATCCTTAAAGCTTCTGGGTGTAACATTTGGGATTTTCACCCTCTTCGGTGGAATCGCAAGCTAGTCCCAGATGAGCATTTCATAAAGTGGGTTGTGCTTCGCCCTTCTGCACAACACGAGTTAATTTAATGGCTGTGAGTGTCAAGTAATACACATTCAACAAAGATTCTTGGCATCAGGTTATCACGCCCATTGTCTGTTTTGTGCTTTGTTGTCATCCTGCAGCACAGTGTTGGCGAATTTCCATCCCGATCATCAATGCCATGTTTGTTCTGCGAGATCAGAACAGAGGAGGGAGCTGATGATAAGGAGCTAGATAAAATAAGGGCTTGTCAAAGTGGAAAGACTTCTCTCTGTTATAATGATCCACTCACACAGGTCTGTGGAGAGGGTTTACATGTTGTCCACGGGTCTCAGTGTGAGCTAGCTACATAACATTGCCTAGGTAAAAGGCGACATTATGTTGTGATGCCTGCAGTTCTGTTAAACCATACTGGAATGGATCAGTGCTTGTAGTATTTGAGCTCATATACGATGCGTGCATTTGAAAATTGCCACCAATTTGAACCTGACAGCTCTGACTGAAAATTATTGTTACAGGATTTCCAGGGTGACTCACAGCTGCTCAGGAACATCATATTTTAGAGCAGTTTTTCTCCCCTGACTCAATAATAATATGTTTTATTTTTAACAAAATCCTACGCACTGTGGCTTTAATTACAAATTAATTATAGTTAAATGCTATAAAAATTCAAATTTTTGACTTTGTGGGCATGCCAGATTGAGCAGTGATTGGCAGCAGCAAAGTAAACAACCTGACGCAGATGACAGTGTTAGGAAAGCGAGTAGGAATGACAAAGCAAAAATGTTTCTGAAATGCTTTTGCTTGTAAAGTCCCAAGTCAAAAAAACTTACACATATGTACATATGTATAAACTTGTACATATGTCTATGGACATAGTGCTCACATCAAGCAGCAGAAATAGGGTATAGGTTTTACTTGTCCATGTTGATTGCTGGTGCTTCCTGTGCCACGCTGATTTAAAGGCTACAATGATTAGCACAGGTGTGGAAGTGACATGGTTAGTGCTTTAACGTCCTTGCACTTAACTGCCTACTATCACACGGGTACCACAGTGGCAAGAACAGGTTAATTAGCTAACAAGAGCCTACCTTTTACAGGCGTAGACATCCAGGGTGCATAATGTGCACAAGATTATACAATGACAACAACAACAAAACCATCTACATGCATTTCTAAATATAATTGCTCACTAAAAAGAGGCTGAATGAGCATGAAAGAAGTCACTTCACTTTCTGTTCACAAATTGCTTCACTTTCAAGTAACTTACTGTGTTGCCCAACTTCACTGGCTAAACGACTCTCAGAAATTTCTAAACTGAAGAGGCAACCATCATACTTTCAATAGTAAATTCACCACATAAGCTATAAGAAGCTAGTTATCAAAAGAGGTTGACAAGGGCTCGACATTTCTTGGTGGATGTTGTACACTATCTGACACACTACATTTACTTCTATTTTTCTTTGAGATACACTATATGGCCAAAAATATTAACATGGAGTTGCCCCACCCTTGTGAACCCAACCACCAACCCCCCCACCCAACACACACACACTCTTCTGGGACAGATTTCTAAAATATTTTGTAGTGTGCTTGTGGGAATTTGTGCCCATTTAGTCAAAAGAGCATGTTTTATGCCAGGCATGGATATTGGATGAGAAGGCCAGGCTTGCAATTGACCTTTTAATTCATTCCAAAGGTGTTCAGTGGAATTGAGGTCAGGGTTCACTGAAGGCCACTGGAGTTCCTCCACACCAAACTGATCAAACCATGTCTTTATGGATCTCTCTTTGTGAATAGGGGCACACTCATGCTGGAACAAGAACGGGCCTTCTCCAAATTGTTGCCACAAAGGTGGAAGCATACAATTGTCTAAGATGTCGCTTTCAAATAGAACTGTCTACTGGTTGGCGCTGCACTGGGACTTACTGTGCTCACTGCCTATCTCAGTAGTCGTTGTACTGTCCTGTGCTGTCTGTACATGTTTGTGTACTTTATGTAAATTTATGTAGTCCCTTGTAGTTCTGTGTTTGTCTTATGTAGCACCTTGGTCCTGGAGAAAAGTTGTTTCATTTCACTATGTACTAACTGGCTGTATATTGTTGAAATGACAATAAACTCCACTTGACTTGACTTGTATGTTGTAGCATTAATATTACCCTTTACTGGGACTAAGGGGCCAAGCCCAAACCCTGGAATACAGCCCCAGACCATCAAGGCAGGGCAGAAGTTTCACGAACTGACTTGTGGCAAAGGTATGAGTGCGCCATGTTTAAAGTCTCTGAGATCTTCAGTATGACACATTCTATTGCCAATATTTTGTCTATGGAGATTGCATGGCTATGTGCTTGATTTTATGTACCTGTTAGGAAAGGGCGTGGCTGGAACACCTGAAGTGAATAATTAGGAGAGGTGTCCACATACTATTAGCCATATAGCGTGTGTGTGTGTGTGTGTGTGTGTGTGTGTGTGTGCTCTAAGCCATAGAAACATAAGTAAAAAGGAAGGGAGGACATATGGGTAAAAATAAATAAATAAAACAGACTGAATAAAAAATAGATGAAAATACAACTCAACATGAGTATATGTGTGAGAGAGAGAGAGAGAGAGAGAGAGAGGAAGTGAGTGGAGGCCGTAGAGCACTCATGGGTGTATGGTGGGTGGTGGTGATGGATATGAGCTCAGAATAATCCTTGTACTCTATTGTCTCTTTCTTTCAAACTCATCTCCGCTTTCATAAAAGGAGCTAATGAGAGAGCAGAGCTTTTGGCTGTAAGGGCACACGCAGGACAGCTGGACAGGGAGAGATAACAAGAACAAGAGAAAGAGACACGAGAGCACAGAGCAGCATGGGGAGGGAGAGAAGTGGAAACTGCACAGTGATGAGAAGAGATTGATGGAGTACCATTAAATCCTGCTCTTCAAATTTCCTGTCTACTATACCTGTCATATGCCATTCATGCTAGATTTGGCCTTATGGGGATGCACCAGTGCATCAATTAGCTCAGACTGTGAAGGCAAACAATGTGCTAGTGAGAGAGAAAGCTCCAACAACTTAGGGGTAGTCTAGGGAGTAGTTCTAAAATGGCTGATGTTGGTAACCCACAGCACAGTCACTTGATGACAAGCCTGCTTTGCGACAATGTCTATTGTTAAAAACACTATACTAATAAAATCTAGCTGTATTAATAGAAACAGCGCAATAGCACCAGAGATTTAACGACTCTTCACTACTTGGCCACAAAAACACAGCAGTTAAGCAGTGCAAATGAACTGGGAACATCTCAGTCATGAGATACTGAGTGAGTCATGTTGTTCATCATGCAGTAAATGCCCTCTCCAGGCTGCATGTCATCCTTTTGGTGTTTATCATCTTCAGCCATAGTTACACTTTGGTATAATTTGCTAATTAATAAAGTTGCTTAACTTGATATTCTTTTGTTCATTTATTCTTCTATAATAACCGCTTTATCCTGGTCAGGTTACAGTGGATCTGGAGCCTATTTCAGGAACACCGGGCATGAGACGGGAGCATGCAAAACTCCACCCAGGCAATGAGTCGAGTACAGGGTCAAACCAGGCACCCTGGAGTTGTGAGGTGGCAACGCTACCCACTGCATGACCGTACCACCCATTTGATATTCTTGTAAAAGGTAAAATAAATGCTCTTATTAATTGATCATATACAACTTATGCAAAACAGAATTGACAATATTAATGTATTACATTTGTGACACTTCATTTTTAGTTTTATTTTCCCACCAATTGTGATTTCATTTATTTTATGAGTTTACCAAAGAAACCGCCACTGTATCAGCCAGTCAGTGCTAAAATTATTTCATGAAGCATACAATCATCCTTTCCTCTTAGCATAATAATAATAATTCTGATTCTTAAGTAAAAGGTCATCTCAGGGCTTTTTTTTCTAGTGCCATATAGGAAAACTATAACCCTAGGAACTGATTTACCAAGATCCAACATAACGAGTGCTAATTAGCCCGAAGATAGTGGGCGTATGGCAGGTAATTTCCTTCCCGAGCTCCTGTTAGTAAATCATTAGCACATTTTTGTAGGTGATATCAAAATTTGCACCTGTTTTTACCCACAAACCTTTAGTCAATCATGGGTTCAATGGTAAGAAAGGCCCTTTTTGTGAGTATGGCTTCAGGCCTCTCCACCCATTGCCTGCACCATACTGTTTTACATTCACACTGCATCTCGCTTACACACACATACACACTGGCCTAACCAAGCTGAGCTGAGGCCAGAGTCTGTAAGAAAAGCATAGTGCAAAGGCTATTGCACAAATCTAATCTGTTCGAAAATGTAATCACCATAAGCACTCTCCACTGTTAGCCAGTGGCATTATAATGCAGCATGTGAAGTATAGGAAAATAGAGAGGGGAGGAGTCATGCATTATTCACATCATTCTAACAGTATTTTGGGATCACAGTGACAGGGACATGACAGAGCTCTTTACAGGCCCACGTTAACACACGATCACGCTTACCAACACACATTCAATACACTGCAGACAATGAGGATGAAGGGACAAGTGTAGGCTTATGCCATTGTGTGCGTGTGTGCATGTGCGTGCGTGTGTCTGTGTGTGTATGTGTGTGTGTGCTAGCCACTATGGGAAAATCAATGTTCAAAGTGACAAGAACGTGCCAGCATCTGTGTCACTTAGGGCTGACAACCGCTCATGTGGAAACACACTAAGGTAGAGAGCACACTCATTCTTGTGCGAAGAGTGTAAATGTAATAATGCATAACTGACTGAGTGCAAAACATTGTGCCAAATCAGTGGCTGCAGACTCCATTACTGCTGCCTGACTGCAAAACCCAGAACTAGTCTTCGACTTCTTGTTATTCAAGGCAACTTTCAGAAGAGTTTCTTCTTATTAAACTGTCTGAAGTGTAGCCAGGAGCAAACTTTTCTCCTGATTATTTTGCTCTGTGACTTATGAATATCTTACGCAGTTCACCAAAACGATGCACCACACTGGTTATGTTTACAAGCATATAAATGTGCAAATGCATGCCTATAAATTTGCAAATGTAAATATAAATTTAAGCATGCATATAAATTTCATTCTGATTGCAGATTCTCAATGAACTGTTTAAACGAACCATAAACTCAATGCTCCGTGAAAATCTGTTTATATGATCCCCATACTTGAACCTCTGTCGAAAATCTGTTGACATGTACCTTAAATTCCCAACTCAACCTGTTTACCTGTACCTCGAATCTCTTTCAAACAACTCTTTACATGTGTCCTAAACTCGAACGTCTGTTGAAAATCTGTTTACAGTTACCCTGAAAATGAAACCCGGGTGAAAATCTGTTTATATGAATGCTCTGCACACAAACCACATCTCTGTTTATATGAAGATCTGCATTTATTATCAACATTATCATAAAAACAACAGTAATGTAAGTGTCAGGAATTTTGTTCTGAGTAATGTTTTATCGTGCTTGTATGTCTTAAATCATGTCAGTCTCAACAAATGTTCTCCAAAAGGCCTTACTTAACAAAAGGTGAGAAAAAGAAACCATGTCCTGCACCACTCTCCTTCATCTAACATCTCAGTTATTTTTAATTCCTTTGAAATTTGTAACAATAAATTGGTTTATGGTTAAACATAGGACCAGCTTGCAGTGGGAAACAAGTGCACGTTTCAATTCTATTCAATTCTATGTTGGTTCAAAATACACAGAGAAAGAGACGGCTATCCTGTATTTGACAGTCAAATACAGGACTGACCTTAAGGTTTTATTATTTGTTTTAAAATCTCTACATGGCCTTGAACCAAGCTATATCTCTGAACCTCTGTGCATCCATTCTACCTCCGGAGCGCCGAGATCTTCTAAGCGGCTGCTTTTAACTATTCCACGGACTTGAATGTGGTTTAAAGGAGACCAGGCCTTTTCTGCTGCAGCTGTTTGCTTATGGAACAGCTTACCCTTTTTAAATAAAGATATCCCCCACAATAGACGTGTTAAAATTCAATTTAAAAAAATAAAATAATAATATTTATTCTCCCAGGCATTTGAGTCTGTTTTGTCCTGTTATGTGATTTGTGGATTTGTCTTTTTACTGCTTTTTATTGCTTCATTAATTTATCAATTTATTCTTTTTATTTTGTCTTTTATTTCATTTCTGTTTGACAGACTTGTTTGACTTGATTGACATTTCAGACGACAGAGGGTTGTCATTTGGGTCAAAATTGTCATTTGAGAAGCGCACACACAAAAGTTACAGAATTATGAAAGAAATGAACTCAGAGGCAAGAAAAGACAAAATAAAGACATACTGCATGAAGAGTAAAGAGATGATATGAATACAAGCTGCATGCTAAAAATATTTACAAACTAAACGAATATTGACTGCTTTGTAAACATCCTCATTCAATAATACACCACAAATTAAGTCTTTGTGCGGAGTTGTTTTTTTTTTTTCATAACCTGACACTTATCTTTGATTTTCAACTGCAATATGCAATCATGACACAGTTGCAGATAATGGTTATCTCCATCTCATTCATTAGTTCATTATTTCAACAGTTAATGACTCTGATGGCTGGTACTGGGCTTTGTCAAAGTGAGCCTCTGGTGAATCTCCTCTATGATTATTGTTTTCACTGCAGTCTCCCCTGTAATAATTTCATCAGTCAGATTAATAACTATGCTGAAAGCTCAAGAGAAGAGAATTTACAAATTGCTTCTCCATATTTCAGTGACTAGCAAGCAAGTGATTAGAGACATGTTTATTATGGTCCTTTATCAATGTTTGAGCTGCAGATCTCTCAGTAAAAATCCAATTAACAAGTTGGAAATGCACAACCTTCATTTAACACAATGTACCAATACTACTGCTACACAAAGGAATATATCACATATAATACTAATTAAGGGCCTCTGTTATTTGCAGGAACAGTTTAGGAATATTGTCTCTCTACAGCCATAAGACGGTTCTTAGAAATGCACGACACTTTACAAGCTTCCTCCAATATGTTGGCACTTTCTCTCTGCAGATTGCAAGGTTCTGAATTAATCTATACACAACAGTAATTGCTTATCGTGCCCTTCAGACAAACATGGGAGGTGGCATTCATGAAATGTAGAATGCATGAGAGACATACGCTGTAGGATCAAGGTAGAGAGTGGAGGTGAACTGCACGGGTGAAACTTCCAACTTGGTTCTATATTTACACTTAAATTGAATTCGTAGGAACATTATTTCTCAAAAAATATTAGGGGGTCCTTCCACACGGAACTGCCATACTGCAATGTTTCAACAGAGGAATCAAGAACACTTTTTAATGCTAAGTGTGGGCACAGGTTTGCTAAAACTGGACACTCAAAGAATGGAAAAACATCGCCTGTGCCTACTGTAGCTTCAGATTCCTGTTCTTGGCTGATAGGAGTGGAACCCAGTGTGGTCTTCTGCTGGTGTAGTCCATGTAGGCAGTCGTGGCCTAATGGTCCGAGAGTCGGACTTGTAACCAGAAGGTGAACCTGAAGATCGTGGGTTCGAGTCTCGGGTCCGGCAGGGATTGTAAGTGGGGGGAGTGAATGACCAGCGCTCTCTGCCACCCTCAATACCACGACTGAGGTGAGACCCTTGAGCAAGGCACCGATCCCCCAACTGCTCCCCGGGCACCGCAGCTAAAATGGCTGCCCACTGCCCTGGGTGTGTGTTCACTACTGTGTGTGTGCACTTTGATGGGTTAAATGCAGAGCACAAATTCCGAGTATGGGTCACCATACTTGGCCACAAGTCACTTCACTTAATTAAATTAATTCAAGTTTCAGTGTGCTGTGCATTCTGGGATGTTTTTCTGCTCAGGACAATTATAAAGTGTGGTTATTTGCGATAAATATAAGTCACTCTGGATAAGGGCGTCTGCCAAATGCCATAACTGTGAATGTAAATGTTATTTGAGTTGCTGTGGACTTCCTGTCAGCTCCAGTCTGGCCATTCTGCTCCAAGCCACTATCATTAACAAGGCGTTTTGTTTTTCTCGCCATTCTGTGTTAACTCTAGAGACTTTTGTAAAAATCCCAGGAGATCAGCAGTTTCTGAAATACTCAGACCAGCCTGTCTGGCACCAACAACACTGCCACAGTCAATTTCTCTAAGATCACATATTTTTCCCATGCTGATGTTTAAATGATCTGTATCTTGATGTGTATCTGCATGATTTTATGCATTTCACTGCTGCCACACGATTGGCTAGTTGGAGAACTGTGAGTGTGTATGTATATAAATATATACAGTATAATTATTTTCAAAAAGCACTATAGCTTCTATATTCCTAGCATATATAAATTCACTGTATCTTTTATCACAGCTCATTGAGTCAACCTGCCTCCAATATATTCTGACATTTAAAAAAAATCTGGAGTCCAAAAAACCTAAAGGAGACTCTCCAAGCAATGTCTGCAACCAGCATATTCTAATTCCATAGCCCTACTGTCTTATTTCTGAAAGATCACAGTTTAAATGTTAGTAATAGACGCCTTGACAATCTATTAGGTTCCAATATGCAAAGGGATAGCTAAACTGGGCACATCTAAGGGTTGAGGGTGTTTAACCAGGACGTCATAATGGGAATGACATTTATTTTGTGGATCTGCTGTATCAAGCAATTTATTATTTATTATATATTATTTTAAAAAATGGTTTTCAAAGCAGATTTGAGATGACTTTAGGTGCTACTTAGTACATCCTCAGCATCTTTTGCCAAATGTCTCTGTTTTTCTGAACCCATTTAAGAACTCACCATCACAGATCAAATGTGCACAACACACAAGAAGAAGTGTGCAGCTTGGTGGAACGGACTACAACATGGCATGATGGATATTGAGGAGCTGAGACGTGTCAACCTCAAGAGACAGACATAAATCATTGCACAGAGGGTGAAATGACTAAGAAAGAAAGATCAGAGATTGAGATGAACAAAAGGGAAGAGACAGCGAGTCTATTAATTCATAATCACATGAAGAGGGTGGGGAAAATGGAAACAGCAGAAAAAAGATATATCATGCTAAATGCATAAAGGGTCACATTCAGAGTTGAGCTAAGCTGGATTAAGTGCTATTCTATAAGCTGCAAAATAATTATGGTGCAGCTTGTTAAATTATGAACAATTGTGGTAATTACTTAATGTGATGTTTACAACTGTTCACGCGGCAAAATATTTGCAATATACAAGACCCCTATTGAATGTAGTCTACATTTATTTGAATGCGCACCATCATCTCATTTATATAATATTAGCCTTTCTTTTTACTTGTATATTTTTAGATTGTCTTTTGTCTTTGCAGTGGACAGCATGGAAAAAAAAAAACATGATCTGCTTCTTCAGTCTGCATTTTCTATCCCTGATTTTTTTTTTCCCCAAGTTTAAAGTACCTGTGTTTAAAAGCAGTAGACTAGATGCTATTGAAAAAATGTGACCTATATTGTGGAAGTGGGGGCGTGGTCGAGCTCTGGTTTGTGAATTGGGGGTGGGGGGTCGGGGTTGGGGGTGGAGCCGGAGAAAGTGAGTTGTAAGGATTACATACCTGTACGGAATTTGGCTAACAAGTGTTCTGTGTTTTATCTAGCGGCAGCATGGTTAAGGAGGGGAGAGACGAGAGCCTAGGCAGAGAGAGAGCTGGGCAGCACAGAGCTGTGTGTGCTTGTGTGTGTGGATATATGTGAACAGTAAAATAAAATTGCTGAAAAGTAAAAGTAATAGTGAAGGAAAATAAAGAGCCCTTTTGGGTTGTCCGAAGCCTTCCTCCCATCTTCTCATTCCCGACCCAGGAGAAGTGTGACATATATGCAGGTCATTTTAATAATCGAAATGGGCCATCCAGAAAATCAACTCAAGCACTCACGTAGAGCTACTCAGAATACAGAGAATGTTCCATGAGTGAATGCTAACAGAACTTTTGACCTTAACTCACCTCATCTGGAGAGGACCCAAAGAAAATATGAGAAATGTGGGAGAAAATGGGTAATACTAGAAAGCAAAGCAAACCGGAGGAAACATAGAACACTGTGCAAAGTGAATTTTATACTGCTTTTCACACTTGTCACTGATAAGCCAACTGCAAAGAAGATAATCTGGAAGAACAATCAATACTTGTCCTCATGCACTTCTATCCTCCATCCTATCCTCCGCATCACAGCACCTCAGTCTGAATAGAGTCATCACTGTTTAGCAAATCTCTTTTTTTTCCTCTCTTCATCAATTCATCCATTTGTACTCTCTCCATTGCTTTACAGCTAAGAAGGAACAATGTATTTGTCATTAAAAATATGAGTAAAAAACCTCTGGAGGAAAAAAAAAGAGGAGTAGGGAGTAGCAGAGAAAGATATGGCTCCCTAGGCAGCTTTTTTCTCCAGTTAAGCAGGTCCAGAAGCGAACAGTCAAGCAGTCACTCTTTACAGTTATAAATGAGTCCATTAGCATAGCAGAGTTTGCCCTTTGGAAAACAGACGGCAGATTATTTATCCACCTCCTTTCATCTTTACACTGCATGAGGATGTGTGTGTGTTTGTGTATTTATTTTTGGAAATGTGAAGTAGTGAGTAAAATGCCCCAAAATTTTACCTTATCTCAAGATATAACATGATTTCATAGAGGAATTAAGTAAAAAGGGGAAGAGATTTATCAAGTGCAAACACAAATCAATGGCAATGGTATAAGGAGATTAAAAACATGATACCACAATGCCTAAGAACCAACCAAGACAGTTGTAAAGTACAAAAGCAAGCAAACAAACAAACAAAAAACTAACTAAAAAACAGTGAAGTAGCTGATGTAGTCACAAAAAATGTGATGTGTGGTACAGAAATTGGTCTATTTATCCACTGAGTATCCGCTAAGCTGGTTGAAATAAAACATCTCCTCCTCCAGCGACACAGGGTAATTTCACTCTGATGTTCTGTGAGTTCAGGTTATATTATTATCTGGAAATTGAGATTAGAGACTAGAAAAATAAATTTAGTTGCTAAGGGCCATATTTTTATGATCATGACACATGGACAAAAACAAGGCTCAACGTCACACTGCTAGCATGTTTAATTGAGCCAAAAGAATATTCTTGACAATTTTTCCAAGAGGTCACCTGTTAATTAGTGGTGTAGTTGCAAAAAGTGGTTGAAGTAGAAGGAATACATTATCAGGCATGGCTAGTGGTGCTCCTGTCATACCCAATCAAATCACCTTCTCTCATTACCTTTAGAAACAGTGGGTGCCATCAGCTCAGTGCAGTGGCATTCTGTAATGATATACGAATTTACTCACAGCCTATAGATATTTCTTAAATACTTATGTCTTCTGTCTTCGCACGTACCTTTGAGGGGGTTCACTCGTGTTAGCCACTAGGAGATTATATCAGCTAATTCAGTGAGTGTGGTGTTTAATTCCATAGTTTTAGGAAAGCTAAAACAAATGCATTACAAAAATATTGCAGAGTCCAAGCAACTGTGGAGTCCAAGCAACCTTTGAACCAGTACTCAGTTCTTGCTAAGTTATATAGAGCATTAAAGAGAGATGAACACAGAACATAATGACATAGTCATTAGAGTACAATTTCCCAACACTGGTCCTGGAATACCTCCTGTACTGCACATTTCAGCCTTTTTCTTGCTCCCAATACACCTGATTCAACTAATTAGCTAATTAACAGCTCTTCATGAGTTGAAGTGGGTGTGTTAGAGTAGGGAAAAAACTAAAACGTGGACAGGGGGTTCTCCAGGACCAGGGTTGGGAACCTATGCGTTAGAGGAAATTAGGCTCTGCCCTGCTGGAACTGATTTGCATGTGGTGTCCAAATGCGGCTTACAAATGTCAGCATGATTTTGACAATAATTGAGGTCCAGACACCAGTTTGCTTGAATATATGACATAAATCGTAGGACTTTATGCTTGGACCCCTAAAACGAATGCCTGACAATGCTGATTCTGACATAACACACTGTATTAATGAAAGGAAATTGATAGGACAACAGAGGGTGTGGATAAAACACACACACAAACGCACACTGCCTGAGACATCTGTGAATGTACAGTCATCTATGAAATTCTGAGTCGTCAACCAAAACCTGTTCAACTGCAGTTATGAAACGGTACACTTTACTTAGTCTAAACTTACTTTTCAAGAAAACATTGTGCAAAACCAAGGCAAATTCAGTCTCTGTGAAGATTTTGTAAAGGTCCAGTATTGATGAGTAGTACATTTTCCTGATATCAATCTGCATGTGTGCATTCTGCTCCTATCACCTCGATAACTGACATAAACTAGCACAAACACCAACGAGATAAAAAAAAATACCACAATACAAAACTCTCCATTGAGCTCAGCTTTGGACAATGGCTATTTGATTTGGTAATGCCCAACACAGGAGCAGTGTTTTTGACTGACTCAGACATAAATGTGGGTCTCTATCATAGCAGCACAGATCTCCAACACAATGTGCCATCCACCGCATTCTTAAAGGCTATCTGGAAAAAAAAAATGTTGCTGTGTTGGAAACAGGAAAAATGGGCAAGCATCTCCAAAACATCAGGTCTTGAGGGGTGTTCCTGGTAATGCAATGGTTACCACCTACCAAAAGTGGTCCAAGGAAGGACAACTGGTGAACCGGGGACAGGGCCATGGGCACCCAAAGCTCATTGATGCACGCAGGGAGTGAAGGCTAGCCTGTCTAGAAAGCCTTTAATCCAGTGGTTTTTGTTAACGCCACCCGCAATTCTAAACAGTTATACAAGATCACCTTACAAGCAATACTTAATACTCAACTATGCAATTACACTATGTAGATATTTGAATATATTATGCTATGTAAGCAAAATATGTTTAAACATAATATGTTTAAACAAATTAGTTGAAGAACATATGCATGAGCAGTCTATACCCAGCACTGCACATGTTCAACGCTTGCCGAAGGCCACTTGCGCTTACGGCCATTGTCTGCCCGATTCTGCCATTTTTCTCTAGCAAGCATCTTTTTTCTTGGTTACCAGGGTGATCTGTAACACCTCAAGCTTCCTTGTACACAGATGCTGTACAATTCTCCTAAAGAAAGAATGATATAAGATAAGAGAAAGCATGAGAAAAAGAAGTATCGTCAGCAAGAAAACCGAAATAGAAACATGATTGAGAAAAGTAAATGAGTCATTGAAAGGAGAATGTTAGTCATTATTCACCTTTGTGCGATATTTTTCACCACCATGACTTCGGGGTTCATGCTATTACAAGCTCGCAGTAATAGAAATGAAGTGTTCATTTAGAATTTTTTTTTAATCTTGGTTGGCCATTTTTTTGTATTACAAAGGAAAAACATTTAGCATTACAAAAATAAGTCCTCCACAAAGATCAAACACTATAAGCCATGCAGTAAGTGTTAAAAGAAACATTTAGTGCCAGGTAAAAAACTAATCACGTATGTCATTGTGGTTCTATGAACAAGCAAGATAACCACTAGTGACAGTGATAGTCACAAGGTGACAGTATGCAGTAGTATTTTATATTAGTACATACTGTTATCATACATCCATCATTTCCTAGAACCTTCTCACCAAGTTCCCACTGCACTGACACTACTTCCAAACTGTCAGTTATCCAGTGTTCATAGAACCACAGTTATTAGCATTTTTAGCATTCTGTTTCACCCCTCCACCATGGCATATATGACCAATGCACCACTAGCAGTGGCATTGTTAACCATGAAGAAGGTGCAGACTTCTTGGAGCAGCATGCCTCTAATTTGATGATGATTTGATGAATAAGTTGTGATGATCAAATCACCAAGTAGTGCTGGCCCAAATAGGGTTAGGTTAGGTTAGTACACCTCGTGTACTGGCCAAAACAACAAACTCTTAGCAGGTCCCCTTCATGGAACACTGCAAGGTCTATTAATTGTTTAAAAAAACATGGGTTCAAACAGCCAACAACACATGCAAGGGAAGCTTATGGCTAGGGCAGGTAGATCTTCCACACATTTTTGTTTGAAGTGACCACTAGCAAAAAAGCAAACTTTACAGAGACCCATTTCATTTCAGCATCCTGAATGGGCTCCTCTTAAGAGGAGGTCTTAAAGAGATTTCAATGAGACAGACAGTGACAATTTTAGGGTGCCAAGTGGCCAGTTCATTTGGCTGTGTGGTTTTCTAGTTTCTGAAACTTTTGCCCTTCTCTCCAGGGCTCTCTTTGACCTCAGGTCCAAAGAGCAATTCTGGCACATGGGGTAGGTTTTAAAAGGTTGACTTGCATGAGTCCGGCAGCATGGATTATGCCAACCAAACTTGGCACTGTCCATAAACCATACTGGCAGAGAGTTTCTTTGTAACCCAGCCTAGATGTCCTTATGCCAAGGGTGAGGCTTCAGCCAGCTCCATCAAATAGGAGTTGATAGCTGCATATTGAAGTGATTGTTCCAAGGCAAGCAGCAAAATGGGTAACTGGATGATGTAATACATCCATGCAGTTGCATTGATGACATTCTGGTGAGGTCTTACGACATTGCCTCAAATATAGGCAATTTGTATGTCTGAACACTGTGCTTTGTCCAGTCAAACCACCAGTGATGTGATGTAAGTGCACAGGCAAAAACCTGACCAGCACCGTCTGGAAGAGCACATTCAGTGATCTGGACTGTCAACATCCAGTTTGGGCTGGAGCTATTTTAACGTTGTCTCTCACGGCCTGTTTGGAACATGCCAGCGATGCATGCACACTGGTAGAGGCCAATTCAGATGAATTTGCAGATGCTGAAGCCAGAGTTGAGGATTGCAGTTTACTGTCAGATTCTCTGGCTATAAGGAGCTGAAGGCACAAGCATCAGTTTCAGGATCAATGATTTCTACCATGTCTGTGAGCCATGTCTAATGCTAGGTTGTATACACACCTAGAAAGAGACTCTGATCAATCTCAGCTCCTTACTCTAATTATTAGCTGTCGTTGAACATGGCCATTTATGATTAACAGGTTGCTTTGGCTGTGGCTCAGACTGACACAGACAGAGGAATAAACAACTAAGTAGGGAGCCACTCCAGACCCAGAGTGCAATCTCGCTAATGTGGTACGCTAGCAGCATCTCAATGGCAATAGCCATTCTAGCTACAGGCCCAATAGTCAGGAGACTGTGGAGCCGTGGAGTCCAGTTATCTTTCCAAGGTCAGTGGTGGGCCACTCAATCACACTAGCGGCACATATTCACAGGTCAGCAGGTCACCGTGTGGCTGGTGTTGTGAGAAACACAAAAGCATTGAAGGAAGACACATGCTGCGAGAGACTAACAGGCGAGTGCAATACTGAGCATCAGAACAGTTTGTAGCTAAATAGCGGATAGCTAGTTAGCTACAAGATAACTAGATAACTCAAGCTCAAGCTAGTAGCCACAGGGTTCTGAATGGTTCTGAATGGATCCAAAATGTATGAAATAAACTCACCCTGGACATGAAGACAGGAGGTGATGGGATTCTGTCACCAGCTTTGAGAACAGGTTACCTATAGCACCAAGCTGTTACACAGAGAGCTCCAAGGTGTACATGAGGTCCAATGTTATACAAGAAGAAGAAAGAGAACAATGGTGTAGGTATGCATGCACAAGAAGGTATCCAGGTGATTCTCACCACCGCAGGTGCTGAAATCAAATCACCATTACATTATGATTTCTGCCAGAATAAAAGGAGTTGCTACAAACAAGGGTCATTTTTCTCCCGGTTAACACATGCTATGTGATTTACAACACTCCGCATAGCCCCCATATCTCAAAGTCAGAACATTCGCACTGATTTAAATTGAATCTATATGTAAATGTGTGTGCATTCCCATACAATGCATACAAGATGTTTTACAAATGTACTGATTAATTTTGATTAAATTCCCTGTCAACCACAAAAATGGTTTTCTCAGGTCCTAATAAATTAAATAGTGCACATTATACTTTATACTATAGTGTTATACAAAATATTCACATGAGTCTCTCTCAGCTTTTTTAATGAGCAGGCATTGTTGGGAAGAAATTATACAAAACTAATACAATTTAGCCAACAGACTTTCATAAAGTATGTACACGTGGGCAGCAGTTTTCTTCCAAATTGCAGTTAATTACGGTTATTTTACTCTCAAATCTTTCTCTCACAAACAAACAAACAAACAAACGCACACGCATACACACACATACACATACACATGCAAACACAAACAAGCCTACCGAATTTCAAAAGAGGACGCAAACTAAATCAAACTTGGGGTGTGGGATGGATCTTATTCAAGACATCACAAATTGTAAAATAAAGTACATGTACATTATTTGATATAGCATGTGCAATCACAAGCCTAAGAAAGATTCATTACACTATTCTATAAAAACCTTTCTGCAGATGATATATGTGCATTAAAATGCTTCCTATACATATCTGCAATAGAAGTCTTCTTATTTCTTCACTTCATTTCGGTCTCTGACTGTAAGACCCACCGGTATGTACAAGATTAAATACACTTGCTTTTATCACACGTGCATATGCACAGCTGTATACCCCCAATGTCCCCAAAACGCTTCACTTTAAAATGTCACTTTAAAGGGCAATGTTATGGATTTTATGTGTGCAATCTATTGCCCCAATTACAATTATTTTCAAGATTATAGAAACTTGTACTGCTGTAAAATTCCTCATTATTGTTGTCTTTTCCACTGTCTTATTTGAAAATACAATGTATTGCGGCATGAGTTTTATGAATGCACGTAATACGTGCCATTATTCAGCCCATAGCTGGTTGAGAAATGTCTCCAAGTTCTCGATGAAGCATATCCATGGCTAAAAACCCTAAAGCAGAAACGACTTGCACAGGGATGCTATACTGCATTTTGTTTGGCCTCTCCAAAAGTTTCTGGCAGAGATCAATGAAAATTGCACTGGGCAAAGGAATTGACTGATGAGCCGCTCATCACTCTCAACAAAGAGGTTCTTGTGCTCCTTAAAACACATTCCCAGCGGAAAGCTGCCTGTGCCAAATCTTCAAGCAAGCCAAAGTCAGCCACTGCCTGCATCATCCCAGTCAATCTTTAGAATGTGCCTTTAATATGATTTTACTTTACATTTCATCTGTGTCATTTGTCTGCACCTTGTTGTGAGCACCACAGTGAGCAATTACTGTCAATTATGCTGAATTGATTGACAATAAGTGTGATAGGAGCTTATCATAAATCAGTTTACCCATTTACAGTTTCCTGCACTAGGCTTTTCTGCATACACATGAACAGGAGTAGTTCTAAATGTATACACATCCTCACACACAAGAATAACTTGATAAACCACATTCCGTATGTAGACACGCATAGGCATAGTCTACACACAAAACTATAGGTACCTAAGGCTGATAAATGAGACCACAGAAGAGAAGTTTCCTGACTAAAGAAACTACTCAAATTCTTGTACAAGCTCTAATCATATCCACACTTCACTACTGTGACTCTCTACTTGCTCACTGCCATTCATATGGCGTGTCTCTTCCACAGTGTGTTCAGAATGCTGCTGCTCATCTAACTCATAACCTCCTATTCTCTCCCCCGACTCAGGTCACTTCACAAGCTTCCTTCACAAACAGCTCTTGTCTAAAACCCCTGTCCTTGCATTCCAGGCTTCAAAAGATTATGCAGCACATAAAATATTGTTTCTTTAGAAAGTCTCCAAGAAGTGACCTCAGCTGGTTGTACTTTTTTAATTCCCACTGGATAAGACTGTCTGCTGAAGTAATAAATGCAAATGTAAATAGAAAATGTCCAGCTGCAAGTAAGAAAAGACACATAGGGTATGACTCAGGCATCATATAACATCATATACCAAGGTCTATGTACTCCCAGTAGAGTCAAAGAGATGAAGCTATTGTTTCTCAGGATGACCACTAATGATATTAACTTGCCATTACCAGCTAATTATAGGAGTAATTCTGGGAACACTCTCAGACCCTTGTAGCTATCTGCACGGATGGATGGGCAGATGGATGGATGAATGGAAGAATGATAATGAAGAGATTAATACATAAATGACATTACAGCTACTTAGACATGGATGAATGGATGGAATGATGGATGGATAATGAATAGATTAATACACAGATAATATTAAGCCACTTAGACCTACAACAGATGAGAGTTAAGGATTTTGCTCAAGGGCCCATCAGTGGCAGCTTGGCAGTACCGGCATTCAAACTCCTTCTGATCAGAAGCCCAGAGTCCTAACCGTTGAGCCACCACTGCCCGGATGGATTGATGGATGGACGGACCAACGGACAGATAGATAGATAGATAGATAATGAATGGATTAATACACAGATAACATTACAGCTACGTAGATGACTTTATAGACACTTTCAGTGTCTCTGTACAGCGTTAAAGAAGAGTGGCATCCAGACAAACTGCTATAACACGGGCTATCAAGCTGTACTGCAACTGATGAAGAGCTCTTCAAAGAATTGAAAGGTTTGATTGTAATCTAACAAATTAGTGACAGTGTCTATTTGTGTAACAAAGAGAAGAGAGAGAGACAAAGAGATAGAGAGAGAGAGTGGTGACAAGTGGAAGGGGAGTATACAAAGTAGGTCAAGCATCTCCTTGGCTCATAAAAGCCATTTCTTAATTCAATAAAAAAAAAAACCCACTTTTTGCCAGGTATGAAGCATTTAAGAGACACACCGATTCTTATTCTATTTTAAAGGGGCTAGAGTGCTGGTGCGGACTTACACCCACTTACCTATCCTAAACTCACTAATGAGCTCAATCACTGCACCTTTTCACAGCAGCCGTCTGGCAGCACCTCAAATTAAATTACACTGTCAGTCCACCAGGGAATAAACAAAGTGCTCTCTAATTCACAACAGCTTAGATTCCAGCTGTCATGTGTTCTGCAATGGTGTCGGGCAGTAAAACAGTTCTATACTGGTATATTATACTGGGTTACATAAACTATATTTAGGCCAGAAAGAATCAAGGACATTACTATAAGGCTTCTGATGGCATGTCGCAGTCACTTGTGAGAAATCTGCCATTTTGTTTGGATATGAACAGTTATGGTGTATTTGTGCAAAATAGTTAGCTAACATTACTTAGGAATTAGCAACTTGCTACTAACAATCTTGCTATAGATAATTCAGTGACATCCATAGTAACTGGGGTAAAAAAATAATAAAAAAAAAAAAATAATAAAAAAAAAAACAGACAATGGCACATCATTTTATAAACCCCCTAATTGAAAGAAAATAAGGGAAGCAAGGACATGGGTTGGGTTTCAACAGGAAAATGCAAATACGTTATTTTTGGCAGCATCTATGACAATATTTGAGTATGTGCTAAGGGCTTTTTCTCCTGATTAAAATATAATTAGAACTGTTTGTTAGCTACTTTAAATCAATGCATAACAGACTGTCCAATCTCTATCTGTGTTAACATAAAGGTCTGGGTATTCATATTTACATATCACATATATATATAACCTAAAAGATGATGAAAGCTTTAACAGATAAGCTAAGCTCACAGCCAGGAGTTAATTGTGCGTACTTTAAGAATTACAACGAGGATGTTGAATGGCTGGACTATCAAATTCAAAGCAATGCTTCTTTCTATAACATAGAGATAAGATATAGATAAGATATATTCATTGTCCTACTAAAGGTGTGACTAAGAGAAGAACTTCAGATACTTTAAAAGTTTACTTGTGTATGAAAGTAATACATATGCAGTCATGTCAAGTTACATTATAATATATTGCTGTATATATATTGATGTGAGTGTCTTGCCTTAAAGGTGGTCAAGGAAGTCTAGGCTTTAATCCTGCAGTGAAGCTTCAAACACATTCTTGAGTCTCTCTGGCATTATTTCATCCTTCATAACAAGCACAAAAACCCCCATCAGCTGCACAACTTTATCAAGCCAGCATGCCGCAGTAGGCACTTTTATCAGCAGAGTATTAAGTGCTTCAGCTTCTAGCAGAGCTTTAAGATGCATAGCTCAAATAGACTAGCATCCTGTCTTTGCCAGGTACTTGAGAGAAGGTTATAAATGGCCTTGAATAGCCTTCTGAGGTCAGACAACTTACAAAGACACACAGCAAACCAGGAAGACGTTAGCAGCTCAGATAGGAGCTCTGACGACAAGGGAAGGGAGAAAGAACTCACTGCTTCCTCATCTGCAAACTGAGTTCCATTATCAGCAGTAGGGGAAAGACTCTTCTCTGACGACTGACCAATGCTCCTGGAGTTGGAATTCACTTACAGGAATCTGAAACAGAGAGAGAGAGAGAGAGTGTGTAAAGGTAAAGTGCTTACGTACTTGTCCCAGCTCACCTGTAAGACTGTGTAAAAATGTGTATTTTTTCTGTTTTCCTTCATGCAAGATGATACTCTTTTGGAGATTTCCTGAGGGATAGGGAATAATCTTTTTTTTTTTATTTTTTTTAACCTAAACACATTTAGTGTGCATAGTATTATTATATAAAAAAGGATTGTAATAGGACATAATAAGAGAGGACGTGAGAGGATAATGAACACAAATATATCATACATAACATACTTATATAACACATGTTTTGTTTTCTCATATTGGTTGAAATTAAAATGTAAAGGTTCCTAATGGTTTAATAGAACCTTTGATGGGATTTAATAGGATCAGGAGTCTGGTAATCTCTGTCCTAACGGATCGTCTGGTCTCAAATAATATAGATGTAATAGACTGTGGTTTAACAAAGATCCAATGGACTTTGTGGTATCTGTAATGACGGGATCACCACAGATATCACAAAGTCCATTGGATCTTCGTTAAACCACAGTCTATTACATCAACATTACACGTTTGTCTGCAAGAAAACAGAAAAAGTACTGATATATACCATTGAAGGTTTCCCCACTGTAACAGGTATTTATTCTATTACAATTTCAATAAATGGAACACTTCGTCATATCATTACATCTTGATGAGAATGTGTGTCATGGAAACTTAATAAGCTAATTGGCATTAGGAAGTAAAGCAATATTTCTTTTCCTTTTTCAAAATAAGTATCTTCTGCCTTCCATTAAAGTTTCCTGTTCCCCCACTTAAAGGTAAGAGAATGTACGAAATGTTTATTGGGTTCCTTTAATAAGAAAACACACCGCAGTTCTCATAGAACACAGAATTTTATATAGCACTACTAAAGCAGTCCTGCCTTAAAATGGGTGGCATTTGCATCTCTGTCCACTTGAGCCAGAGCCACAAAGCCCACAACTCTCACCTAACGAGCTGAAAATGGGAAATACACACACACCAAAATGAATTAAGAAAGAAATTGTGTCACATATTGCATAATACAGCAATAATGCAGCAACATTGCGGTGATGCTCGAGCTAAAGTATGCTTTTAGCAATGGTGCTCATCTCCCTACAGTGAAATATTAGGTAACGGTTCCTACTCATGTTGCACTAGGGCTAGAGGTAGAATAATTAGAACACAACTTTGCTATTCTTCCCACTGGGCAGGAAATATGAGAATATGGGTCATGGTAGATAGATGCATATTGAGTCATCACTAAGTTCAGTTCAAAACTAATTATAAAGTCAGACTGCAAGAAAGCAATTAAGAATTCAGGGGTGCTTGTCTGGGTGTGTGTCTGAGTGTAAAGTCTACACATGTGTCAGAGTGTGCATATATAAGTGTGGAATGAACCCAAATGGATCAGTAAGCCACTGTGTGTGCGTACGTCTCCTATGAATGAGACTGCACCAGGTCGTTGCATCATTAATACTGAATTAATTTCCTAGTCTCATAATTATCCGGCTATGATACTGATTACTTTTGACACTGGGAACAGCGTTTGTCACAGTCAACAGCTTACGTTCAATAACAAAAAGTTACAGAACAAAGTGCAGTTCTCTCGTGCCTTTCTCCTTGTTGACCTCTCACTGCCGGACTCCAGTCTATCTCTAATTTAAATACAATGCCCTTGACTAGTTCTCCGAGATACCACCGCATCCTCGCTTCCTCTCCTGCTTCCTATTCACTTTATGTCTGGCAGAGTGCAGCTGAGGATTATTGCTCTTTGCTGTCCAAACCTGCCAGGGCTTGGAAATTAAATGTCGGCGTCTCTTCTTCCACTGCAGCTGAAGATGAATCGTAATAAAAAAAATGAAGAGCAACTAAACCAGCATGAACAATTATCTATATTGTATCTATAATATATTCTTAGTGCAGATAGATAGCATGGACACTTAGATATTCTAGTATGGTGCATGGTGCGCATATGTGTTATGGGTGTAACGCAATGCCAGCGTATCCCTATCTAACCCTGTATCTAAGTGGTTGTGGTCTAAACCAGAAGGAAACAATGAAAAACACTCTGCACAGTCAATTAAATATCTATTTAAAGGGAAAATGCTGGTCTCTGTGGCACCCCATACTGAAAAAACAAGTGATGTGGACCACCAACATCCAATTCAGGATAAGGAGATACTGTATCTCTATTTGCCTGTCAATCATGCCACAATACAGAAAGCATACTATCTTGCACTAGCGTTCAGTTTTCTAGCCTAGGCAGTATGCATGCTTAGGATGTATTTGTTTAATTGTCTTAATTTCAAAATAGCTAGCCTCGGCTAACAACAAATTAACTGACCATACGAGTTTTCTAAAGCAGACAAACTGCTGGATGGATGTTAGAGTATTTTTCCTGCAGACATGCTGCCTACTTTGTGCCCTGAATAACACAGATATGAGAAAACATGAATTTAGTAAATTAAGAATTTTTAACTGAATGAATTTTAACTAACTATTAACCTTTAACCAGGTCACCAAAATACTATTTATATCCCTGCTGAACAAAGTGGCAACTTTTACTGAAGTAAAAGTGCAGTTACTCATAACTAAATAAATACTCTGATTAACACTGAAGTACAACTTCATATTCTTCACTCAAGTTAAAGCAGAAAAACTTGTAAATGTCTCGTAAAGTATGAAGGGACATGAAAGATTCACAAACAAAAAACATGATAGTGTCCTCGATTTATTTATCGAGGAACCAATGTGGGAAAACATCAACTAAAGCTCACTAACAACAGCTTTATTCCTAATCTCTCAAGTGTTAGCTAATATGATAATAATTCTGCCCATTTAAACTATCTGAACGCTAATACTAAATGTCACAATACAAGCTGCCGTAATAAAAACACGTACCAACGTACGGTAATAGGTCTCGTACCAACAGACAGTAATAGGTCTCATTCTTGCTGTCATATTTCTAAGAAATTAGATTTGTTAGGAATTTAGATCAACTACTCAAAGCTGTCTAACACTAAAAAAAAATTATTCTAAAAACCTTACGAGTTAGGAATATGAGAAATGTGTGATGTAGTAACGTGTTAGGTGAAAGAAAAGCTCAGTTGTACTTTGTTACTTTCCACCTCTGCTGCTAAGAAAAAAAAATTCATAACACCTTCAGTGTCTTCTGGGGATTAATCTAATGGACTCTTCTCTCATTGGGGAGAAAGGTTTACCTTATACTGTATATGGTTCAATAACTATCTTAATCCGTCATTCTCTTCATCACCATTGCTGAAATGTTCACATTTACATAAATCTCATGCTGTATAATGAATAACTCTACTTGAATTGTCTTTTCACAAGATATTTTCTTACTCTGCTGGCTTTACATGGTATATACAGTATATATTAGAATGCATAATGTGACCCGCGCATCAGCAGCTGATTTAGTGACAAAACAACCAATGACAGCTGACGACAAAGCTCTGACAGTGTCAGAATTTTTTTTTTATTAGAATCTCAGCATGAGAATGCTGCTATGATGCTTGTCTAAAAACTACCAATACGAGGACAGCCTAGGATTATGTGAAACTCATTTGACAGCTCCGGAAATGGCGAGACAAAAAGGAAACATGCTGATTGGCAGGAAAAATCCTTATTACTTCAAGCTGAGTTTGAAGAATGCTTCTGTTTATGCTACCCTAATTCTCTGCACAAGCCTGGATTGCACTGATCAGTGACACAAGCAGAATGTAGTAACTTTTTTTTAACCTCAGGTAATAACAAGTAATGATCATAAAAGTCAGCTGTAATCGCACAATAATTCATATAGTCATCTGGATTATTTCTTTATTTTTAATCCTTAATTTTTTTTGCTTGAATAATATTTTGCCTACACTACCTACTTCTATGTATAAGTAATGATGCAGCAGAGTGTACACACGCTTGCTCATTTCAGGTCGGATAGCAGCAGCAGCGGGTAGCCGGCCATGGAACCACTGCGGCTCTTTATGCTAATATGATCGATAACCCTGCTTTTTCTTCAACCCTGTCTCCCTTTCCGTTTTGCAGGTTGAAGGAGCTCTAATCAGGAACTGCAGAGCTACTAATTAGGGGCCAGCTATGCTACAGGGATTTCCCACAAGCCCCGCTAAACATCTAACAGAAGCTTTAACCCACACACCGAGCCAGTGCACTTTACATGTATTCTGGGATGTATATCATTAACACAACTAATTCCCCTTATACACAACACCACACACACTCACACTCTAATTGACCTTGCATGCATGTGTATGAATAAAACATACATTTTATGATGATAGACCTGGAGAAGCCAGATCATTTCTATAATGCAGGAGCTCTGTGCTCCATCTGCCATTCAGCTTACGATCTTGTTTTAAACAGCAGGGTCACGGTGTCCAGGAGACAAAGAGACAGAAACCTTTTTTGTGGTTATGATGTTACACAAGTTGCACCTATATGTGTCACCTCAGAATAAGTGCTACCATCTCAGATGCAGATAAAAAGCATTGAGGTTTAATACAATCGATTAAATACCATCTCTGAGCAGTGAGCTAGACAAAGCCACATGAATTACCAAAGAGTCGTCATTTCTAAACAAGATGCAGACATTGAGCAAGATCACCCAGATTACAGCAAACAAATACATCAGCCAATATCTCAAAACAGTTAAGTGCCAAAACATTACTGGATCTTAGCCCTAAAATCATATGGTTTCTAAGTGTTGCTTAAAGTAAGGCACAAATATAATATCAGGAGACCTGCAGATGTTTTCACGATCTACAATATGCAATATAATGTCATAATCATAACTGATTCATTTTTATTCAATACAATTAAATGATGATAACTTTACTGAAATCTCTCTCCAGTTGTAAATATTAAAACTTACTCCAGCCTCAGTTCTGAAGTTAACAGCCACAAATATGTAAATTACATATGTTGGTGTTAGTTAGTTGTGGCTGGTGGTGATATTAGATGGAATATCTATCAATAGCTCCACCATTCAACTATTAGGGTTGACCAGTACACCATCTCCTGAGGTCTTATTGACAATAATAATAATAATAATAATAATAATAATAATAATAATAATAATAATAATAATCTGTAAGTTACTCTGGATAAGAGTGTTTGTTAAAAGCTGTAAATGGAAAATATAATTAATATTGGGGTAAATTAACACGCTTTCTCTCTCTCTACTGACTTCCTTTGTCAGCACTGTTTCCTCTGAATAGCAAAAAAGGTAAAGAGAAAAGTTCTGTTTAAAAAAACAAAACAACAACAACATAAACCCCACAAAGGTACAGTTCTATCCTCTGCCCTGTCGTGTAATTTGTATTTTGATTATACAATGTGTGCTTAGTGTATATACTTTTAGTTCCTCCTCCAAATGCATGGCTAAAAAAACAGTAGGCTAAAAAACAGTAGGCTAAAAAAATCCACTTTCCCACGTCCACTTCACCGTGACTGCTGATGACGTATACCGGACGGATCACTGGAATGGGCTAAGAGATATTAGCCCATAATGAGATGAATCATAGGGGGCGCGTCATGTGTGTAATCGCCTGGCACAACTCTCACTGCTGCTCACTGATTGGCTGTGTGAATCTACAGCGCTGGGCTCGTTACATCTAACCCACAGCCTCGCTTTTTACCATTCAGTGTGGTGCTGTTCGCTCAGTTTCACAAAAAAAAAAAATCATATTAATTACAGTCTGATTATAATCATATTCCTTTGGCTCAGGAAACAGGAGACTTTAGCAGAAATCTCCCTTTTTTCAGTTTAATCTCATGCCTATGTAGAGATACTACAGAGATAATACAATCTCTGTTCAGACTTTCTTTTACTATGGGATGTACACAGACCTACCAATTTCTAGCAAGTTTTAATGAAGCTTTAGTAAAACTTTAATGAATGGCTTTAATAAGTAGGCTATACATATTAAAACATGTTGAGCTTATAGTATGCGGGTAAGAGGCATGTGTATTCGATGTCTGTGGAACCTGGGTGTATTCAATCTTATGCACAGCTGTATGAGAACCTTTTTTTTATTCTGTGTGCATGCATTATGTATTTACTACATATTTACAACAACCATCAACAACCATAGAACCATCTTAACATTGCTGGTAACTTTAAAAAAAAATGTCAGTTAGTTATTGCATAAGTTAGTAGAGTAGAATAGGATAGAACTGAATACATTTATTGTCCTCATATGAGTTCACTGAAATTAGATTTGCATCTCCCATTGTTATAAGAATACAGAATAAGTTGTATGTAACAGAAATACAAGAATACCACACATGATATTCTGTTATGTCTATTACATACATACTCTATTACTATTCCTATGCTTATATTTGAGGGGAAGTCAAATTGAAATATAAATTAAACTGAGCCAGTTTTTTTTTTCTAGAAGAATCTGGATGCTCGTTAAGTAAAAAAATTGAAATTATGTAGAAAAATAATACACTTTTTGACACTTATATGCAAGAAACAATGCAAAATAAAAAATTAAGTTTTTTCATTTGACTCTCCCTCGTATTATTAACAATGGCTAAATTAAACTGTTTTTGTGTTTGGCATTAAAATTCTTTTACATTTGTTGTGGCTGTGTTCATTATTAAAAAAAATACTGCTGATATTATTTTTTCTCAGTGGAATTTTTTTTTTTATTCTGAACTAGCTGTGATGGTTTACATAAAATTTACTATCAAATTACAGTTATAGCAGGTTAGGACTGCCTTAAGCCTTTCTTCATCTTATTGCATCTTTTTTTATTTTACACACCAAAAACTAAACTTAAACTACACACAAGAATTAACTTGAGGCAACTGTGTCAGGTAGTAACATGACTCGCATACCATACTGCACACTACCACAAGGAATAGCATGCAGTATGCAGTATAGAGTATACAAGTGTGCCATTTTGAACAAAGCCTTACAGAACTGTCAAGGCTGAAGTGGATCCATATTTCATATCCAACACAAATGCCCTCTATATTCGGTCATAAATTTCACGCATGTTCCTCTGCATTCTGCAGGCATTTGAGCTAATGAGATTATGATGTAATGGAAAGCATTCAGTCATTTTTAAACTTGCAGTGTAGACAGTATGCGACAGTAGCCGCAGAGGAATTACTACATTTGCATACATGGATCTGCAGACAAGTCCATACCCTTTTATGTGTATTCATACAGCTTTATTTTCCTTATCAGCTTAACCATAGATGACTGTTCCCTCTCTCTCCCTCTTGCTAGCCTGCATTACTTTATCATGATTTCTGTCTGCCTAGCTGCCCACCAAAGCAAGTGAATCATCAAGCACTTTGTTGTACTATAATTTCACTATATTTCAAGATTCTACAACGTTATTTTCAAGATGATTGCAAAAAAAAAGGACAAAATTGGGGCCTGTAGAAAGGAAAGCGAAATTAATCAAAACCGTAATTCATTCCGCTTCCAAATTCTCCTCCTGCTGCTTTTGAGTTCTGAGGCAGGCAACTGAAGACATGACAAAGCAACGATTTATTAATTTCTCTTTCCACCACTGAATGCACCCCTACGTTGGCTTAGCCTGCTTGAGTAGAAATGTCTGTGTTTCATGTGAATTCAATTTTTAAATAGAGACTGTTTAGCACGTTGAATTTGCTCCCAAAATGAGCTACTTGCTTGGATCCCGGTGACAGAAATCAAATCTCTGAAACTCATTTAAGACCCTTGAATAGCCAAAACTACATACCATTACACAGTTTAGAAATAAACAACTTCATTCATCACCAGCGCAAGTTTCTTCAGAACGTGTGATTCAGAACAGAACCAGTCAGCGGTAGTCATTTTACAAGAAGCCTGGGTGGTTATTTGACAAACTGATTACACGTGCATTAGTAGCAGATGTCTAAGGGATATTGGAAAACTGACATAGAACCTCTGAGCTGTCGAGAGCTCGACTTGCCTTGCCGCAAGGGGTTAATGGGTTGAAGGAGTGTAAAATTACATCTCATCTTTAGTGCACTCTCTCAACCCGTCTAATTTTTCACATGTGAAGTCGAGGATAGATTGTGACACAGAGGAGCTTTCAGTAGGAAGCGTCCATCTTGGACTTTTATAGGGTCATGGGCTGAATTAATGTACTACTAAGGTATACTTTGTTACACCAAGCTCTTACTGCTGACATTCAAGGCCAAGTCACAAATTCCTTCATAAATTCCACAAAACACATCACACACTTTACAGCAAAGCACTAATGCCAGAAAAGAGCTGCGAGTGAGGATATTTCTTGAATAGAAATGAAGAGATGAAAAATGAAAAGGTGGCATTGCTTTAGGAAGCTTATGAAAGATTATCGCACATCCAGACCAAACATGACTCTGCAATCCACCATCAGCTAGAGCAGCCCTTACTTACTGTAATTACAGGGAATGCGATGGATGTCGAGGAAGACTGAACACTGGTTCCCTCACTCACGATTGGTCTAGGATCTTAAGCTCCACCCATTCACTCATTACTGCCTTCACCTTTGTCTTGTTAGCTGGTATGCTGCAAAATCTCATATACTGCCACTACTTCTGTTTCGTTGCTGGTATCCGTGAGCCTTGCTTTCATGTTCACGTGCCTTCTCATTGTTTTTTCTTCTCATTCTCATTTCAAACAATTCTGCCTGCTTAAGCATCGACGCATCAAATCACTCTAATAAAGCTTGTATGCATTGTACAGTCTTTGACTTCCATTTGTCACATTAGAGAAGTTTATTTATGTAAAGCCTGCCAGTGTGCTCATTCAACCACCTACAGCTGTCCCCTTCTACCGCTCTACCTGAAAATCTGTCATGCTCCACTGAATGCTGCCCAGCCTGCTCCTCTCTGATTTGTATATTTGCATATGTTTGTGTGGCTAATTACAGTGTGACTAATCTTGGCTTTGGAAAGAACTGATTAAATTTTGGAGTTATTTACTCTAAGCAGTCACTTTGAGTCAGATATGTCACTTTAAGGCTGGTGCTAGAAATATAGGAAGAAAAGCAGGCACACTTAATTACTTCATTTAAATACAGCCAAATACAGTAGAGTTCACAGCCAAATACAGGCGTACTCAATTAAAATTGATAATGGTCCAGCTGTGTAAAATGCCTTACTTACAAAGGTCCGGATAAGCAACTAACATGACTTAATGGTGACAGCATGATTAGTTCATGACTACAATTAAGTCAATTCAGACTGGTTATGTTTTGTTTTGCTTCACATCACCACTTTTGCCTAGTGCCATGGACTAGGAAATAGAGAGTTTTGTGTGTGTGTGTGTGTGTGTGTGAGTGTGTGAGAGAGAGAGAGAGACACACAGAGACAGAGAGGCTGTTTTTTAAATCCCACCTCCCCCACTCCTGTGTTATTATGTATTATTCTTGATTGCACCTGCATGTGATATTTTATAACAAACATAGTTTATAAGCCAATAGAAATATACACAAATTAGCAATTTAAACCACCATAACTCTGAGGTTAAGCGGGTACTGAAGAAAAATGAACAATAAATCTGCTGATTCTGAAAAAGCTGCACAGGTTAATGAGCATGATCTTTCTGCAAGTTTCATATCTGACCATCTGTATTAAAATAAAATCCTCCTACTCTTGTGGCTTTCTTTTCCAGTGTACACCTCTACTCTGAACAGATGAGTCACATCCGTTCATCTCCTATCATGTTGTCAGTTCACTAATCAGACCAGAAAGAGTAAATGGGGAGAAAACACATTCCTTTCTGACCTCTCTAGCTCACACTGTAGCTAGTTTCTGGCCCTATGAATTGGCTACAACTAAATCATTTATGTAAATGAAACATCTGCTACAGATCTGCTACAGAAACCACACTGGTTCATGTTCAGAAAACTGGAGTCACTAAAATACGGCCAGTGTTTTCTTCATATATTGATCAGCTCTACCACAGTATTTTTCAAGTGCTCGTTTCAGTCCAGTGAAATACTTGGGTCTGCCAGTTGAAGACCTGTGGCCAAATACTTTGATACTGAAAAAAAACGTCCAGCCATCCAGTGCCGGGAGCCAAAGGAGCAAAATAGGCCGTGTTCTCTGGGTGGGAGGTACAGCATACTCTCTCTCTCTCCTGTTAATCACAGAGACACTAGCCAATCACACGTGTTTGTGAGCTCATATATGTGGAAGAGGGCAGACGGTGCTTTCCTCTGGGTGTGTTACACTGCCCTGTGACACATCATAAGCAGAATTTTTTAAAATGCTGGCAGGATTTAGATGTTTTTGAGATCTACTGAGTCGGGGAGGGGGGTCAGTTTGGGTGAGGGGAGTGGGGTTGTTGTAATGCTGTTGAAGACCTGAATGAAGAAATAGGTGTATTACTTCAGCCTGTATGTATATGTTTGCTGTTACTTCAGTTAGACCAAAACTTCTAACATATTCCTGTGCAAAAGAGGAAAGTCTGTCAAAGGGAATACGGTGACCCGAGTTATCTGGCAATACAAAAAGCTCACTAAAAGCTGCAAAATGGCTTCACAATGTACCTGACTTCAGCATGCTTTGTTTACTGCCTGTAATCAGAGATTACTGATCTCCAGGAAGAAGTCTCATGGAAATATAGTTTCACAAATTACTTTGCATATGAAACTGTTCTTTGATTCCATAATACTTACAAAGCTTTGTTTTTTTTTCTCCCCCACTGATATTGATAGACTCTTGAGCTGTCTTAAAAGGATCTAGATGTTATTGAATGTACCAGGACTTCAGGAGGCTCTGTGTGTGTGCGCGCACTGGCAGATCCAAAGTCTCATCAACTGGGCTATAAGCAAGAACACTCAGGATGGATTACCCCCTTCAGGGCCATTTCGCCTCAGCCTCTCAACTATAAGACCGGAGGATGAAGCAAAATAGAGAGGCAACTCACTGCAAAGGGCAAAATTAACTATTCTCTCAAGCCTCTTCTGTTTTACTAAACAGCAGGCTTAGAATAGAAAATTAGTTACAATCTGCCAAAATTAGGAAAATTAGAAAATTAGAACAATCTGCCAAAAATTTCCAGCTAACAGCAATACTGTGGTCAGAAACTGAGCCTGATATTGTAGAGAACAATTAACACAAATTACAGATGAGCTATAGTCCCACAACAAGGTAGCGGTCAATCCAGCACATTTACAGCATCTAGCAGAAGTCCTTATCCAAAGCGAAATACAGAAATGTTTTATAGTCTTCATCAAAAACATATCATGCTAGTAAATTAAGTCATAGTCCAACAATACCTCTAAAATACAACCTTGTTAGCGAGCTTAGTACAGCAAAAAAAAAAAAACGGTGATATTGTGCCAGTGTATTTAGCATTTTCCACTGATGAATGGAGTACAGAGCAGCTGAATTGCGCAAAGCAACAGACAGACCATCGTCAGTAATTGAGATTACATCTTGGACCAACCATTGGACCAACCCTTTACCTTCAACCAGAACTTATATTTTAGCACTTATGATACGGCGGAATGAGCACAGATACTTTGCAGCATCAGCCATGCATGAGCACTGCTACTTGATCAAGCAGTCACATCAGGCAGCTAACTGGGCAATGGCAGCTAAAAGACAAGCTCTTGTTAATAGTATTATTTAACACTCAGTGTGTGAGAAAAAAATCAGTTTTAGGTGCACAATGAAGTTTTTTTTATATATATATATATATATATATATCAAAGATAGCAGATAATTATATCCTTAGCATCACAAGTACTTTTTGTTTTTCCTCTGCAACTATCTTGTAATGGTATCTTTCTATTTTTATTTTAGATCCCGGTAGCCTTTTCTAAATCAGGGAAATGCTGTTAATGGCTTCCTATTACAGAGAAATGCATAAAGCTGGAGTGGAGGTATGAACATTTTTTTTCATATTAGTTCAGTGTTAATTAGTGCCAAGGAAAGATGTGACCTCATTGCTGGACTTGAACAGAAGAAAATACCATGACTTGACCTGGCTCTTTGAAACACTCATTAATTAAACCCTCTTAGCAGTTCTCTGCTGCATGGTTACAGGTATTTATGAGCACACCTAGCTAAGACCAGTGCAGCCGTGAAATCATCAATCTGAGATAACTATCCATGAGAAACTCATGATGTCCTGCTGAAAGGGAGGCATTACTGCAAATACACTCACTGGCTACTTTAAAGGAGTCACCTGTACACCTGCAAATTCATGCAATTATCCAATCAATTTTTTTGCTCATTACAGTTGTAATGAGTGATTATTTGAGTACAGTAACTCAAACATGAGTACAGCCTTCCTGTCAGTTTAAATCACTCTGGCCATTCTCCTCTGACCTCTCTCATCAACAAGACATTTCTTCCTGCAGGACTGCTGCTCACTGGATTTTTTTGTTTGTTTTTCCACACCATTCTGTGTAAACTCTAGAGACTGTTGTGTGTGAAATTCCCGACAGTTCAGCAGTTTCTGAAATACTCGAACCAGCCCGTCTGGCACCAACAACCATGCCACAAAGTCACATTTTTTCCCCATTCTGATGTTTGATATGAATATTAACTGAAGTTCATGACCTGTATCTGCATGATTTTATGCATGGCAGTGCTGCCACATGATTGGTTGATTGGATCATTGGATGTATATACAGGGATACAGGTGTTCCTAATAAAGTGGCAGTGGAATGTATGTGCCATGTTCTCTGAATAACACATAAGAACATCGCTAAAAAGCAGACATATCAGTAAAACTTTGTTACCAAATCACTGGAAAGAAGTCCCATGACTGAGACAATCTTCACAGCTTTTCAAGTCAAGCGGTTTTTATTATCATTCCTCTATATAGCTACTATTCATCAGAATGAAATGTCGTTTCTCCACGACCATTCTGACTTGTGCACTACACAACAGTGTGAGAAGAGTGCAATAAATACACATAAATACACATAACAGAACAATAGATACAAAGGACAGTAAATACACAGAAAATGGGCTATAAAGTGTAAACTATTTTGTAGTCTAGCAGCAATATGTATTGGCATCAAAAACATGATTGATGCATAAAAGTGATTGATGCAGCTTTGTAAGGTGCAGATGTGCAATGTTTTGGAGTCATACTGGGTTAGGTGTTTGACTAGCCCAGGCAAGTGTTGGGAGGCAGCAGGGTGTAATCTGACTGCCTCAGGGAAGAAACTGTTGCAGAGACTGCTGGTGGTGGCAAGGATGCTCCTGTACCTTCTGCAAGATGGCAGGGGGGTGAAGAGTCCATGAGAGGGGTGAGAGGGGTCGTCCACAATACTGGTGGCTTTGGCATATGCAGCGGTTGTTGCATGAGGTGTCGATGGTGGGTAGAGAGACTGAGATGATCTTTTCAGCTGTTATCAAAATTCGCTGTAGGGTCTTGCAGTCGGACGGTGAGACAGCTGGTCAGGACACTCTCTATCGTCCCTCTATAGAGGGTGGTGAGGATGGGACTCTCTTCAGCCTCCTCATAGGAAATGGAGGCACTGCTGGCCCTACTTGGCTAGACAGGTGATGTTGAGAGTCCAGGAGAGGTCCTCTGTCATGTGCACACCAAGAAACCTGGAGCTTTTGACTCTCTCCACAGTTGTTCCATTGATGTGCAGTGGTGAGTGGTCTATTTGGGTCCTCCTGAGGTCAACGATCATCTCTTTAGTCTTATCGACATTAAGAGATAGATTATTGTCTCTACACCATTCTGCGAGCTGGTTCAACTCCTCTCTGTATGCTGACTCATCATTGTTGCTGATGAGGCCCACAACTGTAGTGTCATCAGCAAACTTGATGACGTCATTTGAACTGTACTTTTCAGCACAGTCAGAAGTCAGCAGGGTAAACAGCAGTGGACTGAACACATAGCCCTGGGGAGCGCCGGTGTTCAGTGTAGTGGTGCTGGAGATGGAGTTGTCGATCCTTACGGACTGGGGTCTCCCAGTCAACAGAATCCAGTTGCAGAAGGTTCAAACTCAGCAGGCTCAGCTTTCGTTTCTGTGGGATGATTGTGTTGAATGCTGAACTGAAATCTATGAACAACATCCTTACATAGTTGTCCTTTTTGTCCAGATGGGTCAGAGAAAGAGGTACAGATACAACAGGTACAGGTTTTCTCACTAGCACTCCATGGTACCTTTGCTGTCTGCTTACATTCCACTCACCCCTCTTCCGGTCATACACACTGACAGGAACATAAAAGCACTACGTTTGCATAAAGCACATTAAAAGCATTGAATTTATCAGTGGAAATAAAAGTGAACAGGACAGTCTGGATAACCAAGTTTTTAATCTGTATTTATAAGTGGACTAATAGAGCTCACATTCATAATATTCTCCACAATACTATTAGGCAGTATATGTGAAAAATAATCCTCAGGATTAGGTGTAAGCCTGTCTCGGCTGAATGAAGTAGTCTGTATGTGATGTAATGCCCCAAGAGATCAGGAAGATATGCCATAACTAGGCCATTAACGGCTATAAATGCCAAAAGCAAGACCTTGTATTAAATGTAAAATGTAACAGGAAGCCAGTATAAATCAAATAAGACATATTCAATTTACATTAAAAAGGTATTCTCTCTGACTTCCTGGAATTATCTGAATCTTATTTAGAAAGACAGCAAGACTCGTAGCCAGATATGAATGCATACACTGGTTTTCCAGCATCCAGTATTTAACACGATCTTCAATTTTGTATAATTGTGTTGCTGAATCTAATATCATGCTTATCTTTTGAGGTGATCAGTGAGCTGTTACTTGCAGTTACTGATATTACGTTAATTCAAATTCAAATCATTGTTATTATTTTGTATCATCAGAGTTGGAATTATTGGAGCCAGAGCTCCTCTAATTATCTCCAAAATCATTCTGAGAGACATCCAAGTTATTTATCATATTAAAAAAAATATGAGATTTTTTCAAATGGGCTACACATCAGGAAGTCATATATACGTTTGAACTGTATCTGAGATGGATGCAGCGGCGACACAATATCAACCTCAGGTCAGAGGCTGTAATGTTACTGATGACTCTTTTCAGATCTAAACAATATAACCTGTGCTAGAATAGGCCTGCAGTGGTTCTGGAAAACAGAGCCACTACATTATAACAAGTTATTATAACAAGTTATTATAACATAGCTTCTTCTTGTTTCATATAGCACATGTCAGTAAGTGATCGTCAACTTTTGCTCTAAAAAAAAAAGGACCCTTGTTAGGATCCCTCATGATTTTCAGCATAATTCAAACACTATGGATCACTATTATAATTATTATTAAATTACTGTATTATCATTGTTTTGTTTTCATTACATTGACTAATGAGATAATCATTGGTAGATTGTTCAACTGACATTTGTGTTTCATCACTTAGCATCGCTATCAGATCCTTTAACAGCTTGCTGGTTTGATTGGTAAATCACTTTGATAAAAAGCACCTGATAAATAAATAAATCTAAGATTAATGAGTAGAAATGCATCTGTTTTAAGTCAGAATTCCAAAAGTACCAACAATATGCACAGGACAGCTAAAGCATTAGTTTTCTTGCACCTGTGTGTGTCAGGCTATCAGAACCGACATTCTAACCCCTGAGCTAAGTAATGAAGGGTTGAGAGTGTGGATTAGTGTAGATAGAAGAGCTACATGATAACCAGGGTGTAGCCTAACTAGCTGTTCCGGCACTGTTCACTCCTTTCTGTTCTCATTAGCTCCTTCTCAGCTGCTCTTAATTCCTGTCAGGCCTAATTAAAAGTGCAAAGAACAAAATCTTCCTACCACATCATCCTGTGAACACAGTTTCTGTCCAATCACAGCCTCACACTGCAATGACTGTCATCTCCTCTGCTCTCTCTCTCTCTCTCACACTCACACACACACACGAGATATTAAAATGTTTTTTTTTTTTTTTACTGTGTGCATATTTTTTTTTAAAAAATGTTCATAGTAGTTATCTATTTAGAGACAAAAAAATAATGTAAGGCTATCAAAATACATATTTTGTAAAATGACTCTTTTTCTGTGGCTGAATCTCAAATTTGATTTATTTATTTATTTAATTGCTAATACAGTGCATTGCACATGTTCTACAATGCTACCGTGTTATACCCTATATAAAGAGCATATATATTAAATAGGAAGCCGTTTGGTATTTGGTCTAACTGTGTTAAAATTCTGCCTAAAGGTGAGTTAAAAGTGGCAGCTATTTTGTGGATCCCAGCTAGTGTAAGAAATGAAAAACCTGACTTCTGTAAATATCAGCGACATATTTGCACTGACGTTGGCTCCTTATTTTCTTAGGAAATAAACTCAAATCTTAGTTCCTTTAGTTTATGCAGTAAAAATGTATAATGTGGCTAATGTTTGTTCTACAGTATGTGTGGCAGAACAAAATAGTGAGGAGCTCAAAAATATTCAAATACATTTGAATTTTCAACCTTTTTAAGTTATTAAAAATGTAATGCATTTTAAACATGAATTTCACAGCTCTTAACATGCACATGCAAACACACACACACACACATCTTAGAATTACACTTGGACTTCCCAAAGACAGTTGCCCAAGCAAACATGCCCAAGACTCAAGTACTCAAGTGGATAATCTCATCTGAATGTTGTATAACTTGTACCTTAAAGCTGCTTCCGTAATCATAAACGCTGCTCTGTTTTCATCTTAGTACTCTTATTCACAATTAACTCATACCAAACATCCTTTCAACATACTTAGTACTGTTTTTTTTTCTTTCTACAGTTGTAGAAGAGTAATGAATTATAATCCCACTATCTGGTGTCACCCTGAAGAGGATGGGTTCTCTTTTGAGTCTGGTTCCTCTCAGAGTTTCTTCCTCATATCGCCTTAGGGGGTTTTTCCTCACCACTGTCACCTCTGGAAGCTCATTACGAATATAAATCTACATCCGGATTTCTGTAAAGCTGCTTTGTCAGAATCATGCTTTATTGGCTAAGTATACTCGAGTATACAAGGAGTTTGACTCGGTTGTTGAGCTCTCATTGTGCTTACAGGCATTAAACATTACAATGACATAAAGACAAGGACAAAGATAGCACTTGTGATATGAAGTGGAGGCTACAGTATATACTGCACATTAATTGCACTGTAGTTAAAAAAAGAATATTGTACACAAGATTATTGTGTTATTGTATTATTATTATGTTTTTGAGAAAGGTGATCATTAGTTCATGAGGAAAGAAGCTTTTCTGGTGACTGGTGGTTCAAATACGTGCTGGCCTGGGGACAAGGGGTCATGAAAATGGGAATTGCAACACGAAAAATTCTTGCAACTGTTGTGGAGACATACTGTCAAGGTTCACATGACACTTTTCAAAAGTACAAAACTTTCTCGAGTATCCAGAGACACATATCTACCATGCTGTATGCATGAAGGCATCCTCTGTTGAAGGACATTGTAGGCAAACAAGCACTTACTAATAATCCATCGCCATGCTGATCTCCAGAGGCTCTATTAAAATCTCTCTACTTGTCACTCTTGCCTCTCAGTGTCTCACAGTTTTACACAAAACTCCTAAGAGTGCACGATGTGCAAATGGCATCCATATTTCATAAAGATGTTCCTCAGTGTTTGTTTTCTGAGTCTCATACAAGACATATTCGTGTTTCCGCAACCACCGAGCTCAGACTCAACATGGTCTCACAGAGGAATTAGGTGTACCAGAGCTGCATTTCCCTACACGTATCTTCACACACTTATGTACAGTGGTATCAGTGCTGGCTCAGTGTAGCAGTGTGAAGAGAGCAGATTGACGATGCAAGTATGTAATGTGTGAAACTTTCAGTAGTGGGAAACGGCAGGGAAGGTAGAGACTGCAGAGAGACGCTACAAGGGCACGGGGGGAGGCCGCTTGAGCTTTAAAGATTTGCATCCACAAATCGATACAACGCAGACACGAGATGGACAATCTGATACAACAGAGCAATAATGTGAGAGAGCCCGTGGATCAAGTCTATGAAGCCAATAAGAATGTCAAATAAACAGGATAGTAAATGTGATAATAAATACTTTGAATGGCGCATAATGAGAAAATGTGGGTAATAGCTAGATGAGGCTGGCAGAATAAGTGTAAGGAAATGCATTATGGGTAAGTGTGGCTTGTCTCAGCTGCAAGGAAAATATGTGTTCTTGTGTAACACTACATTCAGTCTAAACATGGTTTCTAAGTAGGAACAGAGAGGTCAGTTCAATATCAATCCCTGTAGCATATGGGGTTATTTTACATGCTATGAGAACAAGCAAGAGGAAATACTGTATCTGTGTGTGCATAAGCTCTGTAGCTTCAACTAAACATGTAAACATGTCAAGATGCACTGTAGGTGGAAACAAACCTAAAATAAAACTCAAACTTCCATTGACCTTAGTGGATAAACCAACAGATTACGGGTCTCTATATTTATATATTACAGTAAAATTAAGTGGTGTATCACTGGTATACTGCTCATTTGGCTGGAACTTGTCCAGTTGCTATATTCACAGCTAGAAATGAACCTTCCTATGTTTATGTGGTTGAAGTGGCACAAAATGTGCCAGCTCTGTGTGGATTTAAGATTTCACTTTGGTCCAGAGCTACTCCAGTATGAATGCCATCAGGAAGCTCCCTCCTCTTAGCACAGGAACAAGGTCATCAAGTGAACATCAAGTCAAGATGTGTTATTATTGATATTAATAATGATACTGATATTCCAACATATTTATTGTATTCTCAATTTTTTCCCCAGCTGTTTTTCCAACCTCCTCGGCTACAACTGGCTAGTACTTTTCACAAGCAGTTCACCATTTGGACGATTTTAAAAAAAATCATTCACCATGGCAACCACAACAAAAGAGTGGAACATGAGAAGCATTGGAGATGACGTATTTTTTCCTCACCCAGGTAACCGTGCTCCTTTGCAGTTCATCAAAATATCACAGATGCCCTGGGTCTATGTCCCTCTTTTGGGAACAGGAACCCTAAAAATGCACACAAGAGGATAGAAAATGTTGGTTATTTCTACTACTAAATATCAAAATCTATATATGAAATCTAACCATATATCTTCAAAAATATCTATCTGCAAAAAGGTTATTGTGCTATACTGTGTACAACTGCGTTTTTAAGAGAATAAGAGGAGCTGATCTGATGGATATTGCAGCAGCACATCTAATGAGACCTCTTAATAATGCATTCATTCAAATCCAACCACTTTTGACCAGTACATCACTTTTTGCCTGGTCACCACCTGCACCAGTGGTGATCAGAATCAGCAGCACTGTGATTCTATGCCTTATTTTTGCACTTGCATTAAAAAGTCAATACATCTTACAGAAAATAATCCACTAGAAAACCTAGATCAAATAACTAGATCCATATTGAAATCTTTATTATTTTGAAATTTATATATAATGTATTGAAGTGGAGGACATGTAATTTAATTTCTATATTGACTTTCTCGAAGCATGCCAGTGCAGTAAGTGCTGCAATCCTGCACCACTAACCACTTCATATCAGGATGACTGTCTCAGCTGTACAGAATATTAAAATAAGATGGTGCTGATAGTGCATGGGCTGAATTGTAATGTAGTTGACTTTCTCTCTCCACAAACACCACAGAAATACCAAACATACAACACACACACACACACCCCCCCACCCTTTTATTGTGGCATGAACTTCACTGTCCCCAGGTTTTAATAAAGCTGCCCACCTGTGCTGAATACTGACCAGAGAGAGAGAGAGAGAGAGAGAGAGAGGTAGACAGGACTGGCTGTGACAAAAATTCAAATATGACAATATTAATTCTCTTTAAGCTGTATCAAACTATTTTATTATTTATCCATGTTTATCTGTAGCTTATGTGAGATTACAGCACGTAGGAATTGCTGCTGTGTAAGCAGAATAACATACTGGTATTCCATAGCCACAAACTCTTCCTTCTAAAACAAGAGTTTTAAAAGAACAAATTATACAGATTTAGATCTTAATTTACAAATACTGTACATTCAACTAAAGAATTCATGAATGTGCACTACACAAATGTGTGTGTTACATAAATGGTCTTTTGACACCTGCACTCCATTCGGAGTGAGTTTTGAGTAAATGGGTTTTTTGTTCTTTTCTCAGTGCAGGATTGAAAATTTTCTCTGTGGTAATTGCCCATGTACTACAGACTCAGTAGATAGAGATTAGGTTGAAAAACGTAGGAGTGTTCCTTTAATGTTCATCCATACGAGCCTTTCTCCCTTCCCATCTGCACTCCGGTGTCCCAATCCTCATTAACCAGGGTTCAAATCAGTATATCCGAGAGAAGGAGTCTTGTGTGAGTAGTTGAACTCGTTTAAGTGTACTGTAGCAGAGGCTGGTGAGGCATATGATCACTCCCGCTCCAAACCGCAGCCCCCATCCCCCCCACACACAAACACCCACACACACACTATCCTTGTATTCCACTGACATAATTATTAATGTAGCTAATTAATGCTACACCAAAATCTAACCCTAACGTTAACCTTTTCCCGCCTCCATTTTTTTTAACTTAAAAACATATTTTAAATGAAAGCTGCAATTTTCCTATTAAATTAATAGCCGTTTTATCAAATATCACTCAGAATTTGTTGCGGCGTTAAAAGTCAAAGATGTCTGCTGAATTAATAAATGTAAATTTAAGTGGAGTTGCATAAATCTTAAGGAGTGTTACAGTTAACGGAACAGTTCTGTTTGCATTTACTTTTCCACCTTAGGAAATTATGCATTTGTCTTCATGATATAAATTAGGTTTTGACACCAAGTGAAGTGAGCAAGTTCTTTTAGAAGTAATTCGATTTATAAGGATTACTTGGGAACACTCCTTTTTTTATTGAATCCAAATTGCAGCCTTTTGTGAGAAAGATCTCTCCTAAAGAACCCGCAGTAAGACAGGAGAGCGACAAGATGAAATAACACATGCTGCTTCCTGAAATCCGAGAGGCTGCGTGACAACGAAAGGAGAGAAGAACTAGAATCAAGCGAATATAGAATAAGAGCGAAAGAGTATGAATCAGATGACGGAAGAGAAGGGAATAAAAAAAGCATCACTCCAATGTGACTGCTGTAATGATGGCTGGCGGCAGTTCTGTCATACGTCTTGTGCTGAAAAGACAATTAATGATCACGTGCTGTCTCATTAGGGAAGAACAGGCTGTGACCCACTTCTGAAATTACATGAGTGATATTTCCTCCAAAAAAACAAGAGGCCATTTCCAGTTACAAAAGTACAGAATGTGAATCTAGACTGGCCAAAAGCTACAGAGAGTTTAAGGGGTTAACAAATCAGTCTAAACTGCTAAATATGTCATTGCTATGACTGATGTATAGACAAGACTTTACAAATTAGTTGAACATGTTCATGTGCAATCTACTGTATGTATCAATTTCAGTTTCTAAGTAGCCTGTGTTACTAAGCAAAATTGCCAGCACCTTCACACACTCCAACACTACTCCTATAATGTACACTATTCAGGTCATTAACCTTGTACATTGTTTCCCCTGCAAAATGGAAAAAGTGCCAAAGGCAGACATCCAAAATGTCCAGTTGATAGCAAAGGTTTAGTAGAAAGTGAGTTAATACTCCACTTCTACTTTATTCTTTTCTTTCCTTTTCTCGCTAGATATATAAGAATTTCCACATCAGTAATAAGTTTTCAATTTGAAGTTCATCCACCCCAGTCTCACCCCCCACTTCTTTTATGTCTCATAGCATTGGGGCATGAATATCCATCTGTCTATCAGTATGTCAGAATGGCTGTCAGTACAGTTGTTTATTCTGTTGTCTGTCATATTTGGGGTGGGAAGGAGACAACTCCTGAAGGTTTCTTTTTTTTTTTCTCTCTTCCTTTCCCGTTTTCCACCTTACTTCCTCCTCTCTCTTTTGGAGTGGGTAGGACTTTGGTCGCATTTGGGCCTGGCTTCAGCACTACCAGTAAAGTAACACTTTTCACTACATTTCACAATACTATTCTAGTATTTTCACTATTATATATGAAAGAATATGATTTTTTTTAATCCCCAATAGGGGTGGTGGTTGGGCCAAGGATACAGGCCAGGGATTTAAAAAAAAAGCCTGAGGAGACTGAGGAGCTTAGAATGGCATTCAAACTGCACTGTAGATTGACAGATACAGTCCAAGTCATTGCTTTGTCCCATAAGAAGCCATCCTGGATGCTGCTTTTTCCTTTTTCTATTTTCTAAATGAAACTGACCATGTAACCATGGAGCTGAATGGCATCCAACACTCCTAAATAGGCCTTAGTTAACGTTCCTATTTATTCTACAAGAAATCAAAATTAAATAAATAAATAGAAAAAAACTGCAAAATTATATAGTTTAAATGAATTCATGCTGATATACTGTTGGAGGTGACACCCAAGGTAATCCCAAGGTAAAAACATGGCTGATCTGCAATAAGAATAGGAATAAGAACCACAAAAAACAAACTTCATTGTTTACCACTAATTACATGGCATGACAGAGTACAGTACAGGGTGTACTTTTGAGTGTTTTTGTATCAGCAAAACAGCTGGACAAATTAATCCACCATTATGAACCCAAAGGCAAATGAGTCTGGTTTCAGGACTCAGTCCCACACCATGGTGGTACCAACAGGCACTCGCAGACCATAGCAATATTTTTTTTTACCTTTTACATTATTCATATTCACAATTTTCTAAAGAAAATTGTGGTTACATAGTTATTCTTGTTTTTGACTTCAGATGTATTGAAATTGGCTTGTATTTGTGTGTCCAGCACTCAGAATTTGCCAACACGACATTGCTGGCATCTTATTGCTACGAAAATACAGAAAGAAATCACTTCATGGCTCTTTTAAAAATCTTCTGTTATCTACAATGTTCTTCCCTGAATTCAGTAAAGCAGAAGAAGAAGAAGAAGAATAATAAGAAGATATTAAGACATACAGTAAACAAGAATAAAGACAGGTCTGTGGCTGAGGAAATGACACCAGAAGAACCATAAGAAACAGTATTAGAGCACTACTGATTCAGTGTTAGAGAGATAAAAGATTCAGTGAATGCAACATGGAGATTGCTTTATCTGGAAAGTAATACATTTCTGTACCATAAATCTCTGAGGCATGTCTTCGATCTGTCATGACTGGCTGTAACTGAGGTAGAATATGCAGCTGTAAAACAGTTTACCAGCTCAGAACAGGAATCACAGTGAGGTGAGAGATACTGGTTAGCTGTAATTTGTTGTTGTACAAAAATGTACAACTTACTGACAGAACACCACTCTGTCTAGGTTTATCAGCATCGGCCTTGACTTTACTGCTGAGTCATGCTGTTTATTTACCTTGTTTGCATGCCAGCTTTGGCTCTTTTTACATGTACACATTGATTCAGCACTTGAAAAGATGTTCAATATGCCTCCTGGATTAATTTATGCGAATCTGTTAGCTATATAATCAGAAAATTGTGTTCACTGACCTTTATAATATGGTTGTAGGATCTGAAGCGAACAGGCAAGGAAAACAAGAAGCTCCCAGACTCTGCAGACCCAAGTTAATTACCGCTTGTTTACTGATTGCTGGATTTCAACTGTCCTGTGAACAATC
>CM075025.1:10522775-10542563 GCA_037576675.1 Pangasius sanitwongsei | reverse complement strand
AGTTGAGTACAATGTATTACATGCATGTTACCAAATTCCTTACCAAAGTTCTAACTTAACCTTGTGCAAAGTTTGGACAGCACATAACTCAGAGACCAGAATGTTAATTAGTGTCAGAGGAGGAGAATACAGTTTACGCCCTGCCCCAAGATCCTGCTGATTGGAGCATACACTTTGGGGTCAGCCCAACTGGAAATGGTTAAAACCCCTTGACACAAAGGAAACTCTGAGTCTCATCCAATATATCTTTGCAAGAGTCTCATCTTACACATTAAGAATCCATCAACATCTTCAAGGAGTTCTCTTCAACTAACAGCTCAAGAGAGTCTCCATCCACATTTGAAAAGGAAGACTCATCAACCAAGAGCTTTAGAAGTTCATCACGAGGAGATCACGCTTGCTCCGAGACTCCGCATCCAGACCGGTTCCTGCAAAGCCTCCAACTCTCGCCTTCGCACCGCTGTGAACCATTCCTCAAAGTTTTGCAACCCGACTACGAGACTCCACCGGGTTCGCTACTCACTCTGTTTATCTTCCCCATTGGTCTTTCGAGACGCTATATAAGGCTAACCAGACCGCCGACCAATCAACATCGCCGGAAACTCCTTCCAAACAACAACGCAACAAGGGAATCCCTGGCAACACGAACACAAGTATAGTACCTCCAGATTCTCGCTGAACTGGTGCATTTAATAAAAGTTTAAAGCCCTTCTAAACGAAGCGAATGTTAAACTGATAAGTTGATGGTTCGTTCAGGTCATGGTCTGAGAAACTGCTAGAAACTTGGAATTTCATTCACTCTCTTTTCAAAGCCGTTTTCACCCGTTTACGCGTGCGTGCGTCTGTTTGTGTTAGATCAGTTTCTGTGTTTTAGAATAGTAATAAAGTCTCGTCTGATTTTTAAAGGCCAATGTCTTGTGTCTCTGTGCTTCAAATTTATTGCCTTAAACTGCCGATCTTGTTACTGTGCTCTTAATATAGTGTTCCACTATATTTAGGATATTATTGCCGGTGGCCACGGAGGTAATATCCCATATACAATTAATAAATACACTGATTTAAACTTATCGCTGGACGAATAGTTGATCAGCTATTAAAATATTAAGTTTACAAATTTCCCCTTCTGGGCTAAACAGCTAATTTCCTTACATATTGATGGAGAATACATCAGCTTAACCTAAATAGCTGATTTCCCTACATGGTGGATTATAATTTGTTCATGGATGTGGTGAAAGACGCTTACAGTTATGCCCTGTCTTGTGGTCTTCAAAGCCGTATGGTGTCTCCTGTCATTTCTCATTTGGAAGCTCAAAGGTGCACTCAAATTTGTCCTGTATTTGCTCTTAATGTAGACTTTGATGAAGTTCCAATCAATGAGAACTTAGTCTCTGAGCATTGGCTTCTGACCCAAAACCTCATGAGATTATTAATTATGACTGATCATAGAGGATAGGGCTGTTGACAGTAGAGAGCCACACTGATGCAACAAGGCCGAAAATACTCTAAACTTCAATTGTCTCCAAATGGAAAATGTTAAAGCAATCAACACCCTCGAGGACTTCAAACCACAGAGCTTGGAGTGTCTTTTCGGGATACTGCCTTAACATACAGCATGCGTTTCCCAATAAAGATGTTTGGATACCAACTCTGGAATGGGATCGTGGAACCCTTATGAAAATGTAGGTTTTTATATGCTTCTGCAATAAAGACTTTCCAGTGCTTATCCCAGGACTCTTATTCACAATATACTCATGCTGAATATCCTTTCAACACATTTGGTACTATTTGACTTGACTCCTTTGCAGCTGTATATTGTAATGATTTAATCCCACTATCCCTTTCCCTTTTTGAATCTGGTTCCTCTCAACGTTTCTTTCTCATTTCATCTTCCTTGTTGCCTCTGGCTTGCTCATTAGGAATCTAAAGCTGTATCCGGAGTTCTGTAAAGCTGCTTTGTGGCAATATCTATTGTTAAAAGTGCTATACAAATAAAAATTGAATTGGGTTGGATTGAATATGTATGGGTTACTCTGTAGGCAAATATCAAAGACTAGAATTTGATATGAGCAGCTACTGGAAGCCATAGAAGTGTATTAAAGAGGGACATCCCTTTGCTCTGGGAGGTTGATTGAAGGCTAGACGCTCTTTTGAAGTTTGGATCATTTGCAGTGGTTTAGCAGGACAAGCTGGCCTGTCAGCAGAGAGGCAAATTCGTTGAGCTGGGTGATAATGAGTGCATAGATGAGGAGTTAAGTCATGTTCTCTGACAGGTACGGTCTGATTTTCCTGATGTTACACGAAACAATTTCACAAGATATGGATCACTGCACTGTTGGCCGGAAATAGTGGCTGGTCATTAGTTATTAATTACCACAAGGCTCTTTGTGGTAATAATGACCATTCTTGATGGTGACTGCATTGACTACAAGGACTGACTTGAAAAGATGACAAGATGGAGATGGTGATCCTTCATGCAGACTGCAAAGTCTGTGAGGCATGATGAGAAGTGCGAAGTCCGAAATGTTCTCAGAAGACATCATCAACATAGCAGTGGTGTTGATAGAATGTTAAATCATGCTTACAAAAAATTTAGCACTTAAAAATGCACTCATCATGCACTACAGTAGCCTTTTTACCTGCTGAAATATGCTAATTATCCAATCAACCAATCATGTGGCAGCAGTGCAACACATAAAATCATGCAGTTAAAAGGTCAAGAGCTTCAGTTAATGTTCACATCAAAACTGAGAATGGGTAAAACGTGATCTCAATGACCATGGCATTGATGCCAGATTGGCTGGTTTGAGTATTTCAGAAACTGATGATCTCCTGTGTGTGTTTCACACACAACAGTGTTTAGAGTTTACACAGATGGTGCAAAAAAACCAAAAAAATCCAATGAGTTGCAGCTCTGTGGGCTACAGTAACTCTAATAAACACTCTTTACAACTGTGTTGAACAGAAAAATATCTCTGAACACAAAAATGTGGACCCTTGAGGTGGATAGACTCCAAAAGCAGAAGACTACATCTGGTCCCACTCCTGTCAGCCAAGAGCAGGAATTTGAGGCTACAGTGGGTACAAGTTTATTGAAACTGGACTGCTGAAGATCGGAAAAATCTCGCCTGGTCCAGGTAAAATGTTCCTATTAAATTGTATATTGTTGCTTCCAGCATTCACACATTCCCGCAGTAGAGGTACAGTGTCAGGAGAGACAGTGCAGATAGAGAATGTGAAGTGAGAGACACGGAAAAAGGAACAGATAGGAGTTGGAGATCCCAGAGCGGTCATTTTTAATGGAGCACAGATGCTACCTTTCTCCTCAAATAACCCCACATAAGCCACACATTCACACACAAACACACACACCTACACATACATGCAAATTAGCTAAAAATGAGATTATATTGCTTGCTAAGTGTTCTTCATTTTAAATGCACTTAACCTTCAGGAAAGAAAAATGAGTGTTACAATCCCACTATAAAATGTCTTTTCAGAAAACCATATTTAACCACACACATACTTCTACCAAGGAATAGCACACATACAGTACCAACCAGATGGAACAACTGGTATAAACTCATCATCAGAATATATGAATCCTGCTGGTCAACAATAAAAGGCTTTCTCTTTTTAACATTTTATATTGATAGATGAACCAGAGACAGAATGGGGACAAGAACCATGGGAGCTGGCACAGGCAGAGTGTTGACGTCTGCTGTTGTGGCCACATATGCAAACAGCACATAGACCCACAACCCTGACAAACCCTTCATTATATGGACAAAAACACCAAAAAATGCAATATATGTATTACATACACTCACGATCCACTTTATTAGGAATGCCTGTATACCTGCACATTCATGCAATTATCCAATCAACCAGTCATGTGGCAACAGCACAATGCACAAACTCATGCAGATACGCTTCAGTTGATGTTCACATCAAACATCAGAATGTGGAAAAATTGTAACCATGGCAACTTTTACCATGGCATAGATTTTTTTTTTTTTTTATTACACCAGTGCCATGATGCTATCAACACACTTAGACAAAACATATCTGGTACCTTGGAGACTGGCCAGAATGTTCACAGAACACAAAAAATGAGGCTTGTCAGAGCGATCATTTGTATATTGCAATAATGTTTAACCAACAATAAATTGATATATTAGAGTCACATCCATCAAAGTTGCAGGAAGCTATCACAAATTGCTATGATTCATCCAAGACAAGGCACCTTAGACTCCTGCTGGTTTTCAAGACACAGAACATTCGTGTGCACTTTTAACATTCACACACACACGCACACACACGTCACCATCATTATGTAGAGGCAGAGTTTTCTTAAAAACACCACCTGGCCGTGTATTACTTTAAAAAAAAATTCAGAGTAACTAAAGTATAGGCTCTTATATTTAGTTAGATTAAAATACAATGCAATACATCCCAGTCTCCATGGGCAAAGTTTGCATTCTTTTTCATCATCCACCTGATCCTCTCACTGAATCACTGATGTCTTTAGTAGACACAGCAGGAGCTAGAAATACCTATATGCTAATGACCCACACATGGCCAGAACAAATCTACAAATGCCTAGGCTGATTCTTACAGAATGCTAGTTTTCACCTGCCCTAAGGTTTCTCAAGGGTTTTTTTTTTTTTTTTTTGATAGTTCATGGCTTAATTTTCTGTAGAGGCTCTACTTAGAACCTTTTCTGAAAGGGATAAACCAAAGATGTTTCAGAGTGGTAAAATTAAATTAATTTTCCCTAAGAGTGCACTATATCCTGTGGTGATTTTTATAAACTTATATATCTTTTTCATGATGTGAAATGTAGTTCACAATGTCTGTTCAAATGTAGTTTTATGCTCGCATGAGAAGAAGCATCAGTTCTCAAGGACGTGTGTGTGTGTGTGTTAGTCTGCCAAGAGACTTGCTTTATACTCTTATCACATAGCAGAGATGTGAGCAGCAGAGGAATCTTCATTAGCAACACTTGAAGTTTTGAACTCCCTTTTCTCTGGTAGGTAGGTATGGGATGTGGAAGGACGACTAGGATGATGAAGAATAACCTGTTTCATATGACAAACAAGAAGGAGGACCTTTACTCTTTGTTCTCTATATTATGAATAATTCATTTATGTCTCCATATATATCCATGCGCAGTCCGAAGTCCCTCATAGCACTCTGAGGTAAGGTACGGTTGGTAAGGTAAGAGTGGCTACCCGGGCTTGTGAGCAGTTGCTGATTGAATGAAATATTGAATGTTTGGTAGTGATTTCTCATTTTACAGGTGAATTTCCACCACAATCCTTATAATTCTGTATACCTGAAGATTACCGCGCAACCCCCATAGCTCTCTCATGCAGTCTAATACATAGGTTGAGATCAGATTTCAAATGTGTTGAATCTCTACCTCGCAGATGGAGTAAAATGCTAAGCACACACTATCAGTCTTCAGCCCACACACAACCTTTCCATCGCTGGCTATCTAAGACTTATTTATATGGCTTATTGTTCTTATTATACATAGCCCAAGCTTGACTTTTTGAATTTCTAAGCTATGAACACACATTACTCACCCAATTAGACAAATTCTCTGCTCATTCTCACCCCCCCTCTGTCTCTCTGCATATTAATGTCGCTCATTAGATGGCAGAGGTTTTGGGGGTTATGTTTTGTCTTAGAGTCTGGGCTGACATGGACAGGAACTAGAATCATTAATGGATGATCTAATGATAACAACATGTCCTGCTGGGGTACTGGTTTGAATTGTGGGATAATGAGATTCGTAGAAAAGTTATTAGTTGAGCCATTGCATTAGATGGCGGGTGAAACTGTAATGGTTTTCGTTTAGGCCATGTCAATTTTGCATCACAGTAAAACAGATCAGAGCCTTTGAATCTGGAGCGAATCAATTTTAACTGCATGTTTGAGAGACTATGAGCAGACCAAGGAAGAGAGCAAAAGGGCAAAGATGAAGAAAGGGATAGCATGCAAATGTTTATTGTTTTTTAATTATGAGAGGTTTTGGACCTTGGCCTACAGAACACCACTGACATAATGCATGTCATCAAGCAAGACTATTAGGGAAGGCAGAGAGACAGGGACCACCTATAGCACACTGACATCACATCCATTTTCAGTCCTCTCTATAATTATGTTTTACACTCTCAACACTCTGGCAGCACAAATCCCGCCATTTGTTTATTTCTGAACGTTTACTTCCATTTCCATCATCCATTAAAAATGATCTGTGCTCCTGACCCCTGTGCTTCTCTCTAAATTACCCCTTTTCTTGCTCAAACTTCATCATGCTCTCTCTTGCTTTTTCCATCATTCCATCTCTCTCTCCTCTCTTGCTTTCCACTGAATACTGTCACTCAGTTACTGAGTAATCAAAGACAGAACACATGGGGAATTACAGCCAACTCACTTAGTGTGTGGGCTACAAACAGAGTCCACGTGCACCGTGGCATCTAACCATATATTTACAGACAGATTTTACCTACTTATTATAGTGTGATGAACTGACTGATGATTGGTCATTAAGCTGCAGGTGTTAGCTGATATGATAAACAGAGATGTCAGTTGCTGTTATTTCTGTTGCCAAGCGATTTGGATGTTGACGAACAGCCAAGAATGCTACCGTAATAATCCCAAAAGAGCAGAACCACAGCAACTGGAGGACGAATCCATATGGCGTATAACCAGAGTTGCCATTTCCAACGTTTTCCCTGGGCCACTTTTGACTTGCTGTCACATGTTGATATTTTTGTCTGTGGGTTGGGCCTGGACATTTTGCATCCAGTAGCGATTAAATATATTTTTCTGCCACTCTCAGGTTTATTACTTCAGTAAATTCATAGGTTTATTAACTATGTATTTGGTAGGGATGGAACTGAATACATTATTTGGAATTAACAGATAATGTGTTATAAATAGTTACGGTTTTTCCCTCAGTTTGTTGTTACCTTTGTTCCCTCTAAGAGGATAAGTGGACCTAAACCTGCTAGAAAAATGCCTCCAACAGCATCCTTTAATTTGTCAGCTGACAGTACATGCTATATTCAGCAAGCTACAGTATGTACAATTACTATCTGTGACTTAATGAGATCAATTTTCTCACCAAAAATGGAACATCTTGAAGAATTTTTTTTTTTTTTGAAAACTACATACGAGTTTCCATTCTGACTAAGATTGAGACAGCCTTGAGATAAGAAGAGAGTGTTCAGTCAGTAAATTCACCTAGAACTGTCAACAAGCAATGTACAATTGCTTTGAATTAGTTTATGAAGGATCTTTTTTCCACCAAAAATTGATCAGTATGAACAAAAACTCTGTTTGAAAATCGTTGAATTCTTTTAACAGAGATATATCACTAGCAATCAGCCTGATCTCTGATGCATCAAGCCATTTTTGCTCACGTATTCCTCTCTCTGTCAGTTCTTTTCAAACCTTGTTAATAGTGCCTGTGCACTGTCTCATGTTTCTCACTCACATCTCTCCCTCTTTAGGTGTGAGCGCAGAGACCATCTGCTCTCCACAGTCTGTTAGTTTCAGCCTGTTACAGTGCTGTATTTACTCTTCTTACTTCTGTGTACATGTCCTGTCACACTGTGCAACTCTTTCTCTCCTGCAAGTTCTGCCTTTGTTAGTGCAGCTTGATACCTCAGCAATCAGTACGGCTGACAGGCACTGTGGGATATTGCAGAGTCATAAATTGGACTGTTCTCTCTTCTTTTCATTATTCCTTCACTGGCACCCCTTTCGAATTCTTCAAATACCCTAAGAAAGTTAGAATGGATCACTAGTATACTGTTTTATTGCCTATAAAAGGCTGAATGACAGAAAAAATATACAGTAATTGTGCATCCCTTTCTTCTTTCATTCCTTTGATTCCTCTCACCTGGTACATTTACATATTGTCCTATTTTCTCTCTTTTATAATTTCTGTTTGGCAGGGAGGTGTGCAATATTTCTTAGCTTGGGTCAAATTGATTCTAATAAAAATATAATTACAGTTCAAAATCCAAACTCCTGACTATATCAGTGCATTTAATGGTACTTAGGAATCCATGCTTTGACATGGAATAGTGAACACAATAAGCTTGCCACTCAAATTGTTAATAGCAGGAAAAAAAAAAGGTTGCTAGGAAACTGCTACATATTGATGTCAAGCTTAAGTTAACTAATAAATGAGGCTAGTGATTTAGATAGCTGGCAGGGTGACACTAAAGTTTTTACTCGTTCATCCTCAGTAAGTGATTTATCCTGGTCAGGATCACTGTGAATCCAGAGGTTATTCCAGGAAAATGTAATGTAGGAATACAACTCTTGATGTAACGCCAGTCCATCGTAGGGCACCATGCATGCTAATTTGCTCACTCATTCACACACTCATTCACTCCTCAGGACAATTTAGCATAGCCAGTACACCAATTGTCATGTTTTTGGGAGGTGGGAGGAAACCAGAGAACCTGGTATGATCAAACTAAATGTACAATGGCAGTATATGTTGGGAATATTAACATTTATTTACTTCGGATGTGCTGGTAAAGTATGAAGAAAAGATAGACCCAAAAATATAGAGCAAACCGAACTTGCATATTCAGTTGCATATTTAGAAATGCCAATGTTGTGTCAAAAATCATGAATTTTTTTTTCGAGAAGCAGTGAATTCCACATGAGTTCAGCGAAGTCAACACCCAATATTGACTAGATCCTGCACCACAGATAGGCTTATTGCTCTTCAATATATTTAATCGTTTAATCTCTACTTGTCCTCACCTTATATATTATTGACTAGCAATTAATGTTTTACTTAAACTATTTATGTTAATGATACAGAGTTATTTCTATTTTATAGTGCATTGAAATTACCACTGCAATAATAATAAATATAATAGTAGCCTGTGGGGGGGGGGGGATAATTTAGTTGTGAGTAAGCAAAAAACTGTTTTGAAGATGCCAGTTAAAGGCTATTGTATATACGGTACACAATAAAGCTTGCTGAAGTGTCCCAATATCAGAAAATGAGACTTGATTGAAGAAACACCTCATTACAAACAAACGATTCATTATCATTATTATTTGATACTGCGACACTTCACTAGGCATTTTCCCTTACATTCACCACCATAAAAATGTAAAAGCTAAATGTCAGACACAGCATGTTGCCATGCTAATGACAACTACAGCTTGTGAATATACTCATCTGTTCACAGCCCTGTCTGAGCTTTGACAAATCCTTAAGGCTTTACTGATAGTTTAACTTTGTGAGATGTACAGTTTAATTAACAACTTTACTTCCTTTTGGTAACACTGTGGGTTGCACAGATGCCCATTTAGCTTAAGGTACCAATGGTTCGCTCCTAAGACCTCTATTCATTTCATTACAAATTAGTAAAATAATTGTGAAACTACATTTTAAAAAATTACATGATTCTTCTTTAAGTAAAACAAAAAAAAAATTACATTACTTACCATAAGCAATAGGAACGACAGCCCATAAAAAATTGTCAGCATTAGATCATGGTTATTAAGCATATTCTTCTACAGGCTAGGTAAGATTGAAGATATGGATCTTATCATAAACGGCCACTACGCCGTCCCTATCTACAGCTACCTATCTGCTTCCTAATCAGACACGACGCACACACACAAGATAAAAGGAGAGGTTTCTGCCTTTAGCATTTCCCCTCCCCCACGACAAAATGAGAGAATCGATCCCCGTGAATTACGTGACGGGGTTGTGTAAGCCGAGATCACTGAGCATCTGTCAATGAATAAGGCCACACTCATGTATCCCTATCAATCAAATCTGCAACCTAGATGAAGCCATGAAGTCTTACCAACATATATGTGCATGAAGATAAATAGGGCACATGTGGGTACGTTGACTCCCAGTTCTTAACAAACACTGTTTAAAGAATTCTCATCACAGGCAGTGACAGTGACGTTCTAGTAAAGCGGCTCATAGCCATGAACATAAGGTCAGAGGTTCAGGTCCCACCGTGATACATCAAAGACATAAGATTAGCTGTCACTGAGCTACAAATCCATAGTGCAGCCTGTGGGTAATTGGACAGGAACAGTTTTTTTTGCTGCTGTCTCTGCAATTTGGATTTGGATTTGTGTATGAGCTTAAAATGTAGAATGTCACCTTCAAATTAAGAATCTATTGACACTGAATATACTCGACATCTATATTGGAGATAGATCTACATCTATATTTGGTCAGCCATATAGGAATCACAGGGCTTTTTATACAGTTCAGTGTATAGATCAAACCACATGAATTATACCTTTACATAATGCATTATAGGTTTAATTTAAATGAAGAAAAATGTGTGAACATGTAATGTGTAAATGTGAATCAGAGGCACAGATGTGCATCTTTATCAGCTCATTAGTCCTTCAGTTGACTAATAAGCACACTTGCGTACATGAAGGACCATAAGAACTGACTTCATCACACATTACATAATTTAATATCAACACCAAAACATTCTAGATGCAAATTTTCATTCAGCTTTTCAGCTTTGATTAGCTTCTTTTCAGAACTGATTTCAGTTTCATTCATTTCTTTCAGAATTTTGTTTATATAAAATAAGGATTTGTTGATTTGTTCAGGATAAACTTGCCTCACCTGTATTTAGCTTGTTATTGAATGTGACTTCAGTTAAATCTGACCTACTGGAGTTCTAAGTAGCTATAAATAGAACTGATATAACTACAGATAAGGTTGGAACACGGTTCAGTTTGTTGCCTGTCCTATGACTTTAAAAGGGTTTTATTAAAAATAGAGCACACTTATCATAACTGTCTTTTTCGCTGCAACCTTAGACAAAACCATCTCCACTCAGTTTAACTGAAAATTATTATTTACTTTCTCTTTTTACTTCTTTCCTCAGATCTTGGACTGGTCTTTCTTTTCTTGGACCTTCCTGAAATCTTGGATAGCCTACTGAATGCTTTTCTTTTATTCGCACACTATCGCAACATCTATATCAATTAGGGCACTTTTCATGTAAATGAGGTAAAATATGGGCGTGTCCTATGCATATGTAGACATGTAGACATGTAGATAAGGGAGTAGTGGCCTGGAGCTTAGGTCCACACAGCTGAAAGTAAACTCCGTTCAAATTACCGCTCGTTTTGTTGTTGTACAATAGTTTCATGAATCAGAAGCAGATTTGTTTATACGTCATTCAATGCGTTCACATCTTCATTCATTTCCAGGGCCATTGTATTTTATATGTTAATGACAATTTAGTAAACACTCACTGTCAACACAGCTAGTCACTGCTTTGCCATTCAGTATTCATTTGTCAATAACAGTAGCATTGACATTCACATATTAATGCCTCCATTTTAAAGATTCCATGCCTAATGATCTCTCTGTCTTTGGAGTGTTTACATTTAGCTTGCACATGGGGTTGCTAACTATTTCAAATTTGTTTAGCCTCATTTTAGTGAAATATGAAGATCAAAGAAGTATCACTGTCAGCAAAGCAAGCCATTATAAGTGGAAAAATGAAAGAAAAAAAAAAAATCCAAACTATAACTGCATCTGAAACTTTGTTCAAAACAAAGAACCAACTGGTGTAACCACAGAAGACACACGATGTCAATACAATCAGTCATGAAGAAAAACTGTTGAACAGATCAAGGACACAACCTCAGAGTAAGAGACAAGAGTATAGAGCAGTAATTTGCAATCCACTTACTGGGGTTGTATTGTACAGATTCCTACAACAGAACTGTGTGAAGTTCTTATTGTTTCAATTCATTACACTAATGAACCAAATGGTAGTTCAGTGCAAAAGTGAATAGTGGAGATGGTGCTATTAGATTTTTACTGCAGCATAGACTGCAAAGAAGAACTACCATGGTTCCCATTTTAACCCACACAGTTCATTAGCTGATTGAAATAATAACCTCTTACAAAATCAATATCAAAAAGGAGCACATCCTCTCTTCATTTATCTCTCCGTCTCTTTCCTTTTTCAAGTGAATGACTCCTTAGCCAGTTAAAAATACATTTGCAATTTTCTAACTGGTATACTGTACAGGTAAACACCAGGTATTCTTACATAGTTTTAAGAATTTAACTCTTTTAAGAACTGCATGCAAATTATGGTTAAATAGATTTAGAAAAGAGACAACACATGAGGCAAAAGCGCCGTAAAATATAAGCTGGACAAACCACCTTTAAATGATAATTCAATAAGCGCTTAATGTACAGTTAATAAAGTAGTGCAGGTGCATGAAGGCTGCCAACGTGATCTGATTGAAGAACAGCCATTATTCTATTAGAGAGAGAATATGTGTGTATGAGCATGCATGACCAGCACACACACACACACACAACTCAGAAACAGCATGGCATGCTGAGGCTGAAATTCAATTATAGAATGAAAGGGGAAGAATGCCAAGCAAACTGCCAGGAGAATGATAGGCATAGCTGTAATTCTCTCTCACTTTCTCACTTTGTTCATGCCTCACCTTGTTTCTGTCACTGTGTTGAATCAAATCACAGTGACAGCCAGGAAATTAGCTCAATTAAAGCGTGATTAAATAAATTTACAAAAAATTTCAAAACATGGCAACAAATATTACATTAAATTATTTTTAATTGCTTGAAATCCTGAAATGCTTAAAAGGTTCATATATCATAGAAAACTGGATTTTTCTTAGAGTAAGTAAACAATGCTGAACTATGAATGTACGTACCAGGGGTATTCAAATAAAAGGTTTTTAGGTCCAGTTACATAAAATGATTTACCAATAGTGATCAGTTTATGGCTATAAATAAGACAATTCAAAGTAGTTATGTTTTGTTTCATAGTGGTGCTTCACATTACAACTTTTAGCTAGTGCCACAGACTCAACAGACGAGACGTTTTGAATTTGAAGCAGATAGAGTAAACACGTATGTCTCTGTCTCTGTCAACTTTTTTTTTCTTAAACAAGCCATGTTGTCAGTTCACTAATCAGAGGAGAGAGGATAAAGTGAAAAATCTACAAAATCTGTGAAATCCCTCCCGTTTCTGAACTAATGTCTTTAGCCCTGTAGCTAGTCTCTGGAACAATGAGCTGTCTTCAGCTAAATACTTTATATAAATTCATCTGACTGTTTCAATGGAAGATCTGCTACAGAGGCAGAGCTGGGTCTGGATGTTATGTTTTGAAAACTAGATAAGCTAAATGTTTTTTTTCCCATATGTTTATCATCTCTGCTGCAGTATTTCATCAAGTACTTGGTTTGGTTTGCTGAAATATTTTGCTGGGTTCACATCCAGACCATGGTCTGCCAGGTGACAATCCCTGATCTATACAATCCATATAGCGACAGCCCATTTTGAATTCTTTCTGGTGGTAATAGTCACATAATCTTTTAAACATGGCTGTAATACTATATAGATTACATTATAGCATTATTACTGAAGTCAGTAGCAGAGCTATTGGAGAAGAGGATGTAAGGGTAAAAGGCCAAATGTATCCTTGCAAAGCCTTTAAAATTATATTTTTTTTTACGCCAGACTGCATTTTGAACGAGACAAACTGCAATGTCAAAACATTACTGCAGAATAATAGTCACGCTGAAATATACTGAACCCGACAGCAAACCTGCGCCCCTAAGTAGTCATTTCATTCTGTATTATCTATTAATGACTATTCAGTATGAACACTCAGGAAAAAATGTACTAAAATGTACCTCTAAACTGCTTGTCATATTTCAACCCTTACTATACTTTTCTCTGAGGAAAGTGAATATAGTCTATGATCTTTTTATTCTCTTATAGCTGAGGAAATCACAACCCACCATTAGAAAAGTTATGTTTCTTATAACATCCTTAAAGTTGTTAGCTTGTTTGAATTACATTGGTTTAAACCAAACCTCAATTATTGTAAATAATGTCAACTTGGACCTATTGTGCTCTATCAGTAGAAATTTCTGGAATAAAATGCTCTATGGCTCCAATAAACAGCCAGAATATTATTGTACAAATTTAAATAATGAGCTTAATATTTAAATAGTAATTATAGAAATCTGTACAGAGGTGATCTAGGGTTTTTTTTTTTAGCTGCAAAACACTTGAGAAGCCCTGATCTAGGGTATATCTCCTTCTGTCTCCAAACTGTGCATGATGAAAAAGAGGTGAGGTTGAGAGACAGTGACAGAAAAGGGAATATAAGCATCTTACACTGAATATAACTCAATGTGGCTCTTCACCATGTGTAATAACAAGAGTGGATAATATGACATAATACGCCTCTCATCATAATATGAGGACCATTACATCTACAAGATCAAATATTCACCTATATGCACATAAAACATAGAGAAATAAAGAGACAGAATACAGCATTTCCCTATAAGCTGGAAGACATCACAGGGTTTTAGTTGTATTTTGCAACCAAGAAGCTTGGATGATTCTAAAAGTTGGTAGATTCATTGTTTCTACACTGCTGTAACCAATCCGAATGCTGCGGCTGCATCCAATAGTGTTAAAGCACGTCAGCATTACTGATACTGTTCACTGTGGTGTGCACCACTGCAGGAGAGCAGCTCAGTGGCAGAAAGAAATCTGACAGAAATCTGATAGGCGCATTTCAATTTTTCACCTTGTAATTGCTTGAGCCCCCATTCAGACTTAAATTCAGATGCTCCTGTTGCAACTGACTGAACGTTTCTCCTAGAAGGAATGATGGGAGACAGGACAGGGGAAGAAGAGTAAATAGCAGAGGATGGGGTGGAAATGATTTACAATGCAAAGAAGCAGAGAAACCTCTGGAAAAGGTGATGGGGAAAAGGGGGGGAAAGTATGAATGTGATGAAGCAATAACTAGAAGCGTGAATGCACTGAGCGAGAAATGGAGGGAAATGATGAAACTGACACTGTACAGAGACAGAGAAAGATAAAGGTGAAGGACTAAGAGGGAAAAAAGATGAGAATAGAGAGGAAGATAGAAAATAAGGAGATAAGAGGGAAAAGTAAAAAGAGATAGAAAAAGATATGCATAAGTATATTGTAGAATGAGAAGTGTGTTAGAGAAGCACAAGAGCTCAGATTTGTAGTGTGTGTATATACAGTATGTGGATGTGTTTTGGTTTTGTGTGTGTGTGTGTGTAAGTGAGTCAGTGTGTGTGAATGAATTAGTGCACTGCAGGCCAGTTCTTCCTCCTGAGCTCCTAGGATCAGTACAGTAAAGCTGGCTGAGCTCTCCTGCAGTCCTGGCTGAGCTAGTCATCTCAAGCATCCAATCACACACACACACACACACACTCTACATTGTCTCTTTACTCAGCTGTTTCAGAGCGTTTTGTACCTGTCCCTTGGTGTTATGGACACCAATATGCAAGTGTACCTACAAAAATAATATAATAATAAAGATAAAGCCTTTTTTATTTCATAACTTGTCACTTCTGGGAAAATTATTTAAAAAACTAAAAATCGGACTCATCCTGTACTAGTCTTCTTTTCATCCAATTAAATGCTCTCTAGGATGGATATGTACCACCACTGGGGGCGGGTCTTGCTCTAAAGTAGCAGTTTTTTTTATGCAGAAACGTTGTTTGTCTGTGCAGTTTTGGCTTTCCTGCACACCATTCCCTTTTCCAACTAGAGAAAGAAAAATGTCTGGAGTTTCTGCTTTTGAACAGGGTGCAATTTGTGCAGGTTCATGGTTATGTGACAGCCACTTTTGAGAGGAGTGTTTTACCTTGGAGCTGTTCAATGCTGGAATGTTTTGCTACCTCAGACTGATCCGGAATGTGATTCTGTCTTTATACACTGTCAGGGTTTCTCCTTCAGGAAGAGTAAGTATTATTTTATTTACCACTCAGACACATCAGATGAATCCCGGTAACAACTGTGCGGCTCTCCATCACCATCTGCACCTCTGACAGTTGGCCTTGGCTTAAACATTTACAGAGTAACTCCAAAACCACATGGCATTTCACAGGATACTGTCCTTGTTAAAGTCGACAGATGTGGGTGAAAGTGAGAAATGCTTCACAGTTGAAAAAAAGGCTTTTGTTACACTCTTTGCTGTTCCATATTTAAAACTGTTATACCTAGGCAGGGTGTGGCATATTGCAAACGGTATCGTCTGCTGACAAAATCAGTCAAGCACTTCAACACACTGACTTACTGTTTCAAAAGGAAATATGTCAATATACAGAACCAAATCACATCTCTCAAACCATTTAATGAGGAAGCATTTCAATTCTGTTCTTCATCCAGCTTTCTTCTTGTGCTCCCTATTCTCTCTCTCTCTCTCGCTCACAGCCTCCTCCAGCGAAACATCTCATACAGTTGTGAATCTGAGACCAGCAGCATTGCCAGAGCGATATAAAACATTAATAATGCCTGAGCGATGTGTCTACTCCCTCTACTGCTATCTGGAGTAGGCAGTATTATACACTCTCTGGTGCATACGACTAGATAGTTGAAGAGTATGCATACATTAAAAAGTGTGTATGTGGGGGGAAGAGCTGTATATGCCTTTTCAACCTAATCTCTCCCTACATCTGTAGTGTATGTGTGATTACCATAGGCTTTCAACACGTTTTCCTGAACTGAGAAAAGAACAGAAAGCATGTTTATTCAAGACTCACTTAATTGAAACCCAAGGGCAGTGGACTGGAAGTCAATGTAATATTTCATATAATATGTTTTGTAATATGTAAATTAACTCTTCAAATAATATTTGAAAATTAAGCTCTAAGTCTGCATAATTCATCCTTTCAGTCAGCATCGCAGCATCCTGTATCTTTGTCACTCTAAGCCCTTTACAGATAGAGAGCAAAAGTTTTAATGCATTCTGTAGTCACATATTTTAAATGTAACTACCCTCAGTGGATTTTCTCTTCTTCACTCGGTACAGGATAAGTGTCAAAATGATCAATAAAACATGACAGATTTGGTGGATAGAGATTAGGTTAAAAACGTTAGAGCATTTCTTTAAAACACTGCTGTTCTCTTGTTAAATAGTTTATTGTTACTGTACTCCCTGCACTGTAGGAATGAGCTCTCAGCCACCAGGCTCACAACTAAACAAGCCTCACATAAAGTGATGTTCAGTAGCCGTAACTCCTGATGTCTTTGGAAAACAGCTTCATTCTCACTACCTCCCTCAGCCTTTCACAGACAAACACATTTGATCACATTGAGAAACTCACACAGTATGCATAGTCATATCTGTGTGCGTTCATTATGCAGTATATGGTGGATCCCCTGCTTTCTAAACCCTTGTAAAATAAAACAGCAAAAATTAGCACTGAGCTCAGGAGAACTCTTAATGGACAAGGGCAATCCACACACATCAGCCAGTGCTTTTATTTACAAAACACCAAGGCCACAGAACACACAGACATCTCTCTCTATCTCTCTCATACACATACTCATATATACACAACGGCTTCCATCAAACAGGAAGTCACTATGCAGGAACCAGGTTGGACACACAGCTGTGTGACTGAAGTTACAGTACAAATATTTGAAAAGTGTTTCACCTACTGATTTAAGACATCACTGGCATGACACTGCATGTGCCATTTGTGTGTGTGTGTGTGTGTCAGTTTTGAAAAATGTATTAAATGTACACTTATGTCTAAATACATGTTTAATTTATTTGCATATTGTCCAAAATGTTTTGCAATTTTTAAGGCACTGATCTAATACTTGGTCATTAGATGATCAGTATTGGTATTACTACAAATTGGTATGACTATAAATCTGAACCTGCATTTGTATTATCAAGTGACAAAGCAAGTAACATTTGAATTGAGATTCCCTGCAAATTTTATATGACACAATAAATTGACAAATCCAAAAGACTGGCTCAAACGATCCCTCGGACAACTCTTATGGCACATGTGGTGTTCCACACTCACACCTTTAGTTCCTACCTGCAGTTAGTACTGGAAGACAAACTGATAACCATGGTTTCAACTTATCCTGTCAAATTCAAACTCTCAATAAATGTGTACTGAAACATTATGAAGAAAAATAACGCTCGGAAGGAAGTAGCAGGGCAGCATGTTGGCGCAGATGGCAGTGTTGCCCCATCATAGTTACAGGGTCCCTGGTTCAATCCTGTGCTTGGGTTACTGTCTGCCCTTTCTGAGTTCCTGTGTATGTTCATCCCATGTCTATGTGGGTTTCTTCCAGGTTCTTTGGTTTCCTCACACCTCCCAGAAGCAGGCCAGTAGGCAGCTTGGCTAAGATAAATTGCCCCTAGTTGTGAATGAGGAATGGGTTATAAGTGTGTGTATGTGGTTCCCTGTGATGGACTGGTGTACCAGTGTTCGTGGGATAAGCTCAGGCTCTACCATGACCCTGACCAGGATAAACTGGTTACTGAAAGTGAGTGAGGAAGTAGCAGATATTGTTGGTGCCTCTGATGTGTGAATGTATAGCTAGTACAATTAGCTTGCTCTGCTAAACCACTGGACAAAGCATGCTCACAAGAAGTAAAGAACAAGCAACTTGTTGCTTGCTAGCGTGAATGCAGGGTAAGACTTTCCTCTTTACAAAAATATATACAACTCAAAGTCTTACAAAGTGATTCTGAGTCAAATAGACTACCTAAAATGTGCACTACAAACAGACTCTCACATATTCCCATGTGTCTACTTCCTCAATGTTCTCTGTCAGAGACAATATTAAGAGATTTATTAGCCACTAGGCTTAGTTGGGCACGTCTCCAAACGTAAAATGGATCTCCTAATGCCACAATAACAGTAATTTAAATTGCAGGAACCTTGGATGGCCTTCCTCTGCCCTCTCTTAGCTTGGCACAGCCGTTGAAATGTGCCGGCATCAGCACTGCAGCTGACTTGATTTGCAGCAGTAATATCAGCAGACTTACTCCCGAAACCGGCTTGATGGCCTGCTGGTCACTGCACTATACCTCCACAAGCACCAGAGACAGACTGGTATAATAAGGAGCACATTAATTCTGTATGTGTACTGCATGTGGGTGCACACACACACACACACACACACACACACACACACACACGCACATATATATGTGTACATTTAAAAGTTACATGTCCATGATATTACCTCTAATACACAGGCAGAGACACAGGCACAAATGTTTAACTGTCAGCAGTGGAGTTGCCGCACAGTTTAATTGGCATATGTGTCAAGTTTCCCCTGTGCCTTAGCTAGACAACTTCATCTGTGAGTGAGAGTTTTTCCACCACACATTCAGAAACAAGGAGTGTTGCAAACAGGAGTCAGCAGTACCTGAGTTTATAATTTATTTTCTACCAACCTCAACAGACAACTGGAGCAGTCACAGTGACAGGAGACAAAGCACTGTAAACCTAACTAACTGTTTAACCCAACATTTCTCCATACTAGAATACAACATTTATATACTACACTATATTTATATACTGTATGGGTGTGCAGGAAGGCAAGAAGCAGATGCATTTCCATAATGCACATTAGGAAAATTTTCATCTGCTTATTTCATGAACAGCATCAATTTAAAGTGAGAATAAAGTGAAGAACACTGGCACATCAACCTTTTCATTGTCTCAGCATCCTTCATTTCTTTTTATGTCAGTCCAGCACTGATCTTCATTTTCTCTTTTGAACATGTGAAACCAAGCCAAGGAGACAGAGCATACAGTCAGGTCTGGAAGTATTTGGACAATGACAATGACAATTTTTTTTTTGCTGAAAATGGCTGTAATTCCTAAATGGTAAATGCCATATTTTTTGTGGAACCTCTTAAAATAAAGCTGAAAGT
>CM075025.1:10477755-10522675 GCA_037576675.1 Pangasius sanitwongsei | reverse complement strand
CTTGATTGTTTTATTTCAAATCCATTGTGGTGGTGTATAAAGGCAAAATCACAAAAACTCTGTCATTGTCCAAATACGTCTGGACCTGACTGTATGTTATTTAAAAAAGCAGATATCTCTATTTTAATTAGGCTGAAAATAAAGTGAGTGACAGTAAACTAGTAAGCTCAAGAGATGTAATGAATGATAGTGTATTAACAACTGAATCCCTTAATGAGACTGCTACTTTTTCCTGGACCTATGTCTTCTTTTGGTAAGAGGACATTTATAAGATAATAATGCTGTGTGTAACCCCACCATGGCTCACAAACACATCTCTAAACAGGCTGCACTGTGAGCTCTGAGCGTCTGGATCTCTAAGCATCCATCTTATCACTGTAGACCAGCTTCAAATCTTATCACTGTGGACCAGCCCAAACCCATATGGTTTTAGAAAGAAAGAGAGAGAGAGAGAGAGGAGAGAGATGTGTGATGCAAGCAGCCAGGTTTGCATAAAAAGGAAAACAGATAGAAATTTGCTCATGCCGTGTTCATTTATTGCCATGCGGATGCGAGAGTTGTATCACAGAAGGAAAATTTTATTACACCCTGAGAAACACACCATGAATACAGCTAATGTGATATTTTTAGAAAGCGTTTAGATAGATTTCTGCCTGGAGGTAGTATATAAAAGATTTCTAACTTGATCACTTTCAAAAAGTGATGGGAACAAAACTGGTCCATAAAAAAGCGTTGCAGACATATCCCCAGCGTCCTATGCTGGTAGATACCCTCAGTCAAGTAAGACAGCTGTGGCTAAGTGGGGAAAAAGTGTGATCTCTGTGACTTCAACCATGGCACGGCTGTTGGAGCCAGATGGTCTTAGTTTGAGTATTTCAGAAACTACTGGCACAGAATGGTGCAAAAGACAAAAACATCCTGTGTGCAGAGGGGGTGCAGGCTGAAACACCTTGTTGATGAGATGAGAATGACCAGACTGGTCTGAACTGACAGGAAGTGTATAGTAACTCAAATAAGCACTCTTTACAACAGTGGTGAGCAGAAAAGCATCTCAGAAAGCACAACACATGTAACTTTGAGGTGGATGGGTTACAACAGCAGAAGACCACATCAGGTTCCACTCCCATCAGCCAAGAACAGGAGTCTGAGGCTAGCATGGTCACAGACTCACTAAAACTGGCCAGCTGAAGACTGGATAAAGACCTGAGTTTTTTCTAATCTTCAACTGTCCAGTTTGGGTGATTCTGGACACTGCTGTTCTTTGAGAAGGCCTGGGGTACAGTCGGCTTTCCAATTCATCCCAAAGGTGCCACTTGAGTTCTTCCACACCATCCCTGGCAAACCACGTCTCCATGGACCTCACTTTGTACACAGGGGCATTGTCATGATGAAACAGGTTTGGCCCTTTATGGGTGTGATGGACAAGTGTCCACATACTTTTGGCCACATAATGTATATAAGACTAAGCTACATGCTTTACATGATTTTATGTGTTATGTGATTTTATCTAATCACAGTAATATACTAAAAAAATATCCTTCACCCAACAAAACAAATTTTTTCTTGTGTATTTTACATTGGTCTTATTCTAAAACTCCCAGACACAGAAAGCAAATCAGCTGGGTGCTCGCACGCTCTGGAGTTCGACTGTCATGTGGAGCTGATAAACCCACAGCCGTTTGACTTTTGTTAGCCACATGCCTTTCAATTACCCAGTCTAGCTGGCTCAGAGATTAATGAAGGCTCTGTGTGAATTTCAAACACTGGTGAGAGTGCAAAACCCCGTGAAAGAATAAAACAAAGGGAAAGAAAGTGTGACTACAGCCATGGAAGAGGAGGAGAAGATGAACGGGAGGAACAATTACAACTCACAAGTAAGGTGACAAAGAGAAAGGAGCAAAAACTAAGAGTAAAAGAAGAACAAAGTGCCAAGGGGTAGGACAAACACTGAAGCGAGGAGGAGAATGAAAAGACGATAGGGAAGAAGATAGAACAGCATGTGACAAGGATGAAAATGATCGTCTGATGGAGGAAGGCCAACCTCCCAATCATAAGCCATAAGGCTATGATGCTCTGCTATACTATACTACACTGGGTTGTACATAATTTATCAATGATTAGCTGGATTTTTAGCACATCTCTTGTTTACTGTTGACAACTGCAGTCCATGAGAGCAGCATTTTTTTCATAATAAACATGCACACAAAAGCAAATACATACTATTGTGCTAGAACACTCATTAAATCTTCCAGTAAATCACTCACTAATTACAGCAGCTTAACCTTGTGTGACACATCCTGAATAGTGATTCACTCTTGTACTGCTTATCACTAATGGGTGTTGAAAGACCAAGCCACATCATAAAATTACCAATATTAAACAATACTCTTTCCAATTTTCATAGTGATGAAATAATGACTCTTTCAGCACCTAGCAAATATATAACGTAGCTTGAGAATGGATTTTCGGTTGTCACTAATCCCAGGTCTGGCCTGTAACCTGCCATTCTCAATCTCTGTGTTGGTGCTGATGTGTGATTCTGCCTTCAGGGAAAAAATAACTGAATCTATTCCTTCCTCCATAGTGTATATATCTATTGTAGGGACTCCCATTTCTCCATTCCTTTCCCTATGGGAACATCTCCTCGCTTCAGAAGCTCAAAACAGAAAAAAACTGTTTCACAAAGTGATTCACCAAAGGTAGCCACAATCTTTTCCAATTTCGATGTGATATTTTCTCGTTTTTAGAGCTGCTGTATTGACATTAGTGTTTCTATTGCATTTTTTCACAATGCTATATTGTAGTAAGCTGTTGGACTCAGTGGAGTGGCAAAAAAACAAGGGTCAAGCACTGTGGGAAGCTAAAGCGGTGAAAAATCAATCCCCTCCTAAAGCTTGAATAAAAGGTACCTCCTCCTCGCTTTACGTTACAAGCCAGTCCCAGGAGAAGCCTCCCTTTCCATTCACAATGATGTGAAGGAGGACCGAGACCCGGGACTTAGCAAAAAGACAATGTTTCAGTGGCAACATGCCAGTAATTGAAGCAATGCTGTACGCTGAAAAGAAACAATGGGCGCTTGTTTGAACACGGGGCAAACAGGTCACTATTAAGTTTAGTCACTGAAAAAAATTGTAAAAAAAAAAAAAAAATGCTGGTAGAATAACTTTTATAACAGTTAGCATGAAATCTGAAGTAAAAAAAAATTACATTAGACTGCAATGTGGATCAAACCCAGATCTAGCCCATTTATCTACATATATTTTGGATTAATAAAAAAAACACAAATAGACAGTGCAATCTATGGGTTTCCTCCATATACTGAATGCACGCAAGATCAAAAATAAAGTTGAAAATAATTCTGGTATAATTTTTTTATACAAAACACAGCATCACAGAAAACCCACCAGACCTCTCAAAAACCAGCAGTGACACACTCTGCGTTCTGCCCTTCCACTTGGAGTTGCGTGCCCATTTGGAGAGATGCTCCTCCCATCTGTTATTCTAGCCTGTTGTAATACCTGAACATTTCATTTTCGAGTAAATCTTAAACCTGTATGTTTAGAAAAGTAATAGGGCGGAATTCCCAGTATCTTTCCATCCATTATAAAACCGGAATGCAATTAATTCTCAAGAGACAATGCCGATTGTCCAAAACATGATCGCTGTGCCCCACTGAGACAGACCTGCTTCTGGCAGTTCACATTCTATGGTTTCGGTCTTATTCACCACACCCACTTCATATCCTAACTTTATTACTTCTCCCATATGGCCTTTCTCCATTCTTACTCCTGTAGAGAAATGCTGCTAATTGCCTTCGCTGGACATGTTTTAACGATTACCCTGGGCTTTTTTTTTTTTTCTGCGTTAATGAGATTAGAGCAACTAGTCATGGATGCCCAGAGATATGTGAAATAATGATCGTATCAGTTGTGTTGATGCACATAACCTAAACGTGTGTCTGTTATAGGAAACTAAATTTAGGCAGTATCAGCTCTGCCTCAATTTTATGCCTGGGTATGCACCATCAGCACCACACAACTACTCATCAAATGCAGCATGATGCCACAGCATGCATGTTCAGAGGTTTTAATGTCATTATTCAAGTTTGGCATGAACCCCAGGCACTAACCACCCTCAGCAGAGCTCTGGAGTTTTGCAGCCACATGGATACATCATCAGGTAATGTGGAAAGTCACTATTAAGACTATTCAAAGTAAGTAACAAAACATTTACACTGATGGAGTGATGGCTTCAAGAGATGCAAGACTTAGAACATGCTTATGCCTCAGTGAAAGCAGTGACACCGAGTTGCACTGAGGGGCCGATAAGCATCCTGCACATGAAATGCATGAAAGAGCCTTTGGGATATATCCCTGGAGAAGGTATAAAAAGTCTCTAAGCAGGTAAAGAATACTGGACTCTACAAACTTAGATTTGGCCCCTCCATCATTAAAGAGAACTGATCTGATGGCTGAATTATTGAAGTGAAAGGGCATGTAGATATCTACATTCAAATCAGACCATCCCAATTATTTCAGGTTCTCATTATTATTAGTCCTCATTTTCGTTCTCCTAAGCCTTACTGATAGTGCTACCCTTGTTACTTTGTGTGTGAATTAGTGTGGCTCTTTTACAAAGAAAATTTGGAATAACCACCTGATATCATTTATTAAAGTATATATAATTACTTTTTTAATTCTACCTCTGGTACTTTAATTCACAATTGATAAAGCTGTCATGAGTGTCAAGGCTGAAAAGCCAGAGCAAATAATATTGGGCTGCTGGAGAACAAGGAGTGCTAAATAATAAAGTAATCAATAACACTAGAAGTAAGGAATTGATCATTAGAGAAAAATAAATAAATAAATAAATAAATGAAAGCTAAGCAAATAATAATAATAATAATAATAATAATAATAGAAATGGTAAAACAAATAAGAAATTGGAAAACAGAATAATGTATTTTGCTGATTGCCAGTCTCAAAGTCAAAGTACTCAAAACCTTCACCTTTCACTCTTATAATGTAATATTAGCCTAATCGTCTGGGACTGTTGTCCATATTGGTAGTTCTTAATACACCATAGAGTTTGGAAAAGTAGAGGAGCATAAAAAGTGACCAAGGAAGTCCTTTTTTTAATGACACCTTTACATGGAAATCCATAGAGAATTGCTACACATGTGGCTGAGAACCACGCTGGAACAGTGGTGAAAATCACAACACACCACTACGAAAGCTATTATATTTATTATTAAGTCCTTATAGCTATTAATCTAATTTACTGATCATTTGAATTGGGTTTAATCCAAAACGCAACGACTCCAAAACACCTATGCTTTTAAATAAAGTTTCCTTAGAGCTAATGTGTTCTGTCAGTGGAATTTTCAACAGTAAAAAGTAAATAAATAGCCAAAATATTATTGTACACATTTCGGTAATGTTAATGTTTAATAAATCTGTACTGAGGGGGTCCGTTTACCATTAAAGGGGTAAAACTTTAAGAACCCCTGCCCCAGAGAAGGATTCTAGGGAAAAAAGCTATTTGCTGCGATTTTGCAGTGTGGACAGGAGCTAATGAAAGCAAGGTGAATGTGTGTGTGTGTGTTTGGAGGTGATTTGGGTGAGTGGGCCTCTTGGGGCAGGCAGGACTTTACACTAATAAAGCTAAGATAACACAGAAGCCATGCTGCTCTCTCTTGTTCTCCTTCTCCCAGCTAACTCAGTGATGCCTCCACTTTAATTGGACAGCAGAAGCTCTGAACCTGATGCTAGGCCTGGCACGCATACATGCAAAATGAACAGAAGCATACATATACATCACACAAACAGCACTCATCTGTCTCAAGTCTTAAGACATCACGCAGACAGAAAACAAATATACAGGCATGCAGATAAGAATGAAGCATTTGAAGCATACAAAGAGAAAGCAGGCATGCACGTCAATGCTACCAACATTTCACTATCGACATCTGCTTCATTTCTTTTAGGATACACACTCAAACACTCTTTCTCCTTCATTTCCCTCTCTCTTGATCCTTCCCTCTCTTTTTTCCTTCTCTCTGCCTGGTAAAATAGGCCACATCAATTTTTTACACGCCGTCTTCTCTGCTTTCATAATGGAGCTGAGCCCGAGTTATGGCTGTGTCAGATCTGCATTGTAAATCATTTACAATCTCATCCAACCTCCTTGTGGACCACAGGCTTTAGTCAGATGCAACCTGGGAGTTCACTGTGCATAATCACACGAATAAGTGTTAGTGTAGTCAGTGAGCGCCAGAGCTCGTGGGTCACGGATGTGGGAGGAGACTGTTTCACAGGTGAAGGTGAAACAGAAGCTTCCTGCTCAGTGTGGGTTAATTGCGGACTTGCCCCTCGCTGTGTCCTCTCACATGCAGCTCGCCACAGGCCGCACTGTAATGACATGGATATTAAAGAGCACACTGCTTTCTCCATACACAAACAGATCATGCATGCCTCTGCCCGGGTAATAGCAATGCAGCACTACCAGCATCAAGCCTGATTCTGTTTAGTTCAATTCCCTCCCCACTTTGCTCTTGCAAAACAAATGATACCCTCAGCAGGCCTGCTGAACTACAATATAGCAAAGTGATATTGTGTGTGTGTGTGTGTGTGTGTGTACTCTTTCCTACTGCTTTCAAACGTGGATGTCTAAAAGTGTATGATTATAAGCCCTGACACACAGGCTACAGATGTGGGAGAGTCACTGGGGTAGTACCCAGGGGCAGACACATAAAAAGGGCAACTCTTAGTCTTATGTAATCATCATGTAGTGATGAAAAAAGAAAAACAGGGGTACCTGTAAGGAATTAACTGTTTTCTATCTCTTTTTTTTTTGAGGGACACCCTAAACGGCCCTTTTTCTTGCATATAGGAGCTCATAGAGGGCACGCATTTTCATCTTCTTGCATCTAGGGGAGCCTATAATGCACAGCATCTCATTTTCTCTACTGTAAGGGCACTCATTAAGGCACTTCATCATGTTTTGTAGCATGCAGGGAAACCCTACATGGCACCATGTCACATATTCTCCACTGGAAGGGCACCCTAAAGGGGACCTGTAGGTTCACATTTTCTTGCACATAGTGGAACCCTAGAGGGCATTTCATCGCCTTTTTTTATCGTTTGAAGGACAGCCATTAGAGCACAGCATCACATTTTCTTTACTATAAGGGCACCCAATAGGGCACATTATCGCATTTTGTCTACCATAGGGAACCCTAGTGGGCACTTTCTTTTCATTTTTTTTAACCACGAGACCACAAATCCCCCATAAATATGTATCTTTAACCTGTAAATGTGAATATAGCATGTTTAAATTATTTAAGGAAAATAACTGGACCATAATCACCATGTAGACTAGTGCTTTAAAGTACACTATATGCACCCTTCTAGCTAAAAGACACATAGTAAAAGTATAAATGATGTATGCTTGAGAGTACCACCCCGGTGATAGGAAAGTACAGTTGAGTACCCTTTTTTCAGAGAGTGTACTCAGAAGAGTTCTTGTGTTCTTGTTTTATCATGTTATGAGTTAGAAAGAGTATCACATCTCCATTTTAAATAAGATATAATAATACTAATTAATTTATTTAAAATCTAGTCTATATCTGACACATCTATAGCAAATATGTGATCACCACAGACAAGTATTTCCCTGTAATGCGAAAAGAACAGAAAACCTGTTTTCCAGGTCCGGTTTTCAGAGCAGGTCATAAATGTTTAAATTAAGCACTACATAATGTAAATTCAAAGCGACTGTGTAACTATTCAATTTTAACAATTACGATGAGACAGTGATAAGAGAATGCCTTTCTAAATGTTATCTAGTTTTATTCAGTATTGGAGCAATACAGTGGAAATTAATTCTGCAGTAGTTCTTAGGCTTTTATTCAGATTTTGTGATATCCATGAGTGATTAGGCAGAAACTTTGCGATGAAGACCACATCACTGTGATTATATCCTAAACATTATTCAAAGCTGACAGTAATGCCATGCCTGAAGCTCATGTAACTTTGTGGGTGATTTTCAGCTGAACTGCGGAGCACTGGTTACTTGGTGAATATACAAACCCTAAAGTTCAGCAATGAAAATGAAGCGTGTGAATCAATGTGACAGTTGAAAGAGCACAGAACAACGCTTCCAGTCACAAAAAAAAAAAAAAATCATCAGAAGCACTGTTTCTGAGATACTTTTTGGTTGCCAAAGATGAAACAAGCCCTGAGAAGCAAAACTGAGAAGCACCATGAAAAAATGCTGCATTTTCTGCAGAAAGCAATCTCTTACATTTTTAATAGTGCATCGGAAAAAAATAACTGCTCAGCAAAATAAAAAACAACAGTTTGCTAAAAAAAAAAAAACTTAAAATAATATTGTATAAATAAATACTGTAAAAATACACACAAACACCCATTTGTTTTACTATCACTGTGAGGACCTCCTATCAACATAAATATTAATGCAGTTAATTAATGCTATGCTTCACCTAAAACTAACCCTAACCTTAACTTCAGTAACCAACAGGAAACATTCTGGCTCTGGCTTTTTTTTTTTTTTTTTTTTTTTTGCTTTTCCCTTTTTGTTTAAATAAAAGCTGAAAAGTTTTTTGTCCAAAACAGTACACACACACACACAGTGTTGCACATGTCTATGATGACTAATTTGTTTCCGGTAAGGAGCTGGAATGCCACAAACTTACCATTAGCGTCATTCTAATACTGCCATAATGACAACAGTTTGCTTAACAGGAGCCTGGGGATATATCACACAGCAAACAGAGCTCCTGACAACAGGGGAGGGGGGTGGCTTTCTTACAGCTTAGACATGAGGACTGAGAAAAAATGAAAAGGAATGTTCTTTAATTAAAATCAATATAGAGCCAATAAACCTCAATTTGTTCCAAATGTCCACATTTGGCTTCATCTGACAGTATTTATACTCAATTTACATTCTTGATGGTTTTTTTTTAATTTACTGTATAACATTAAAATAATGTTCTTAAGCCCAACTAACAAACCTATAGATACAAAAATTAGATGGATACTTAACTCTTAAGCCCAAATAGCAAACTTATAGATATTAAAATTAGCTTTATTTTAAGCTTTTAAAATAAATAAAAAAAACAGAATAGAAATATTGTTTCAACAAAGCTTATTGTCTTAAGACTTTGTACGAAACTGAACGACATATAAACTCAAACTACTTTTTATGAGGTGAAGCTGAAGTAGAAAGTACTGCTTATGATTTAACTTTCTCAGAACTAAGAGCTGACTCAACCATTTAAACTGAAAATTACATATACGTAAGATGCGTAAGTGAAAGCCATTGATTTCTTTTTTTCTCAGTGAGCAATTATTGCAACACAGTCCAAATCAAACACACAGCCTCATTTCCATAAAAGAAGGCCATTTGTCAGTCACTGGTCACTTCAGGTTTCAAAGCAGGAGACAGAACACAGCCAATGAGCCGTATTCAATCTTCTGATGTCTTCACCTACGGACTTCTGCTGCGCTTCCATCTGATCTTTTTTTCAAAGCTAATGAGGTGTTCCTGATGCCCTGACTAGTATGTAATTAGTTGCTATGCCTGAGACCCTGCTAGAGGGTCAAACAATGCTTGAGGGTGTTGTGTCATTATCATTCAATACCACCAGTTATTCAGGAGCTAAAAAAAAAAAAAAAATTGCAGTAAAAGCATCCAGATTATACCACATTTGTAACAACGGTTATTACATTTTTCAAAGGGAATACAATGAATAGGATTGCTGCGATTTTTAATCACTGATGGAAGATGAGTCATCTGTTTATGAGCATCACTCAAAGTAATGCAATAAATCAGACATTAAATTACATGTGATGCCTGTACACGAGATAAAAAGAAGGAGGGGGAAAAAGAGAGGGAGAGAGAGCTGAAAGTTGGGATCAGATCAGGATTTGATGAGATAAGGATCTCTCTGGATTAAGTTACAGAGAAGCTGTGGGATAAGCTCAAAGCTAAGAAAGTGCTCCTGGATTTGCGGCGCCTCTGAACAGCATGCGAGAGAGGAGGCGTGAAAGGAGATGATGAAGCAGTACCGGTGATATGAATATGTCAATATAGGACATTCAAGCCGAAGCAGAAAGCATAGGAGTCTCTATTCTATACATGGTAGTGGCTAAAACTCATGATACTCATGATGTCATGAATTCATTGTTAATGATACTCCCCTCGCCCTTTGCTTTGGAGGCTACTGAGGCTAGCAGCTAAACTGAGCGGAGTAAAAAGTAACCACAGCATGCACCACTCACCCCAGCGCAGGTTGGATGCCCTCCCCGTGGATCCCTCCTTCCCTCTGAAATGGCCACGAAGGCAGAACCCTACTGCTATATCAACCCATATACAAGAGGCGGCTCTCTGCTGTGCTCTAATTGCAATTCTAATTGCTCCTTGGCCTAGCCTTCATCCCTCGGCACTGTTCCAAATCAAATGGCCCGCTTTTTAATATTGATTCCCGGTGCTGGTCTGTGTTGCACTACACTGTAGTGGGAGGCTGAGTATTGCTTATGTGGACTGTTTGCATTGCTCCACCATTTCCCATTAGATCCCCGCTGCCCTCATTTCCAATCCATGCCCACTTCAACTCATCCCCCCACTCTTGTCATTACCTGACATCCTGTCTCAAAGCGGTTATTAAATACGCAAGTTAGGCCTCCTTTTTGTTTTCCTTTGTCTTTGTTTTATGTTGCTCCTTGCTCTCATTATTTTTCCACCTCAACCATTAAAGCAAAGACCCAAAGTGCTTCTAATTGCATCTGGGACTGGTCTTTATGGGGTTGCCATGGTGATGGCCTGAGCCATCCACAGCTACGCTCAAGCTTTGGGCTTCTAGTACTAACCTCTGCCTCCATGCATCCAACATTCTCTCTCCCTCTCTCTCTCTCTCTAGGTTAGTAATATGTTTCTCCCAAAATTGCTAACCTGTCCTGACAGCAGCTATAAGACTAAACCCCGATAACATGTTGGGCATGGGAAACGAGGCCCCCATACACTGGTGCACAGCTGGAGCAGCTTTTAAAGGAACTTCTTCTGAATTAAGCCTGCAGAGTGTGTGAACAAATCTGAACAATTTCCCAGCCAGACTAGCAGAAATTGTAGTCTTTTAAGAACACTGTTATTTAACAATGACTCACACTTCTAAAGCAAGAAGAACGAATGCTGGACTTGCTCAGATAAGGTCAGGATTGTCATTTTAGCACCTTCAATGATATTCATTACTGCTTCATTGATAAGATGCTTTTTAATCCTCACATACTAAATATACTGGATCAGCTGTTGCTAGTGGGATGACAGACTCAGAAGTCTTTTACCCAGTCAACCATGAAGCACATCTGCCATATTATTACATAATCTATACAATCACAGACTGACACACACTTATAGCTATAACTACAGTATATTAATAGAATAACCAGAAAAATCCCGATATGGTGTTTTGATGACGGTGATAGAGAACGCTGTCTATTGTGCCAGTCCAGTGAGCTCTCATGTCCAGTGGAGTCATCCTCGAAGAGACCACTCCCATCATGGTATAAACATGAATCGATATAAAACTTTATATCGATTTTCAGTAATGCAAAGGAGACAAGTGGATCCAAACCATGCCAGCACAGTACCTACAAAATATACCAGAGCAAAAACTGATTCCTTTAATTTATCAACGGTACCAATAAACATATTTCTTAAACACAAAAACATGAAAAAAACAGAAGCCAAATATTTTAGGGATGGTTCTATTTTTGAGATTTATTGAGAGGTGTTGGGGTCTCCACAATTACTGTTGGATGCTGAATGCTCACTCTTAGCTTTTCTGCATCCCCATGTCAAATAACCAACACTGAGTTTTCTGTGAATATTTATTATAATAAACATAGAAGGATGGTCAGGCACATACTACTTTCTCTAATAGTTTCCTCCCAGGCAACACTTTTTCGCAAACTGAGATGTCTCTCTCTCTCATCAGAAAAGACCTCAAATGATGCCCAATATGGGGAAACAATACAGCATTATAACAAACCATTTCAGAGTGTAACAGATCAGCCAGCAACTCTAGGGAACAAAGGGAAATGGTTTAGATTGGCAGAGAAAGAATAAGAGAGAAAGAAAGTCAGAGAGAGTGGCAGTCTGGTCCTAAAAAGAGGATAATCTTACTTTGAATCTCCTGTCTGAATCAAGGTCAAGTGCTGACACTGTGTCAGAGAGAGAGAGAAAGAGAGAAAGAGAGAGAGAGAGAGATCGGTACGAATTGCAGTGCCAAAGCACAGTCGAGCAAGCTGCTATCTAACATGGCAGGGACATTAAATAGCAATTTATTTCCATTACCCAGTTTTGTGTCTGCCAGTGGAGTGCTATTTTCAGATGGAGAGATGAACTGCCTATCTCAGGCTGTTTAATGGAGTTTAATGTCTATAATGGAGTCCATGACACACTGATTATGGTGATACACCAACCTTTCTATTTGGAATTTCATAGCTTTGATTCATATCATTATGAACCTTCATGTTAAACCCACTGAAATAAGCTAGGAATCCAAGTTACCTTTTTTTTTTTTTCCCTCACCCACCAGCCAGCTCTACCACTATCATACACCAGCCATCAAATGGGAAGGGTGAAGGCTAGCACATGCTTTCTCCACGACACATGAAGACATGAAGAGACCCATGAAGCCAACCAACACATGAAGCCAACCAACCACATCAACAAATGCCTTCCCAGAGACACATGAAACCAACCAACCACATCTTTACACACTGCTGCTTATGCTGCATCACAGGGCAGCGCAACAGTGTGTTATCCGCCATCCCTCCCACCCAGAAAGCATGGCCAATTTTGCTCGTTCCTGCTCCCTTCACTTGTTTAGCATGAGAAAATATTGTTTTTATCCAATATTCTATGTTACATAAAATCCTAATACATTTCTGATTTATTCTTAATGCACCTACAATGATGAATATGCTCCTGCATTACATAATCTTTATGAAGATACAATGAAAGCTATCTAGTTAGAATTTAAAAGGCCCAAGTGCACATTAATCTTCTCCTGCAGTGCATTTGCATGGAGACAGAGACGGAAGACACTCGCCTCCTGCCTGTCTGCTTACAATAGAATGGAGTCACTTCTTAACATCTACCCTTCTTGCATACCGAGTCGCAGCCGCTTCCACCAGCACTGGAGCAGTGTGGTAAACACTTTAGCCATAATAAGCTGTACAGGTAGTGCCGAGCCAGGCCTGGTGCGGGCGAGCCTGATTTTCAGCAGTGTCACGTCAAAATTGAAATGCCAATTCCAATTCCGCCTCGGTAATTATAAGTGACCTGTTTTTAGCTAGACTGAATTTAGAATCACAAGCGAATTGCAAGCAGACCGAGTGCTACTTGAGTGGAACTGATAATAAAAGTGACCTCCACAGATCTCAATGACAATCATTACATGGTGGCAAGGATACAATACTCCAGGTGTTATTCTTTTTTTTTTTTTTATCTAAGAGAAAAACCTCATTTCAAGTGACTAGTAATGTTATGCTCCAATTTTTATAAAAGAGCTGAAGATGTCTTACTGTGTTTCCCCCCATTTGGCCTGTATCTCTGGACTGGGCTTTTGATGGATGATCCTCCAGCACCGATGTGGCAACTCAAGAGAAAAGTCAGTGGGGCACAGAGATCCATGCCATGTTTCAGTATCACATGCTTACCACCAACATCTATGATATAATAAAATGACAACACTCATAATATTACGGATTTATCTGACCATCATATAAAAACAGAGAACAAAAAAATTTGGTCTTGAGGTATATGCAGAAATGCTTTCTAATATCTAGTATTAAACAAGAGCTACGTTATACATGCATGCATGAAAGAAGTAGATATATTGTTTTGAGGTGCACAGAAGGTTCTGGCCGCTTCATGCTTTAACCTCAACCATTTTGGCAATGGTCAAAAAACAAAAAAAATAACAAGATGAAAAATCAACATATTTTAGTGGAATTAATCTTGTTACATAGGGCCCTTGTACACACAAAGACTAATGGCTTTTCCACTAAGAAAAGCAGAGCTTTTCCCTTTTTGTCAGCTCACACGAGAGTCAGAGCAAAAGGGTGTCCCTCGGGGGGTTTTATCCCGGGGGGTCTTAGCTGGAGTCAGCCCCCTTTTCCCCATGGGATGCAGGAAGTGGGTGGCGTCTACTGGTGGCAGATTAGGATACCTCCAATCTATTATTAATCTGAATGAGCACCATTGGAATTTTAAAAAAGTTTGAGGCTAATTTGAATGAAATTTCTATCTACATCAAAGAGTTGGATAAGGCATTAACTAAGGTGTTAAATATAATAATAAAATCCTTTGAATCTGATTACTTTCAGAGACTTTATATACATTCTAACCAACACGGCTGAGGCAAAAACAGGTTCTGTTAAAAATAAATAAATAAATATTATAGATTTTAAGGTCGATGAGAAGGGCATGATATGTAGAAAAAAACTTAATCTAAACCTAAATCTTCTACTGCTGTGACTGCTCTCGCCCTCCAGACCTGCCTGATTCATCCTGATGCGCTACTTCTGCTTGGAGCTTATGCACTTGTGGCTCACTTTCTGCTGCTGTGAATTTTCCTACATGGATACCCTGAAGATCTGCACTTCCCAAAAACAGTTTATGCCCAAGTTTCACCCTTCCAAGTCTCATTGTCTCAAGTAGTTTCAAGTCTCATAATCTTACTTTACAACTGTATAGTGCAATGATTAACAATTGCACTACTCTGTGTCACCCAGAAGAAGATGGGTTTCCGTTTGATCTAAATCTACAATCAGATTTCTGTACAGCTACTTTGTGATAGTGTCTGTTGTTAAAACTGTTGTACAAAAAAATGAACTGAATTAAAGAGAGGTTGCCTTGTCAACTAGAAGATATTTCCACAAAATCTCCCCTAAAAAACCCACAAACATCTCAGAAATGTAAACCCGAGGCATTTTCACCTGTGATCTTGCGATTGATGGCTTACAGCTGTAAGAGCAGAGGAGTGTTCCTGAAAATCAGCACTCCCCATCCTCTCGACTCATGTACTGTAGGTCCTGCACAATCAAAGACATGAGAACACAGGCGCACAGATAAGTCGGTCAAGTGTCACCCGCGGCGGTTCAGAGGAACGTTCAGAGGAATGAAGATAATATTGGTGCATGAACGAGAGACGGAGTGGTCTGGGACAGAGGACAAGAGGCACAGATGGGCACACTGCCAACACGGTCATGACTCAGATGCCTCATTCAGCTGTGTCACAGCCAGTGCCACCCAGAATACCACGCTGCAGTCCACTGAGTTTCAAAACAGCTCGGTGGTTTCACACGACAGTTTATGCCTATGTGGGAGCTAAGAGCTAAGAGTAGGAGGTATCAATGTTACTAAGAAATTGTGGGAGGCAAAAAGGGCAGAATTAATTTGTGGAATTAAGTGTTTCCTGAAAATTAATGAATGTCTTCATTGCAGGATTTATGTTTTACTCCCCATGTGCTTTTTACAGAGAGGGTCATATGTGTATAAATATGCATGTGTCAAGGGCTTAGTGTGTGTGGGAAGAAGCAGAGTTAATTTGTGAGCTTGGACGTTGAAGGCTACCTCAGTTATGTTTGGGTAACTCAATACTGGCACAGTATATCATAAGAGCATTGTCTCTAATCTATCTAATTAGATCTAACGTCACAGGGGAGACAGGATCACAGACATTGAGCGGAAATTCATGGGACATTCTTAAATACAATGAAATAAGGTTATCCTTGCAGTCTAGGTCTTCACTGTCTGATGATATTGTAGGTGAATCTGTATGTGCATGAGGTTCTTAATTTGCCGTCTCTGCTTTGCTAACATCATAAATTTGGTTGATAGTGTATCCATAGTGCCAGGTCAACTGAAAGAAAGATAATACAGAAAGACACACTTCTATAGTGCTCCTTCAAAGCAGCTATCATCGTAACTAGGGATGCATCAAAACAGATACTGGTATTGGGTACCAGTCCAATACCACGCTTGTTTACTCGTACTTCTAAACAATACTCTGATGCCAACATCTGATACCAAAGACATTCTAATGAATAGACAGCACAGAACAGCAGTGTCTTTCTTGATTAATGATCAAAATACAGCAAAGCAGATTGCAAACTGTGCTCTGTTAAAATATCAGTGTACTGGGGGCAGTCGTGGCCTAATGGTTAGAGAGTCGGACTTGTAACCCGGGTTCGAGTCTCAGGTCTGGCAGGAATTGTAGGTGGGGGGAGTGAATGACCAGCGCTCTCTTCCACCCTCAATACCACAACTGAGGTGAGACCCTTGAGCAAGGCACCGAACCCCCAACTGCTCCCCGGGCGCCGCAGCAAAAAAGGCTGCCCACTGCTCCGGGTGTGTGTTCACGGTGTGTGTGTGTGTTCACTACTGTGTGTGTGCACTTGGATGGGTTAAATGCAGAACACAAATTCCGAGTATGGGTCACTACTACAGCATCTTGCTACAAGTAGCCTGATCAAACATTGTAAGCATAAAACTCAAGGAGTTCATGCTCAATAAAACACAGAAGCAAACACTGGCTACAGGTTTACATGCAATCCTAGCTGAGTGAAGTTAGCAGATCTTGCACAGGATATTGTTCTTGCCACTATTCGTCATCGACAATGAGAGATTTCGATGCAATGAAAATAATAAAATGTACTTTACATACAGCTGTACCAAAACTTTTCCAAAGTGAAACAAGACACGCTCTTCTCCACTGCACCCGTACTTGATCTAATGTAGCTAGCCAATGCCCTTCATTTAAAATCAACTAGCTAACACTACATAGAACGAGCCTAGTAGCCTAAGTGCATGTTGACACATGTGGGCACTATTTGTGGTTACTATTGAAACTGAGGAAACATAAAAAGTGCTAAATAACATGTTCAATAACACCCATGATTGATTAATACTTAAGTGTTAAGTAAAAAGAGGACATAAACTCAACAGGTATCTGAAGAACCATTGGTGCTCAACCACCTCATGCCAACATCTCTATGCCAGTTCACAATCTTCATTTAAAATCTGAAGCATGTCTGCACTGACTGTGATAAAATGGTTGATTATGGTCTATTGATGGAGTTGCTGACTTCTCTATCCAAAGTGTGTAATGCTGTGTTGGATCAATGTGCTATCACACACACACACAAACACATCGTTCCAGTCTGGTGCCAAACAATCCATGATGCTGCTTGCTCAACTTGTTCCCTACTTTCACGGACTTCCAGTCAGATACTCATTTTGTGAAAGTGAGTGAGTGTGTTCAACACACTGACATACCCAGTCAAAGGCAGCACAATTCTCTGCATGCATGACTCAGAAACCATTCTGTTAAGCCTGGTTCGAGATCACCTGAATACTGCTGCTAATGCACTGAGGTCTGCAGCCTGCGGTCCTTCAACCAGTCTGAATATTTTCGTCATAAGAGTAGAATATTGAAAAAGGAGCCTGCTTACAGCCTTAACACCTCTCTACACGGTCGCCTGTTTGAATCCTTTCTCTACATCCTTCCAGATTTCAGAAATGCTTCAAGCTAATTCAGCCCCTGGCCATGTTGTATGGTGCCACAAACCCTGCAGGAGCAGAGCTAAGAAGACCCAAAGCAGTAAGAAGGAGAATTAATGACAGAAATTCAGTGTAAAACCACCTAGGATTTTCAGATGCTTATCTGTATGCAATGTGGCGTGTTTGCTCTGAGAGATGAATATTGGTGTTCTGCTGACTTAAATACACAGGTGTGGAAAAAACGCTGACTTCAATATGGAAAGAAGTGCTGAATCGAACGTACAGGTGGGAAGTGACTACTGCGCACTAAATCACATCACTTAACCTTAGCTGACCCTCTGCAATTCAAAATAAACTTTATGTATTAAACTGCTAATACAGGCTTAATATACAGGATGCTAGATGAGATGGATAAAGAAAAAGTTTACTGGAAACCAGTAAGAACGCAGCTCACAAAGAGGAAACTTGGTTGGAAAATAGCACTAAAACAGTGGTTTAGTCAGTCTTAAGTGCTTCTCACTTAACACGGAAACATATTTAAAACCAAAATAGAATAGCTTCAATTATAAATAGAATAGGTGCTTACTATATTTTACCAAGTGGGATATCTATTCTCCTTATATTAGATCTCCTTGAATACAACCCGGATACCAGGGATGCACTGATACCATTTTTTTCCAACCAAGTACAAGTATAGGTTTCATCAATATGATACCGTGTCAGAATCCCTCCCTGTCAAGGATCAATGGGAGCTGATCATCATGAACAACATATGGGGTAAGTGCTATTATTTTCCCTCCCCTAGGATTGTCTGTAGAGTCTTTTTTTTCACTAGCTAGTATTTGCTGCAAAGTTGTTTGCTGCTATGTGCAGCTAGCACTGAACTCCTTATGTTGTTTAGGTTTAAGATGTTTTACAAGGTTATTTGTCTTGTAGGAAGATGCTGCTTTTCCTCCTCTTGATATTTTCAAAGAGCACAGTTTGCAGCTTGCTTTGATTGCCATCATTAATATCAAAATACATCCAGATCGCTGACATTTCATGTTGTCTGTTCATTAGTGTGAAAACCTACACTAGGCTTCCGTATATATATCATCACACGGTATCAGATGTTGGTATTGGAGCATTTTTACAAGTATGAATATGAAATAATTAGCACAGTATCAGACAGATTATGATACCATTATGGATATCGATGCATCCCTAGGCAAATTCAAGCTGCGTCTTTTCCAACCACCAGAGTTAAATGAAGCAATGAACACACAGGGAAGAATGTCAACTTAAATTATTTGCTAAACTGCTAATTCTTTATGTGGATGAAAATAAGGTCTACAGCTCTCAGCTTAATGAGTCTGTTTCTAAGCCGAGTATTCACTCCTTAGCAGAAAATAAGAAAATTATTGACAGAATTCAAAACTATAGCTGCATCAAACTACTATTAGTATTCAACACGGATACAATTAAATCAGCAGGGGATTGGAATGAAATGCATCCAGGAAAATACTGTGCAGGTAAATGAAAGAGGTTTATAATCTCCATAGCAATTTAGCATTAATCAGAAAAAGTGAAACTGATGGAGCAGACTTTAAAAAAAAAAAAAAGCTGGTCTACTGAGCTGAAAAGAAAAACAGATCATCTTCATAATCAACATTTAGGCTCGCTATCTATGGGTGCTCTAATTTATGCTTATTTGGCTTATTGATAACCCTGGTGGCTCTGACTGTGTTATTGTTTCTGCAGTTTTCCAGAATGGCCTTGAATGCTTTTGTATCATCACAAAGAGCATTTTAACACAGTGTAAAGCCCAGAAAGGAATAAGAAGATATGCTGATATAATTTTGTTGCCAAAACTGCTCAACAAGGTCCCAATCATTCAGTCATAGTTAGTTAATTTAGATATATACAGTATATGCACAAAAAAATTACATTTTCATGATATCAGTGTTGAGAATTGCTTAAATTGAATTGTACTATTCTCAAAAAGTAGGGCTTCCTTCCTAACCTCCTAAATTCCAGTTTAACCCTATTCTTAAATAAGCATGGAAACATTGGTAATACCCAGTTTTAATTAATATAATCCAGTCATTACAAACTAAACAGTTGGATTTAAAAGTTTACACACAGTATATGAGACTTATTCTTAATTCATCCATAATAATGGAGTAATAAACAGTAATGGAGAATATTGGTAAATGTTTTGCATCTTTATTTGACTTCTAGTTACAGAAGGAAATCCCGATGGTGTGATCTACATGCTGTAAAGCTCTTACGGGAAGAAAGCAGGTTACGTTTGCATGTTCACAAGCGTTCACAAACATAAACATGCCTTCGGCGCTCATCAGGAGACGGCTTATCTATACACATCTCTGCAAGAAGCACTGCTTAACAGCCACTGATGGAATTGAGGGTGATAAATTATCAGCAAGCTGGAGAGAAAAGAAGAGAGCGTAAGTTAAACTATTTCAGCACCTACTGTTAACGTCTAGGAAACGTGGATTAAATGTGAAATCGCTGTGAATTACACAATATTCCAAACTCCTACAAGAATAAACCCAACTGTCTGCATTAACTTTAACTTCTATATATCACATTTCTGCATTACTGTGAGGGGCATCATTACGAGCTCGGCATTCTCCCTCCAGGTGCTGGATAAATGCAGAGAAATGTATGAGATCAGGTCGAATTGCCCTGCAGCCCAGCTGCTGTTCTCCGAGTAAATAATGTGTACAGAGTTTTGCCAGTACTCTCACACACTGCAGAAGCTAAAGGTACACAGACAAGGGGATCAAATAAGCTAACTCAACTACAGCCAACAGCCCATCCACAGAGCAAAATAAAAATGAGAACTCTTGTTTAGAGGTTAACTTCTGCACAGTAGAGATGTTGTTCACAGAGGATCCAATCCACCAGTCTACCACCAAACCGGTACAGTGAAGTAAAACTATACTGAGGAATTAGCTTCATGAAATCACTACAGTTACACATCTTGACATTTGATATCTCCATATACTCCATCAACTTTGACTGAACGGCATAACACACTGTCCACAACCACTAACACAAACTCTGTGTGAACTCTGCCCTCTCTGTGACACTGATCATGTCTTCTCTCCAACACACACCAGTCTGTCTAATGATTTATTGCCTGCAATCTGGTCTCACTGGTTAAAAAAATTTAGAGCCAGTGGTTTGGATCATATCTACATTGGACAACTTTGGAAAACAGATTTTTTGTGCCTAATATATCACAATTATACATCTAGGTACACCAATGACTGTATATATGGGTGGACAACATGGCGCCAGTGACTCCCATTATGTTTTGAAGCCAAAATGTGGTTGAATTGAAAGTCAGAATCTTGACTGAGTTTGCACAGTAGGTCAATATTGGAGCTGGAGGATGCACAGTAGACAAGGCTGGTTGGACAGTACCTTCACCTCTTGATCGCCCATACTGGTCATTCTTCATGATGGGAGCGTGCACTTTGAGAGATATTACCTGAACTTAAGATCAAACACTAGCTCAGAGTGGTACATACAGTTTTATTAATTAATTTGTAAAATGCTTAATTGTAGTTGTGTAATTTGCACAAATATATTTATTTTACCTTTGTCAGGAAAGAATTCATTTCAGGCTTCAGACTAAATTTCCCAAAGAACACAATGAACTACAAAACGTGGCCAACATGACGTACAACTCTCACTCACACCCATTGTCACGTTCACAGTCACCTGATTACTGATCACACACACCTGAGTTCAGTCACACACTCTGCACTTTCACAGCACTCACTGCAAATTATCATGCTGTGTTTATTTGCCAGACATACTGAACCTTTGTTTACCATGCCTGGTTTTGTGAGTCTGTTTTTTTGCCCTGTTTTACCTGTTTTCTGGTCACCTCGCCCTGTGCCTGTTTTTGTCTACATTTTGCTTCATGTTTTGGATTTGTCTGCCTGTCTTTTAAGAAAAGTGCTCATCTACAACTGCATCTGTCTCTGATGACTGGCATGAGTCACGAGTGACTGAGATATAATTTGCTAGCTAGCTAGCTAACATGATAATGTGATGTTCTGGTGAACAGCAGTCAACATTTAGACTCAACATAGCCTATGTTTTGAGCAAAAAATTGCTCCATGATTTTCATCTAGCTTTCATCTTGCGGTCAACAGTAAATGATTGTGAAATTTAGCTGGTGTTAGATGCTTTGGTTTATGCCATCATTTTGTTCACTCATGTTGGTCTGATAGTTATAATATCAGTACAACAAGCTAGCGTAGACATCAAAATGAGCAACATACTGAAAAAAACTGCAAAATTACCTAGAAGAGTTAGAACAGTTTACACCAGAACAAGACATGGCTTTGCTACAGAATGGTCAAGAGCTTCAGGCGTGTGATGGAAAACGCATGCGCTTGACTGTAGTGTCCAAAATTGTCAATCATGTCATTAACCATGCCTTTATAACTATCATCAAATAACTCCTTTAAAAATAGATTTATCGTACACAAGTATATTGAGAGAGATATCTGTATGAACTGAACTGGTTGACAGAACGGTTCACGAAAATTATTTGTGGAGATGTAACGCAAAAGTTTGGCTCATTCTCTGTCCACTTACATGGGAATAACTGAGGTTATATATTGTACTGCAGAGAGCCACTAGTGGGCCTCATTTTGGCTTCACTTTTTCACCGCTCTTACGATGTCCACTCGTATACAGTCATTGAGATCGCCAACAGAGGGTACGCTATCAAAGCCATTTTTTTTTCTTTTTGGTATTGTATTTTGGTTTGAAATTAAACAAACAATGTAATATGATCTCTGAGGCACATAACTTTAGTCATGAAAGTGACTTTTTGTCAATGCAACCTGCTTAAGGTCAGGCTTTGATAAGACAAGCACAGACAAACAGCAGGTTAATATAAACACCATGGTTTATTAGCAAACATGGCATGAGATAAACAGAACAAAAACAGCAGGTGAAGGCAGAGACGAAAACAGGCAAAAAGGTCAAAAATCATATAAAAGCAGAGAGGGAATGACTAAAAAGTGGCAAAACAGGGAGCAAAAACCAACGGGTGAGTGTGACGATTATTAACATGTAAACAGCCTGGACTGTGAAAGTACAAAGGCCTAGTAATGAGAGATGAAGTAGCACTAACAAGATTTAGCAATGAACTGAGAGAACTGAGGTGTATATATATATATATATATACACACACACATATACATACACTGAGCATGAATGAATACCAGGTGAGATCACCAGCGAGTGGATGTAGTTGGAGGAGAGCAGGCACATGGGCATATTTATAGACAGATGATTCTTGGAGATGGAATTCCCGAAGATTAAGGAACGTTATTAAATATGCAGCCTATCTAGCAGGCTAACTTAGCTAGCTAATATTTTGCAGAAGAATTGGTTAGCTAACTTATCTAGCTAAAAAGTTAACCTTCTTTGAGTATTGCTAGGCAATACATCCACCAATGAACGTTGGTTACTCCTAGGACTCAAAGTAAACATTTAGACTGGTGCACATGAAAGATCACATTACAGTATTAAAATTTGGTACGATTTCATGAAAACATGGCAGACCATGGCATTTTTGTTTTGCTACATTAAGTCCATAGATAGATGATGTAAAAGCCTTGTGTTTATTTTGTCTTCTCCATGTTTTTATACATTTTTCTCATTATGCAACACTGTTCTGTGATATAACCCTGTAAGTTATGGCAAGATGCCTTCTTAATTAATAGCTAACCAAAGCAGCAGATGTTAGCACACAAGTGTTTAGAGCTTTAATTTTAATAAGATTAGTCTTACAGAAGGCTGGCAGGCATGCTGTCAAAGCAATGTAAAGTTGTGAACTGTTTTTTTTTTTTTCCATGAGCTGCATCTTGGAACACACTGATTTTCTCTTTTTTTTTCACTTTAGAAACCTTGTGCACCAACTCTTTCATTAATAACCTATCGAATAAACAGACTACTCTGTGATTACTGTGATTCGAAAACCAACAAGAAATTATTCATACAAATAAAGTTCCAAATTCAGAGCAGTGCAGAGGGAAAAAATAGTTTGGCATAGCAAAATACACTGCATTATTCAAGAGAATAACCGTTTTTGGAGAAAATGTGTTCTTAATGTCTACTATGCTGAGAGATATGTGTATGTGACTCATAAATATGTGTGACTGCAAAGAAAGCATAGATCCTAAGCATAGAAGAGATCTGGGGATTCATCATACCTTTTCCACTTGTCTGAAATCATAGACTTTATCTTCAGCACTGTCCTGAACTCCTCTCTCATCACTCACCACAAGCAGGCTAACAGCAATACCTGGCAGCACGCAAACAAACAAAAGAGGCCCCCAAGGCCTTCTCTTAAGTAGTCCAATGAAAAACATAAGAGATGGCAGAATAAAAGACAAGCGCAATAGCATCAGAAAAGCAAAACATCTGCCGATAGCAGCAGAACAGAGTGGCTAACTGGATTTTTTTTAAAAAAATTTATTTTAGTTTGAGGACAAAACTGTTAAATAAGTTTTTAACTCCCCATCCTATGCTTCTCTCTATCACATTCTTCCTCTCTCTCTCTCTCTCTCTCTCTCTCTCTCACACACTCTCTGTTTTCACAGGATGGGCTAAGTTTCTGACACAAATTTCCTGAAACTGAGTCTCCATTAAGCTCATTACTGACCAATCATGTACAGCGCAGCTCTACTCAGCAGGCTGACACACTGTGCTGGGGTCACATATATTGGGACTGACAGGTTCTTCACCCAGGGACAGTGAGGTCATGTCGGTTTTTGAGTTTTAGTGTTTTCAGCAGTGGAAGCCTAAAAGGTAATAAGGCCTGGTAAGAGACGGACTCTGTCATTACTATAGCACCTGTGTCCAATAGGGCTACACAATAGATACAAAAATTGTGCCGATATACAGTGGTTGTTGTATACTGCAATGCCGACGTGAGATGTAATTAAGACTAGATTAAATAAAGTTTACAATATTAATGTGCATCTAATTGGGTGTGTAGTAAAATACAGACCATAAAAAATTAATGTCATTGCTAATAATAGATTAAATTGCCATTACAACAAAAAATATCCTTGTTTCAGCTAAATTATCCAAAGTGGATCCATGCCATCAAAATGTCCCATGTATGCACACATGCCACCTGGGACGTGTCACCTCTCTGCATATAGCCTACTGTCCTATGTGAGGAATAAAACATGACAGAGCATGCAGTGACAAACAGAGTAACAGTTACTGTTAACACCCTGATAAAGATAATTATTCTCCTATAACAGCATGTCCCAAAGTCTTTTATTCCTCTTATACCACAGCAATTTGTACATTGATAGCATTTTTTTTTAAATAATTAAAGAACAAGACATTGAAATGTTGATCCATTTCTAGTTATATTAAATACTCTGGAACTCTGTTTTTAAAAAATCTGTTTATTATAAGTTTTAGATTTTCTGGAGCATCCACCATACATACAAGTCCCTGTGAATTAGCTGTTACTATAGGGTGATTTGTTCATGAGAGATTTCACCCAGGATGTATCAATATGGATCATATCCAGATCGCTGGATCAAATATGGAACGTACATGAATTCGCCAATGGCATTTAATACAAGGTACACTTTATGGCCCAAATTATGTGGACACCTTGTTGAACATAGTATTCTTGCTGAGCATAGTATTCCAATGGCATGCCAGTAATATTAAGTTGACACCAGTTGGCTGTGGGGATTTGCCCATTCAGCTACAAGAGCATTAGTGAGCTTGGGTACTGATGTCTAAGCTGAGGCATGGAGTGTAGCTGGCATGCTGGAACAGGTTTGGGCCTGTTTTCACTGTTTTATTTCCAGTGAAGAGAAATCTTAATGCTCTGGCATACAAAGACATTCTATACAATTATGTGCCTCCAACTTTGTGGCAAAAGTTTGGGGAAGGCCCACAAATGGGGTCATGGTCAGGCATCTACATAATTTTGGCTATATACATAGTGTATTGTAATAATCCCATTTTAAAGACAGTAATAGAGATCTTAGATATTCCACATTTTAGAAATCTCCATTACATCTTTAAAAAGATGTCTCTCTCTGTCTTAGAGAGAATATAGATATAGATCAGTTTTTTTTTTTTACCGATCTAACATCCATGAATAATCAAAACTGCCAATGTGAAAATTGTAATTTTGTATAGTATATCTATAGGGAAGAAAGCTTTTTTTTCATAATAATGCAATCATCAAGAAGCAAAATGTGAACAATAGTCTAAACTCAAGCATTAATGTCTGTCAAAAAGATAATGTATTGCTCTCATGATGGTGCATTTACTGTGATTACATTTTTTAATGCTGTAACTGTGCCTCATATATCAAAGGAAAATAATACTTTTCAATGCCGGATGCCACTGTTGATGTCTCGCAACAATTTTTTGAGGTGTTGTTCAATAATTCAGCACCCAACAAGCACAGACCTGACATTATCTATCTAAATGCACGGGAACTCATCTTAGGGCTTTCATGTGGTTCTGCTGTGGCCTGCTTAGAAGGCATGCAGATCAGAGTAAAAGACAGGAAATTAAATTTACAGTGATATTGGTACAGGACCACTTTGTGTCTGTTCGTTTCGAACAATTTCCCATCTCTTCACCATGCCCTCTCTCCTGTTCACTCCAATCTTCCATTCATCAACCCCCGAACATCATCCCTTCGTTCTGAGACTCTGAAGCAATCACTCTTCCTCTACATCCATGCCCTGCTTCTCTCTCTTTTCCTCCCTCTTATCTCTCCCTTTGTTCTCGATGCCTCTTTTTTGCCAATAATTCTCCTTGGAAACAGCTGTGGCGACGCTGCACAGATGAAGATGTCCACAGAGGCTACCGTACCTCAACAAATCAGAAGGATTAGAAACAATGCTCCCTATCTGTGTGGGTTTGTTCATAGAGAACTCTTTTACAGCAAGGGTGGTGGTGGTGTCTTGGGGATAAGATAAACATTTATCAGTCGGTTTTGATATGGATCTTAATAAGTGCGTGTATTATCTTAATGAAATTAAGCAGTGAAAAAGCTCAGCTGTGAGTGACTAAATGCATGAGATGTGTCAGACCATTTACAAAGAGAGAAGATAAGAGTTGGGTGAAAACACACACACACACACACACACACCACACACACAAAACACTGCGGCACTTCATTAATAAGTAATATAATATATACCAATGAGGTTAGTACACACAAGAGTTATCCACTTCTCTTTCTTGCCATATTGTCTTCTAATTCATCTCTGCACAAGCCTGTTGACGAGCTTGTTAGCTTCCCTCTACAGCTTGCACTCGCTCTCTAGTCACTTTGCCGTCGCCCCTCCATTCTCTCATCCCTGATGTGTGTTGCTGGTGAAATACTGCAGATGTACACTGTAATGTGGAGCTCAGGCAGTCCGGTAGATGGTCTTAGAAGAGCTTACACGCTTCTCTGCATACAGCTGGAGAGGGTAGGGATTGATTAGGTACGCAAGAAGGATTTTACTTCATGGCCAAGCAGGTGATGTAGAAAGATGCAAATATAAACCTTATTTCCATAGATACATAATTCAGTCCATCGTTTAAACACACATTGCTATGATAGATCAGGATTCATCAAGCCTCACAGAATACGGAATTGATCACAACAAATGAAAATACTGACACTGACATAATTCTGGGTCATAGTCTTACATGTACGTATGGAGCTCCTGTAAGCTTCTTGTGAGTTAGATTTCTTGAGATCTTTTACATGGCCACTATCATATTTTAAAATTATTGACATTGAGAAGTCAAATACATTAGACCACTGTGGCCACAGGAATAAGCATGGAGATTATTGATAATATTACACATAACTTCCATCTTGGAAAGACACATAAAAACATACTGGAGGCACTGGTATTGTGATATGGATATATCATTAGCCCATGTCACCTTAAGCAAATTCTCAAAAAAAAAAAAAAAAAAGGAAAAGAAAAGATTAGACTTTCATAATAATTAATATTGAATATAAGTATGTCATAGCCACAACATAATTGTCACATTGGTATGTCATAGGCACAATATAATAATTCATGGCCATGAGATACTTATTTTTTGGCCTTGAAATATTATCTCAATATGGTCTCACTTTTATTTTAAAAATGCCATCATCTTACCTCAGTGGCTCAGCATATAGGAGTAAAAAATTCATCAAGATTCCTAATACATGAGAGTGCCCTGAACTCCTAATGTCTTGATGACTTAAAGTGAAGGGAATTTAGGCTCTTTTTATTGAGCCAGAGCAGTCAACTAAAACCAGCAATTAGAATCGGCTCTTTTGGCTCCTGAATGGCTCACTGACTTTTTTTTTTTTAACAAAGCTGGCCAAAGCTTTTGGTGTTTGATAAATAAACAAGCATATGTGAATCAGAAATACAGTTACCAGGAGAACTCTGAGAGGGCAGGTTGAGGGCCAAATGCAGCAAAAATACAGAAAATGAGAAATGGTAGTTTTGGTTGGAACAGAAAATCATTATATAATGTTATTTTAATTTAGTAAGGTACCAGTGGGGCATGGTGGCTTAGTGTTTAGCACTGTTGCTTCGCACCTCCAGGGTTGGGGGTTCAAATCCTGCCTCTGCTTTCTGTGTGTGGAGTTTGCATGTTCTCCCCATGCTTCAGGGGTTTCCTCCAGGTACTTCGGTTTCCTCCCCAGTCCAAAGACATGCGTTGTAGGCTGATTGGCATTTCCAAATGGTCTATAATGGGTGTGTGAGTGTGTGTGCGATTGTGCACCGCGATGGGGTGGCACCTTGTCCAGAGTGTCCCCCGTCTTGTGCACCAAGTCCCATTATGCGAATGGATCAATGGATGGAAAGTAAAACATCCGGATGCTTGTCAGAAAATGTGTTTAAATCACAGAGAGGCTACAGTCATGGCCAGGGGAAGAATTTCAGCCAGTGATGTAGGGGATCTAATCGAAACCAGTGAAATGATGTTGAGGAATATGGACACATTTCTATTACAGACAAATAAAGAGTTATCAAGACAAATTGTTTAAATATTGTTTAATTGATTATTCTCACAATGCCCAATACTTTTGCCCTGTATCGTATACATGGTGTTTACTGTTTTAATACTCTTGAGAGCATAGCTCAGAGGCTATATTAAATCTCATATACAAAATGAAAGTATAGCACCAGGCCTGTAGTGGCACCATTCCATCTCATATTCAAGAATCTCTCTAGAATCGGATTCTTCTCATCCATGAGCCTCATTGACTCAATGCTAAATAGCAGCTTACCATTCCCTGCTTAGACCTTGTAAAATACAACACTCAATAAAGTGCATTTATTGATACGCAATATGCAAAATGGGCCTTTTATTGCAAGATGCTCAGTGTGGGTTATCAAGCATCAGTAGGAGAGTGGTTTTATGTGGCATTTTAGGGGTGGATTATTCCTCTCAAGCACAGTGTGTAAATCCATGGTTTCATCAGGGAGAGGCTCTATGATCTCCCTGTCAGCATGAAACAAACACATTTTGGCTGTAGGGATAGAATTCAGGCTGAGACTGGAGTGTGTTAAGCCCATGTGGGGAAGCAATCTTAGTCATAAATGGGCTATGACTATGAGCACCAGCGCAGAATGCAGTAAGCATTTAACCATAGATGATGTTAAGCATCTTTGCACTTCTAGTAGGGGAGTAACACATCTGTTTCTGGTTAGCGCTTCAAATATTCATATCTGTATCCGTATTCGGATTTAAACTCAAAGTGGGTGTGGCAGAAAAAGTTTTTTTTTAAATCCTGCTCATGTTATTATTTTTCTGTGATATTGTACTATCTGTGCTATTTTCTATGCAGTTACTAACAATGATTGAATAAATGCATTGTACAGCGGCCCATGCATATATAGTGAGACTCCTATTCATATCTGTATTTGTATCCGTTTAAAACACTGTTCTTCCTGAACAATGTATTTGTATGACGATTCAGATTCTTCTTGAGTCCACTAGGGAACTGTCTTTGTGAGCTTAGGACAGCTAAAATCAAGAAAACATGCATATTAATTATGTATTTTTATATTACATTTTGATGTGAAGTGAATTTGGGGCTTTTATCTTAGTACTATAAGGTTCTATCTGGGTTAATATTGAATGGAAAATAGACCCTTATAAATACTAAAGTCACGATACACTAGAACCACAGCTATTACACAGCCTCTAAACTTGAACATTCTGTGAGCATCTGAATTCCATTTCTCATTTTTTTTTTATCCCCATGCCTAAAGAAGTCTTGAAGCATTTTTGTAACGCTTGAAACCCCAAGTAGAAGCAGGAGCTTAGCTGTTACTCACATAATCGGGTTACGTCAGCAATGCTTTATTTACAACAGAATGCACCCACATCTGCCATCTTCTCAAAACTTCACCATGAATTCACATACTTAATCATGCACACATCAGTCTATTCTGATTATCTCACTCTTCATTTCAGTTCTTATGTATCAATGAAAAGAATTACACAGATTTGTAGGAGAATAAAGGACCATAGAAGAAAAGCCACAGGCAATTACCTCTGATCCTTTTTGCTACAGTTAGGCCTATCTTCTCTTTATTTGGCACAGCCTAACAAAGCTAAAAAGGTTTTCCTCAGTGAGAGACAGTTAGGGCTCAAACACAGCAATAGTTAGCCTATTTATCACGATAGTTAGCCTAAATATCCTACTAGTTAAATCACACGTCCAGCTATTTATCAGACATCAGTTGTTAGCATACTAGCTTATTATTTCTATTTGCCAAACATCCCACTAGCATACTCAAGCCTCTAGTTTACTCATTCGACTATCTACCCTTTGGATCCTGTTATTTCTCCTGCACATACCACCAGTTAGTGTACTACCCTGTCTAGTCAACCCACTTGTTAGTCTACTTGCTAATCCCTTTTCAGCTTACTGATATCACTAGTTTGTTCACTTAGCCCCATTTTTAGCATGCACATCTCTTAAGTCAGCCTACTCATCCTGCAACCCACTCATTTCTCTAGTTGATCATTATCATCCTACCGAATGATCCCACAATTTAACCTATTAATTTGTCTGGTCAATCTATTCAACCCATTTAGAAACATGTAGCACACAGTTTGTCACTGTTTTTGCACCTTCACTAGGATCCATTTAATCAGAAATAATGAATATTGTGGTATATGTGAATTTATTGACATTTGAAACAATTTACACACACTTAAAGGCACATGCTTGTCCCTTGTCGATGAATGGAAGACAATGGCCCCATGGCCTTCGTGACATGTTGCTAAAGCAAACAGCTTTCTTAATGCAGTAATGTAACAACAACAGTAAACTGCTCTGTTAGCAAATATATCTATTCTAGGCATATGTTGTGCTTCAACTGGAAAGAGACTTGTATTATTAGTTACTGATGATAACGGCAAGAATGTTTTGCTCAGACACATTGGCTGCTCTTTTCTGCACACTTTGAAGTTACAAATCTCTCAGGATCTGCTTTATAAAAACTAGCAGTCTCACTGGCAGATATTTATTATGCATAAAGATGTCTAATGTTAAGCACATCACATGCAGCTTGTTCTGATTTGTAAAGAGAAGGACTTAGAAGTCAGCATAATATTTGAATCCCTGTTCAAAATCCTGAAAGCTGTTGAGAACAGTGTCAAGAGTACAGATTTGTCAGTTTTAAGAGGTACTCTGTGTGCTATTTCAGGCAACAATTTAGGCTCTCAACAGCAGTGGAGGTTTTTGAAAAAAAAAAAAAAAAAGTCTGTGAGTCCAGATTTTTGTTGGTATTATGACAAGTGTGGAAAGGCTTTTGAGAAAAACTCAAAAGCTTGACCAAATACATTTACAGAGTTTAGTAAATGTATTCAGAAAATGAATTTAGATTCTGTGGAAACTATGATTCACTTTTTTTCCCCCTCATCTGGGTCCCTGGAGGACTAGTGGTTAGTCCTCGGCACTCAGCACAACCAATGATCTCCTGTGGCGACCCCTAACAGGAGCAGCTGAAAAAATAACAACAAGCCTCTTTCCTTGTCTGGACTGTCTAGATATGGCCCTAATATTCAAATGAACATCTCTCTCCAAGACTATGTCCCTGAAGCATACCTACACTACTCCAACTCCAAGAAGGGAGTATCAGGATTGCCATATGGAGGAATATATTGGAGTATATTAAATAATTAATAAATAGTTTAATTAGTATATAAATTATCAAATATATTGTGTAATGTGGCAATAAATAAATAATAATACAATTAAAATGTGACCGTAAATAATTCATTTTCGTCCATCAAATCTGGGAGGGAGAGATCTGTGTTTCGATTGATGCACTGACTTGATTAGATTGTTCATGCCTAATTTGGTATTTCTGCAATTATGTTTTTTAATAGTTATTGCCAAAATGTCTAATATTGCTGTCAAAGTGGATACTGCTGAAGACATGATGGTATTGAGGGAAGAAATTAAATGCTTCTGTGTGTTTTAACAGCTGTTTTTTTTCCGCCTCAGGTCACATATCTGCCATTGAAAGAAAAAAAATCGCACAATGAGATATAATTTCTTATGTTTTGATCTTGTATAAATGAACGGAATAAAGATAAAATTATTTACAATCCTCTGATAATCATGTTATTATCTGTGTTAACTATGTAATGTGAAATGAGGTGTTGGAACAACACAGTGTCATTAGAGAGGTGACTTTACTGTAGAGGTCAATTAGTTTTTATTTTAGCACTTTGTAATTATAATACTAATACATCAATATACTAATATAATTATAACACAGCAATAGCAAAAAAACATCAGCGAGGAGTGCAGGCTGTGCTTAACGATTCATACTTGTTGTCATGGTTACATTGAACATACCTGTATGAGGAGTGTTAATAATTATGTTTAGATGTGGCTTATTAATCCGACTGACAGCTTGGACTAAAAAATATTTCAGTATACACCTCATCCACAATAGAGTAAACTGATTGAGCCAATCTGAATAAAACCATTATCTGATTAAATGAGGTGGGTAACTTTTTAATTTTAATTTTATTCATTTAATTTAATAATTGTCATGAAAGCCTGTTCTTATCTGATTTCTTTCACGATTGGAATCTTTAAATACTCCCTTGAGTCATGAAATGCATTGATCAACACAGCTGGTGCAAAATGGTCCTGTGGGAAAAGAAAGCTCATTACACATCGTAAACGATTTGAAAATAACTGTGGGTTTGGATGGGCAGTGAAATTGAGATTCAACTAATGTCTTGAGGCAGAGGCAGGACACAAATTCACTGCAAGTTGTCTCAGCACTTGATATTCACCAGATATTTGGCAAACTGTGCACCTGTTGTTAAAAGAGCAGAAAATGTAGCTACACAATAAGAGAAAAACACTTTAATAAAACGTTTTGTGTGCAGTCTTTCTCAGACAATGGCTTTTAATATTGATAACATTTAAAGAAGAATATAAGCAATATCAGCCAGAGCATCTTTGCTGAATGTCGACTCAGTATCCAACAAGTATTTTCCGCTCCTAAGTGGGGCAACAGAAAAGCGTTTGCCCTATTGTCCTGAGATTGCGCGTTTGAATCCTGATAATGCCACAGCCATCCATGGACGGGAGCCAAGAAAGCAAACTGGCCATGCTTTCTGGGTGGGAGGGATGGCATACTTCCTCTCCCCATCAGTCAGATTGACACTAGCCAGTCGTGGGTGTTTATGAGCTCCTGCATGGAGAACAGGGCAAATGCAGCTCATAAAGATGTGAAAGGTGGCTTCATATTGTTCGGAGGGAGCATGTGTTTGCCCCACCCTTCCTGGTTGGTAGTTGTCATGTGATAGAGGAGAGTTAGCTACTGAGTGTATTTTCTGTGGTATCCTTTAATTCTGGACTACCTGGAGTATTCTCATTTGCTTGTTTCCTTTCCAACTACCATTATCAAATTCATGACTGTGATCATGGCCTCACATGGGTAGCCTATAAAAGGTACCCACAATGTCATGCTCATCCTCTTTCCTAGTCTCATCTTATCAAGAATTGGATTCAAAGCGCTAAGAATAGTGCTCTAATTCTTTGTTCTTGCTAATTTTGTTACTGTTAAACCAGATGAGAGTGCACACACCTTGGATGACGGTAATTTTAGTGTTTGACTCATTACTATTCTTGCCTCAGATGTGTCCTTAGAGCAGACACACGGCCTATTGTTTGCATTGGCGTGAAGTTATATGGGCACTGCAGACACAGAGTAACTAATTTCATAATTTAATAAATTCATAACTTGTCATGAATCACTGAACTTTCCCAGCCTCTTATATTTCAGTGCAGGATGGCGAGCTGTTTTTTCTGCCAGGCCCCAAGTTGGATGATGGACAATGATCAATGCCCAAAATGTTGACGCTTAAGCATCCTTGACAAGCCTTGACTTAACTGAAGCATAATGCCAATAGTTAAGTATGAAACTGTCAAGCTATGTAAATACTGCTGACTGTTCATTATCGTCCTCTGACATGGCATGAAATGAACAGCAGACACGGCTGCTGGGCCGCTAGGTAGAAAAAGGTAAGCTCCTTCACCACATTGTCATGGCAGGAACTGAAATGGGAACAAACTCTGCTCAGTGCAGTGAAGTCCAACTTTGTACAGCTGCCTCACATACAGAAATTATAAAGTACTCTCTCTGGCTGCCTCTCATTCTCTAAGCTTGAATAATGAGCCCACCCTGGTGGAGAGTGCTGAGAGCCCTCCAACAGTGTATTCTGGTGATCAAAAAGAGATAAGCAGGCGTGTAACTCTGCAGGCTGATATTAAGGCTGTCTTAGTAAAATTGGATCGTCTACTCGACGGAGCTGATCAAATGCCTACCCTCTCTGAGATACAGTCGGGAAAGAAAGTGATCGGGTTATCCCACAATGCCCAACTTCATTAAAGAGCCCTTATGCACACTCGAAAGTACATAATAGCTGTGACCTGAAAAAGGGGCTTCAATTGCAGATGCAGAAGCACTAAGGTTGAGATTAATGCCTCCGGTACAGACACTGATGGTTTCACTAGTGGTACAGGTTGATGAAGCTCCGCAAGTAAATCCGAGTGCCATTCAGCCGAATATATAGAAGCTGACATGTTGGTTCACAAAGCCTACGATGCTGTGGGAAAGGTGCGCTATACCCCTAAAATGGGGCACTGCTGTTCTTGGTCCTTAATAATATAATGAGCATAATAGCAGGAGCAATGGATATCTAAGCAATGGAAAACATAGCAGTGGAATGTGGCAGATCACTGGGATTTTTAATGCAGTAAGGGAAGTTGGTGAGCTAAAATGCAATTACCGGAAGCCTGATAAAAAACACTTTACAACCTACTGCTAGTAGTCAAACTGGTCATTGGTGCACAGGCCCTCGAAGCATTTGATTGTCACCTGCCTCTGTCCAAAAAACAGATATTTTGAGGCAGCAGGCTACCACTAGACATCCTTGTTTGCCATTACTAGAGTTGAAATTGTTGAGTCTTTTCAGTTGAGTTCATTCATTGATTTTTTCAGTATACAGTTTGCCCAAATGAGCAGTCAGGGCACTACTTGCACTACTATTCCAGTGCAAATGGAAATAACTGATCATGGCTGTGGCCAATACTGATTCATTCACCTTAGTAACTTGCTCAAAAAGTTATTTGGAGTCTAAACATATCTATTCAACACACTATTCCCATGATGTTGGGCTTCAGCAGTGGGGCTACTCCACAAACCCAGAACAATAAAAACAATTTCTCAGCATCATATCTGAAAATGTAGGCTTTCCCCAAACTGTTGTCCCAACGTTGGTAGCACACGATTGTCTAGAATCTTTTTGTATGCTGTAGAGTTAAGATTTCCCTGCACTGGAACTAAGAGGCCCAAACCTGTTCCAGCATGACAATGCCCCAGTACACAAAGTGAGGTCCATAAAGACAAGGTTTTTCATGGTTGGTTCGTTAGAACTTGAGTGGCCTGCAAAGAGACCTGCCCTCTAAAACTACTTTCCAAAATGGTGAAATAGTGGAAAAATCTAGTGGAGGCTGTTATGGCAGCAAAGGGGGAATGTACTCCACATCACTCGCCATGGTTTTGGACTACTTATATACTTCAGACCATATAATGTATATACAGTTGCTTACAGTTCATTGTCAACCACCACCAAAGCAGGAATCCATCCCACATCCAGGGTGTGCCCTGCCTTGTGCCCTGAGTCCCCGGGATAAGATGTACAGAAAATCGATGGATGGCATTCCATCCCCTCCACATATCAAATGTAATCTGAGCTATGAACAATCATGATTTGTTTTGATCATAGGTCTTAGAAAAAAAAAAGATAAAAAAGAAGACATTTCAATCGCTGTGCTGTGCTGTGCAATACAAGTGATTTCTCCACTTTATCAGCAGAATGACCCATCCTTCCCTTTGGGTTACCCTTGCATCTAGTGTGTTCAGAGAGTGTGTCCATTAGAGCTTCTTCAGTGCCAGGGTCTGTTTGTACATCCTTTATCTGAATCATTGGCTGGGCAGACAGTCCCATGTTGAGCCAAAAAAAAGTCCTGAATTCACATGCAAAGCACTAAGACTTAAGTCATTCATGAAAACATCACTTGACCCCTACACAGACTGTTCAATAGCATGGCTACTGGGACGTGTTACAAACCCTTGTGATGACTTTGATATACTCCACTAGTTCCAAAGGAAACACCCTAGTGGTCCCCAATGAAAGGAAGGTTATATACATAACAGTGGTTCTATGATTGATTTGAGAACTTCCAGGCCACCAGGGTGAACTGGGTTAATGAGAATGGCCAGAATAAAAGCATGATGTAGCAGTGATATTTTATAGGCTATGCATGTGGGGTTACAGTCTATTGATACTTTTAAATCTAGAAACGCTCAATAAAAGAACTATAATAAAAATAAATCAAACTAGAAGTTCCTAGAGTTGTTTTTTTTTTTTTAGATCAAACATTGTACAGCTAGCAACTCTTGAACGTGCAGTGCTTGATATTCCAAGAATTATTTCAGTTCATATTCACTCAGGATGTTTTTACGATGTGTAACGTCCATTACCCGCAGTTCTCCAGGAAGTTCATGTAAGTATGTAGTCCCTTATGAATATATGCACACATACACTCTACAAATTGTTAGATTTGCTGAATACTATTTTAAGCGGTTTTCTATTCTGTACTTTTAGATTTCAGTTTCATTGCAGCCATCTGCCACAGCTGTTAATGTGATAAGGAGTGACAGCCTGCTCAGCATCCCACAGCTAATTGTTCGAGGTAAGTTACACTTAAAGCTTCCTGTGATTGTGTGATTTGAATCATAGGGTGTTAAAAAAGTTGCGCATAGATCTGTAGTCACAAACTTTTTGTCTCTCAATCTGTTTTCAATCTGGCGGTGTGTATGTTTTAGAAAAACCTAATTAGAGCAACCACTAAGATGTTCTACTTTGAGGGATAAGTGGTGATGGGCCCATGTAGCAATGCTCTCAACGGAGAGGCTGCTGTATTGGATACCTAATACTATTTCAGGCTTTAGTATCCACAGGAGATTTTCTCCAGGTTGGAGTGTGTTTCTTTATCAACACATTGTTATTTGGACCTTCTATTTATTTGCAATTATGAAATTAAATAACTAGCTCATTATTGCTCTGTGACCCTCAGTCTTTCATTCTATCTGTTGAAGAAAACCTTTATAGCACTAGCAAAGTTAATGCATCATGTATTTAAAGGAGCAGTTTGTAATTTTTCTACAGCCAAACAGGAGAATTGAAATTGCAATGAAAAACATTAACACAAATACCCCTTCCCCTTAACCAGCCCTGAAATCTACCATTTCACATGCCAATATGCTTCATATACCAAAAAGCACTGATCTGAGCAGCTCTACATCAGCTGGGGCAAAGTTCATTTATGGGCCAGGGAAATCTTGAATCATGAAACAAACATACTAGAAAGATCTACTGAATGGCAAGCTTATTAATCAAAATGTTTCTATGTTATGTATAAATATTGAAAGACTAGTGACACCTTTAAACACTGTGATAAAGTAGAGGGGGGTAGAGAGTAGAGGACAGAGAATGATAGACTATAGGACAAAAAAGGAAACATAGAGAAGAAGAAGGAGGGTAGTAAAGGAGAAAGGGACAGAGTATGGCATACTGAGAAAAAAGAGATGAAGGAGGGGAAAGGGGGAGAAAGAAAGAAAAGAAAAGCTTTAGTTAGAGAGCCTTAGGAATTGGGGTAAAAAGGCAAAGAGAACAGAGTGAGAGTGAGAGAGAGAGAGAGAGAGAGAGAGAGAGAGAGAGAGAGAAAGAGAGTGAATGAGTGAGTTTAAGTGTGTTATATTATGTGTGTGTCCTGCACTACAATATGAGTGACTCACAGCGAGTGTGTTCATGAGTGCACCCGTGTGTATCTCTGTACACGAGCGATTTTCAGTGTAAATGTGTATCATTGTTTATGTATGTGAAACAGAAATGAATTATTATACTTCCCGATGCACAGTTCATAATTATGCATATAATCAGTATCTCTGAGGTCAAGGAAAAGGATGTGTTCTTTTGTAAACATGGTTGACTAAGGTTTAGAGGATTAGATGTGTTGGTGTACTAAAACATGTCTCATTCATTCACTCAATTTTGACCCCAATATCATTAAACCAGAGTTTAGTGAAATGTGCAGAAGAAACAGGGCAGTAATGTGTGTATGCTATGAAAAGTAATCAGCTTTGGTGAATATTTGTCAAGCATTATCTCTTGTAGCACTTGTGGTATACACTGTTTAAATAAAGTATGCCAGTTTCATTTAGATTTGTTGCTGATTTGCTTTCGATTAAGGTCTGGATCTTTTGATCAGTGGAGAAAAGGAAAGTGATAGGGAGGCAGAGAAGATTACTGTACTACTTTATCAGTGTAACATTCAAATTTACAACTAGCCCACGCATTTTCAATGATATTCTGTCTCATACTTCACATATAATAGAATTTGAGGAAAATTACTTTCTAAGTGGTTACAGTCAAAGGCCTTACACCATCATAGTTTGAAGTACTACAGGAACTGAAGAAGGAAGAAGAAGAAGGAAAAGAAGAAGAAATCAATCTAGTTATCAGGAATTTAGAAAAACACTGAAATGCATGAGGATTTCGTTTCATTTTGGAGTTATTTGAAAATGATACAGTTGCTCTCATAATTCTCCTACTGCTGAATGTAAGCACTTTGTCTTCCACATGGCACCATATATATATATTTATATATATATATATTTATATGTAAATACGTATAAATATATACATTTTTTTTTACAGATTCGTTTGGATTTTAAGAGAGAATGGTACAGTAAAGGTTTTTTTTCTGGAACTGGTGCTTTCCATAGCCTTCCTGGTTTTCCATAGCCTTCCATAGTGGTAGATAAGGAGCAAATACCTGATCTATGTTAATGCAGCAATCATATATTTATGCATTTAAACCCAGTAAGACTTCAGTGTGCATTGTGTAAATGAAAATCAGTCATAGTAAAAGTAAATCTGCTGATAACCAAAAACTTGCATGGTTGCATGGTTGTAAAGCTATATTTTGAAACATAAGCATAGGAAATGTGGAGCTAGTTAACCCATAAATATGTTAATCACTTTCCAAAAAGGGGCACTGGAAATAACTAAGGGCTGCTTTTCTGTGTAAATAATTAGAAGAGCATCCAGTTCGATTTTGCACTGACCAGTGTGTGTGTGTGTGTGTGTGTGTTTGGCTCAGTAAAAGTGAATGAGAACAACTGGCGGTTACAGTTGTGTCTGCATCCCTGCTTTGGGAGTGTTTCCGAGTGATCAGGGCTCTACTACACATGCGCAGCACAATTTTCAGCGGAATAGCCGGAATGTGTAAAGTGCAGATAGCTCGCGCGCGGTCTTGTATGGGTCATGACAAAACTTCCGAGGGTTTGCGCTCGGCGGCTGCGCACTCGGTGCACAGGAATAATACTCAATGCATAGGAAAGATACCTGAGCTCCGGTTTCCCATTATACCATCCAGCAGTCTACTGAACACCGACAGGGCGAGGACAACTGTGACATACTGGTTCACAAAAGTCATTTCTGGAGCGCATCCTGCTGAAGGAGACTTACCTTACTGTGGAGTTCAGAGGTTAGCCTTGAATCCCCTCGCACTGGGAATGGTTCAGTCGGTATTCCTGTATGCAGCAGGCTCGTCTTTTCAGCAGTACAGAAATCCGGTGAGAGGAACAAAGCTCGCTGCAGGTCTGTTGTGTGCCACTGCTTGTGAGGTTCCGCGCGCGCTCAGGATTCCCCTCCGTCCCGGCGCTGCTCAAATCCTATTGGTCCAGAGCGGCCCGGTACCCAGAGGAGGGGCGTGGCTAAGAGGAGAGGCTTTATACAGCCAAGTGCGCACACTAGATGATGCTACACTCTACAGGCTTAGAGAAATAAAATAAACTTGCCAAAAGGATAGTAAAAGGATAAATCAGAATGGCTTCTTAGATAAAAGGGCTGTGTCATAGTCTCTCTCTCTCTCTTTCTCTCTCTCTCTCTCTCTCTAGGTAGGCCTTGCCACCCCAACTATCACCCCAACTCAGTCACACCTCAAATCACATCTTTGAGAGTCCTATTATTATAATTACAGTTCATGCAGACATGATAGGCCTAATCCCTATCTACCTCATGATGATTTAAATAATCATGGCTGTGTTGTAGGTATTTTGAACAAATCCCTCAGTCTCAGAAAAGAAAGATAATAAACTGTACCTTTCCTTGTTGCTGGGGTGGTACTCTTATCTTTTCTACTTCATCAGTACAAGCCCCTGACTGGAGCTTCCATTTTAATTCGATGTGGGGGTTGTGTAATTATAGCAGGTAGCATCAATAGCATCAAGGCAACTGTATGCGTCTTTGTCACATAACCACTAACCATCATGCCCTTGCTGATGCAAGTGATGATGTAAACATGGATATAGTGTCCATTTAAAAAAACATTTAATGTACATAATTGGACTGTACACACGTTTAAGCTTTAAAGGTACACTACACACTGCACCTTTCTAGGTAAAAGATGCACACTAAAGATACAAAAGGGGTACCTTTGAGGGTATCACTACAACTAGGAAAGGATACTTCAGTACCCTATTTTTTCCTGAGCATCCTTGAGTGTAGAACAACTAGCCGTAATGTCAGATGATGCAATTATGTGAGCACCAAGGAACAATTCTGTCTTTCAGTTTTGCAAATGCAACCTTGCCATGTACATAATTAGGTCCTACATGGTTTATAATAATTACTTTCCCCACCTCATGGACATGACCCCCCCACCCTTCAAGAGAGAGCTGTGGTAAATAATTGCTGAGATCTGTGGTAAATAATTGGTAAATAAATGAATTTGATGTGGGGGTTGTGTAATAATAACAGGTCTATGACATCAAGGCAACCGTATTGGTCTTTGTCATATAACCATTAACCATCATGCCATTGCTGATGCACTATGTGTCAGTCACTCTGACGTTTTCTCAGTTCTCTTTCATAGCCCTGAGATTCATACTACTATGTATGGATGCCAGAGGAAAATCAGATTTGTCAGACAATGTTTTTTTTATGATCTGTACATTTTCATCCTTCAAGCTGAAACCTAATTTGGGCTGAGTGCCAGTTGCCTCCTGAGACATGCGTCCAGTATATCTGAACACAGCTGGCTCTCTCATCCCCAGGCACAGCCTATTCTCAAACATCAAATTAACCAGGGAAATTGAATGAATGATAAGCTCGATGCTGCTAATTTCACTCAAATGTCTCAAAGAAGTAGAGCAGTGAGATTAAAAATGTTAGGTTGAACCCAGGCATATTGAACTTGTCCCTTTGAAATAGTATCTAGCGCATTGAAAAAAAATAAATAGAAGAAGGCAGTTACAGATGTACTGCTTAACACAAAAGCTGCAAAAAAAACACTTTGCAATATTCAGAAACAATGGCATTGAAATCACCACCGATATGACTCACCGAGACAGAGCAGTATTCAGAAATCTAGATGATCTTCAAAAATTACTAGGGATAATTAAGAAGGCATTATAAATTTCTGATAGAAAAGAAAGGGGAATGTGTCACCGCAAAGCAACAAAACCATTACAGCCTAATGTTCACTGTCATTAAGTGAAGAGACCTGGCATTCTGGAGAACAAATTGAGTAAAACTGGGAAGCTCAATGATTCATTTAGTGTCGATATTTTTTCCACCAAGCCGTGGGCCTTCTGACAGGATTGGTATGCAATTTTCACAAGCGACATTCACCGCCTCCAGCAACAAAAAATCTCAGATGTTGTGTGAATGAATGCAAAGCAACGTCACATGCACACACACACACACACACACACACAGTTCTTTATTCATTATTCAATTCTATAGTGTCTAATCTTTATTCATCCATTATTCAGAAAGGGGATGATACAGTATAAAGCTCTTTTAAATACACTTATGTTGGCTTTACTGCACACAAAAGTTATCTGAGTAAACAGCAAAATGCCTTGAGTAAATAAGTTTGGTGGAGGATCGTGAATTCAGCACCTTGGCCAGCAACCTCACGGGGCAGATTAAACAACATCTCTGGTGACAGTAGATCAGTATCAGAGTCACCACTATAGGTTTGAAAAATACCATACTGTTGGTACCTCGCAATGTTGCCATGGTTCTAAACTGCATTATTAAAGTCTGAGTGCGAGTGGAAGCCACCAATCGGCTAAATATGTTGAACTGTTTGGATGCTGGCGTGGCACAGTGGCGCGGTGGGTAGCATTTCCACCTCAAAGCTCCAGAGTCCCTGGTGCGATCCGATCCTTAGGTTTCCACCCACTGTCCATAAACAAGCAGGTAGGCAGATTGGCTGCACTAAGATTGCCCCTGGGTGTAAATGGGCCTGTGGATGTGTGTGCATGGCATCCCATTCCGGGTGAATTCTCCCACCTTGAGCTCAGTGTTGGCGGGATTGGCTTCAGACCCACCGTGACCCTGACCAGGATTCATTGCTGAAGATGAGTGAATGTGTAGATGCCGTTGGTTATATAAACATATATTAATAGCCCACTTTAATACCTTAAATATTGGACCATCATTTTTAGCAGAGTAATTTTTCAAGTGTAAATTATATTATGATATAGTAGAAATGATATGTTCAAATATAACATTGTATAATTTTATATACACTCCTGGCCAAAAAAAAAAAAAAAAGGGTCATGCCCAAAATGGCGAATATTAAGCTTTTAATTGATGTAAAATTCAAACTAACACATGACTGGGTGTATAAAATTTTCCAAAAATATCTTCTGGGATGCTTTTTTTTTTCTTAAAAGATTAGTCATTATTTGGTTATCTGCCACACCTGATGCAGCCCATCAAGAGCCACAAGGCTTAAACACTTAAAGAAATAAAAGGGAAAAGCAGGTCTCCCATACTAACTTCCTTTATCTATTTGTTTAATTCTTGCTAATGTCCTGACCAATGATTTATTGTTAAGACCATTAAAGCTTAATATTTTGCCATTCTGGTCTTGGCCTTTTTTCCCCTTGAGTGTATTTTATATATGTATAGTAAGAATAGAAACAATCAGAATATCCAAACCATTACAGCCTCCAACAGAGTCCTGCTCATAGCTTTCTCTCCTCTGTATGTTAAAATAAAACACAATTTTCATCAGTCACACAAACTGAAACAGGACTCTAAACAGTCAAAGCAAACATATATACCTAGAACAGAGTAGATATAAATTAATGTCCCATTCACACTTTACATATGATGAGTAATATTGGCAAAGAAATTAATACACACATCCACCATGAGGCTTGCTTATTAAAGACAGGGTCACAACATTTTTGGTAGTATTAGCAGTCACATTTATCCAGTTGTCAATAAAATGTCTGCTCAGACTCTGTGGTGTTCTCATGGCTGATAGTATACAGTATGTATGTGTACATGGCATCGTGCACAAGGAAATGATAAAGTATGATTATCACTGCAGGAGAAGCCAGAATAATGATTACATGAAGGAGGAATAATTGTTTATATTAGTATTAACTACAGCTTTCATATCACATAAGTTTATTCCCTGCAATTATAAAAGTCTTTGTTTCCACATTGTCATGTTCACCTCTCACACTTGTGTAGGTCACAAAATCGCGACACCAGAGCCTACTTTGTCAGCTTCATAATTGAAAAAGAGAAAAAACCAACACCCTCAGGGGCCTGTGTCCAATCACAGTTAAAGGTCAGTTCTGAATTTAGTGCACAGTCATGGCCTGTCCTTCCCAGATGTAGCCTTGTGGACTACAGAGCAGTGACTGAACAACCTCTCAGTCTTAACCTCCTCTATTCTGTTAATCTTTGGTTCAGTAACAAAGATAGGACACTTACTGCTTATGCTCAAATATGTTTTTGATTTATGGACATGGACTTGCTGTTACATCAGATCATTATTTAGAAATTGCCATTTCCACAGAAGCACAACCTCTAGTTCCCTGCAATCAAAATGGTTTCATAATGACACGCCATGAGAGGGAAGCATTTGTCAGAATGATTCATTGCCAATTGAACAGACTTTAGAAAATGCTTTCTTTATGCAGTTGCCTCAAATAGGCACTTTATTCTTGCAACCAATTAAAATATTGACACTTTGTATGACCCATCACTGTTAGGCATGGCTTATAGGCAAACCTCTACCATAAATCTGATCTCTAAATAAAATCACTGAAAAAAAACAGTGTTCAAAACATGAATGGTGGACAATAAATAAAGCATATTTAGACAAACAGTGTAGTTAGAGGCAACTGAGATGTATTATATGAACTGGTCTACAGCATAGTCTTGAAAAATCCAATCAACAGTCAATTGCAAAGTCAACACCTCGGTTAAGAAGGAAGTAATATTGGTTTGGTCGGCAGTAAAATGTAAGAATATTATGCTGCATAAAACAGTCATAATAAACAACCATGAGTGTGTTTAGCTTATTAATTATACGAATAATACAAACAATCGCATTACCTAAAGCATGTCATGCATAATATAATGTCTGTGCATGCATTTCCTCTTGTTTGCAATTAAACTGCTGGCTATAGCTATTTGATTTCACTTAGGAAATGCCCATAGGGAAATTAGTAACTCAGTATTCTTCTGCATACCACACACACATACACCCACTTGATGAACAAGTAAACACACACACACACACACACACAAACACACACAAACACACCGGTGTGTATTCAACCCAGCCAAGACATACGGC
>CM075025.1:10459992-10470737 GCA_037576675.1 Pangasius sanitwongsei | reverse complement strand
TGTAAATATTTCAAAGACTCTACTATTTTCACTAGTGGTCTCAGACTTTTGTGTGTGTGTATATATATATATATATACACTGCATTTCATTGGTTCTAAATCACATCTAGATATACATTAGTATATCATAATGTCCAATATCATTTATATCATAATGAGATTTTGAAATCAACCAACACTCTTTCCTATCTATAACTACATTGCACTGACTGGATTAATGGGCTTAGAAAAGCTTGTAGAAGGCTTACAGTTTCAGGTATAGCATGGGCCCTGAAAGCTGCATACATATTGTACAGAATTCCTCTTAGAATTCCACTCTTTTTCATGTATATTAATTTATTCATCTTCAGTAATCCAGCATGGATCCAGAGCCTATCCCAGGAACACTGGCTGCAAAGCAGGAATACACCCTGGATGGGACACCAGTATTTTACAGATTGCCATGCACACACTCATTCACACCTCGGGGCAATTTAAATGAGCCAATCCACCCACCAGCATGTTTTTAGGAGCTGAGTGGAAACTGGAGAACCCAGAGGAAACATACACTTAGAGAGCAAAACTCCACAGTAGCTCAAGCTCAGGATCAAACCCTGGAGCTGTGAGGCAGCAATGCTAACCTATGTACCACCATGCTACCCTCTGCTAGACATCATGACAAAATGTATTTTTTGTTGGAAATATACAATGCATGATTTCGTGTTTGAATTTTGTTACGTCTCGAAGTCAAGACTTATAAACATAATTGTTTGAAATGTCAAATTATTTAAGTCCCCGGAGCTTCAGTAGCACTTTCCTTGCACAGATAAATGGCAAGACTTCAATATGTCCTGTTTCTCTGTAAACTGTATACTATGATGCATTTCTGAAGTACAATGCAGTTCCCCCCCTCCCCAACCACGTTTTTTTAGCCACTACTCTATAAAATGTAGGCAAATCACCAGCTGCCATTTGGATGAGTCCACTTAATGCACAAGATCTTTTTAATGGGATCTGAGCAGTAAAACGCCAACAGACGCAAGCACCATATGTTCTCAGCTAAAACAATGATTTGTACAATATAGCTCAAATGTTTGCTCTATCCAGACTAAAAAAAATGACTTCCACATACATTCTGAATCAGAAGAGGTGAATATGATTTACCATTTAAGCAAAATCTTAGATATTATGGGAATAGTATAGAGAGCAAATACAAATGTTCAGTCTTCACTTTATCCTGGTTAAGATGGAAGTAAATTCGGAGCCTATCCCGGGAACACTGAGAACGAGACAGGAATATATACCATTAATGGAATGCCAGTCCATTTCAGGGCATCATGCACACACACACACACATTCACACCTAGATGCAGTTTAGATCATTAATTGAACCAGCAGCATTTTTCTGGAGCTGAGAGGAAACTGGGAAACCCAGAGGAACCCCACATGGACACAGGTAGGATATGTAAAACTCCACACAGACAGTAACCTGAACTCTGGCTTGAACCATAGACCTTGGAGCTGTGAGGCAATAACACTGCCCACTGCACCACTGAGCCACTCCGCAAGAAATGTTTTGATGGCACAAAGAATGTGTTTTATTAAGGGGAGTAGCCTGCAAAGGCCTGCAACCTTTGTGAAATTAATGAGCTGCATGCTATAATACTGCCAAACATAACGCAGCCTTTCTGCCCAGTGCACTCTGCAGCAGCTGTCCTGAAACAGAGTTCAGCTTGTCATCTCTGGCCAAAACATAGCCTCTCAAGATGTGCAGGTCCGCAAACAGTAGGTAAATGGTGACCCTTTAGCTCGCTTTGGCTGCCAAACAAAGGCATAGAGCTGCCTGCTGCGTGATCTCTCTCCTTCTTTTCAGTTTTAAAAAGGCATATGGGCCTAAAGTCTTTCCCTTTCTTTACACAAAACTATCATGTTTCTTCAATCCAAAGATGTTCCGTAAACCTGTCTCATTTTAATAATAAAGGAAAATATCTAAAACCTAACATACAGTATAGTTGCAATACATTTCTTTGTCTTATTCAGGTTGTCCTAAGGGTATGTAAGCATTTGCACTTGACTGTGTAGTTGGTGATTCAAACCAGATTTACTGTAAGGATTATATACTTGGTCATGTTGAGGTCATTCCATACCCAGAATCCAGCATGGTTCTTTGGCATTTTGTCATTTGCACATGAGTCACCCCTGTGTCATGTTGTTTCCTCAATCCTGATTCAGTCGTACGGACTGCTGATGCATGCCAGAAGACAAAAGCAATTAACAGGCCTACCATACAAAAAGCTACCTGTAGAGGAAATACTATACATGCCAACAATGAGCCCTCAGGAATAAGGGGGTTTTAAAGGTTCTGCCTAAAATGTGCTACAGAGACCTCTGACTTCTAGACTATTATTACTTTCTGTTTATGGACCTTGTTATTAGACCAGTCCATCGGCTGGCCTGTTTCCTTAAGGACTGCAAATGGTATTACTAGGTTTTAAATCTCTTAATTGTATTGCACCTACATACATCTCTGAATGCCTGATAATCTATGTCCCAAATTGTGTGTTAGGGTCATATAGTGCTATCCTCCTCCAGATTCCAGGCATAAATCTTAAAAGACTGGTGAAGCAGCTTTTTGTTTTAATACACCAAAGATCTGTATCTTTGACAGGCTCCATCTACCACTAAAACATATTTTTACTTTAGCATTTAACTAGATTTATTATTTGCCTTACTTTTAATGCCACATTACTTTAAAATTACTGTTGTATTATTTTAATGATTGTATTTTTATTCTATTCTTACACATTCCACTATACACATATTTTATATTGTTATTAAATTATTACTTTTTTTCTGTCACCGCTATTATATATTGCATTTCTATTACTTGCCTATTTTACTATTCTATTTTTGACTACATTTTGTTTCTTCATTTCTCTGTTTCCACACTGTAAATTACCAATGCTATTACTAAAAATACAAATAAGCACCCGTGTCCACATCTTTTTAAATCAAATGCTCTGAAATGACTTTATTTGTTCTAGAGGGTTGTGATTATATGTCTTGACGATCTTAAGAACCTTGCCCAAATACTGTAGATTAAATGGAGCACAAGTATAGCATTGTCATTTTTATAACTTTATCTCCATTATAATTTTTTCTCCATTGATCAAACTGCTTTTATCTAGCATGCTTGATGCAGCAGATTATTTTCTTCCCTATATTGGAATAAAAAATACAGGAGAATTCTGCTCTTGTTAAAATACTAGGTGGAGGAAATGAAACCCGGGATGATTCAGGACCACTGGCAAGTAGGGGCAGAACACTTACACTTCCTGCCAGCTGAAGTGATGAAAGTACCTTTTTTCCCCCCAGCTGTAACCATAACAAAGAACAAAACCACAATCCTACCATGGAGTGGCCTCGGAAAAGCAGGGAGCTTTTGCCTGGTACACATCGCAAAAAATATTTAACGCAAATGTTATAAAGGTTAATCAGGGAGACATGTTTTCAGATCCCATGAGCTTTGCTTAGTTAGTTTTAGGTAAAAATATCAACCCCCAAATATGAACTTCCTGATACAGAAGGCACATTTAAAAAAAAACAGTTATTTTTTTCTCCATCTAAGATGGCCATAGCATCTAAACTAAAGAATCAGATATATGAGTTTCTAGTGCATGTGCCTGAGATTAACATCACTATTTGGTGGAGTCCTTAATTTAGACAGCGAGGAGGAAATGAGTTTGTGTCTGCTTCCTGATTCCTTCACTGCGCTCTCCAGGGATTGGTACAGAGGATTGTTCACTCTGACAATGGAGCAGCAGTGGGCATTGTTACATTGTTTATAATGAAGCCCCACCAGCACTATACAGATGTCACAGCCACCTCATCAAAAGCCTCTAATGGATGAGGCTGTAGGAAAGAGGATAAATAACACATTGTATATGAAATCCATTAAAATGCAAATGTTTAAATGTTTTTTTTTTCCAGCAAACTTTTGATTTTCAGTAATAATAGTAGTGTGATGGTACCCAATATATCATTCAATGTTTTATGATACATTTACAATCGCAATAGATCAGCCATTTTAATAGGAACACCTGTATACCTGCCCATTCATGCAGTTATCCAGTCAGCCAATCAGATGGTAGCAGCGCAATAAATAAAATCATGCAGATACAGGTAAAGAGCTTCATTTAATGTTCACATCAAACATCAGAATAGGAGAAAAATATGAGCTCAATGACTCTGACGGTGGCACAGGCTCACCAAAACTGGACAGTTGAAGACTAGAAGACCAGGCGACATTTTTTCATCTTCACCAGGCGACATCTTCAACTGTCCGGTTTCACAACACACTACTATAAATAGTACACAAAAAGTACTATCATGAATCTTCGATTGTGAATCAATGTAAGCATAACTTGACTAAATTGAAAATGATTCCAGTGTATGCACTGTATACAATATGTTGAGACATATTTACCTCCAGACCTCCCTAAAGTGCTATTCTGTATAGAAATCCCAATCCACAACTTTACAGGGTCAAAAAGACACTGATGGAACCCTAGGGATTTATCCTAATGGAAATGGAAGTCATTACTCCAAACATCTAGTTCAAAGAAGGACGGTGCAGAAAGCATGGGAACTGAACCGTGTGACCCATGAGAAAGGGAAGGATTTTGAGCGCTGCTCAATTGTTTTTTTTTTTTTTTGTGGCTGATGGGAATCTTGGTATTAAATAATCGTGCAGGCATTGTGCAGCGGGTCTGTACACATCCTGGTTAAAGAGGCCAGAGAAAGCTGGTGGCGGCGCTCCCTCTTCCCATTTCTCAAGAACAATGGAGCCGTGTGCCTGCTGGGACGATCGCACTGCAGTGCCAAAGTCTCTGTGTCCTATTACCTGTACTCTCTCTCTCTCACACACACACTTCGTGTCACAAAATGATGGATGAAATTGTTATATGTTAACGTTGTGTTCTACTGCTATTATCCTGAATGCTGGCAACATTCTAAGATAACCTGATACACCCAAACCTTTGGTTATATACAATTATGTAAGAAATAAAACACAGCAGGGCATGCTGTTATAGGGAAGCAATCAACAACTGAGTGATATGATGCTCATACCCCCCTGAAATGGGTTATTTGCCAATAACAGTTAAATGTTAAATAAATATGTTCTTACGGAAACCTTCATCATATCACAAATTATATTTTTACTTTGTTAGATAACAGCACAGTTTTTAAATTATGTTTATTATTAGGTTTATACCATGTGTAGCGTCTGCCATACATCCCCGTGAACCAGTTATGACAAAGGATTAGAACGAGTGCATCATATAAACCAATCAAAACAGACAATTCGGTAGTGCATTCAAATGTGCTGTGGTTAAAAAAAAAAGGGTTTTTCTACCACTATTTATCACATAATTTGCTGTAAGGATCACTGATAACTTTCCATTAGAGGCATTATATTATATATTACATTGTTATAGAAGAAAAAAGTGAAATTGTGCTCAAAGTTCAATGACTGTGCCGTACAACTGACTGACTCTGAACTGGCCGCCATGGAGGGTGTGGAAATCACTGAACTTTGTTTTTAAAACCACAATCAGGATGTTTTGAGATTCAACGTTATTTTCGGCTTTTGCCGTTACTGTTCCCGTTTTTTTTTGTTTTTTTTTCGATGAACTTTCTCATAATAGACTGGCAGGAAAAAACAAAAACAAACAAAAACCAAAAAACCCTTTGATGCGTTTATTCTGAACATTTTTGCTTTTGGCCCTGAAGTTGATTTTCAGCTTTTTTTAACTGAAGTCCTGTTTGCTGTCATATTTACACTAGCTGTAATAGAACCATAAGGTACTGTTACAATGTAATGTTGCTTGATTGGGGCTGGAGCAAAAATGTGGCAAAAAAAGAGAGCTATGATTAGCCAGATCTAATAAAATTAGAACAGTACAGTCAAATCAAATATAATTATTGTTGTTCATTAAACATCAGTTTTTGTCTAGACTTGCACTGATGATTGTCAGTGCTGTTTACAGGTTTGGTAATTAATTTGGTGATTAGTTTCCTGAAGTCGCCTCATGTTCAGTTATGTCCAGAAAGAAAAGGTTGCCTGTTTTTCTGGCTGATTTCATTGTTATAGAGCAAAGCATAAATACTTGGACAATTAGATTTTTAGCTGATGCATGATTCCCAATGCTTATAAACTTATACTGGCTTCTTGGTAACAGTGAAACAAACATACACTGGTGAAAAGTAATGCTTTCCCTCATTACGTGGCTGGTGAGTTGTGTTTTTTTTTTTACTTTCATACTTTTACTTTCATACTTAACATACACACCGAGAGATATGGAATTTTTCTAAAGTAATAAATTAATGCTGTTTAACCTACTGTTATATGAATAAATGGCCAACATGTATTTTTTTTTTTTTTTCAAAAAAACCTGTGCCCAGCACCATAATTTCCTAATTTCAAAATTTTTAGAAACACTATGAACTGTGAATACCTTTCTGAGTGACTTCATTTATTACCTCTATAATATTCAGGGGCAGTATATGAAATGTGACTAGTGTATGTTAATGTCAACTTGTCAAAAACCTGAAGAAAAAACAAACACTTAAAAGCATACAGACCAAGCATCTTTACAAACATAGTGCAAATATGATCTCTAGTCACCACAGATACAGTCTGTCTACAGAGATGCTTCAATTCTGTTATAATGTAAGGAAAAAAATCCACCCTGAACAACTTGCATATTAACCTTTATAATTAGCATGTGATCTTCAATTACGTCCAAGATTTAGCCTGTAAGGAATTTCTGAGTTCACGTTTTTTTAGTTCTTTCATCAACATGTTGGCCTATATTCACTGTAGTTAAGAGTTTCCTACATTACCCACAGTGCCGTTGCTGATGATGGTGCCAGTTGGAGGAGTTAGCACTTGCTTCATCTGATGCAAAGCCACAGCAGTTAACCACCATCTCCACACAGGAACAATACAAATACAGCACCGGAATCACTAAACCCATCAGAAATATTTCAAAATAAACATTTATTGTCTTTCAGGGTGGAGTTTTCCTTTAGTCCAATACATGAACACTAGAATAAAGTGACAGTTGATGTTGGCTGAAGCTTTCACACACAACGTCAAGAATGAGCTGATGTATCATGTTCTTGCATGGGCAGAAGTGATGAATGGGGCAAAGTGATGTTTTATTGTTTGCTCTCACTAATACAGGACTGTAATAAGGGCACTTCTCATAAAACATTTAATGCAAGCAATTCTTGCCTTTCTTTCAAGTGCAGTCTTATGATAATCAGTGAAAAGGGAGATATACAGAAGCTTCTGAATGTTTCTCCAATGTGGGACAAACAGTCACGTGCCCATGCGCCTGGGGAACTTGAACATTAAGCCACAAATGAACAAAAGTCTTTAGTACATTCACAAGTCTTTTTCCAGTGAGTGAGCATTACAGAACGGGGCATAATCATGCCAGGCACAGGTTCGCAACCCTCGTCATGGACCAGGAATGTCCAGTCTTAACTGGACAGGGCTGGTGTGGGTGCACGTTTTCATTCTAACTAAGCAGAAGCCACACCTGAGTCTACTCAGCCAAGACTGACTGATTAATCAGGTGGAATCAGTAGTGGCTCCTGCTTGATTGGAATGAAAACCTGCACCCACACTGGCCCTTTGTGGATAAGACTGGACACCCTTGTCCTGGACAGTTTAGTGCTTTCCCTGTTCTAACACACCCACTTGAATTCATGAAGCGCTGTTAAGTAGCTGATTACTGGATCAGGTATGTTAGAGCGAGGAACAATCACTCAAATGTGCAAGGAAACCTGTGATGTGTTGGATCGTAGGGTGATGGAGAATCATGAACTCATGTTGTACACAATGATATGTCCTACAGCATATAAGCTAGCATGAGTGATGTGATCCCTCTGGGAAATCTGACATGGCTCTAGCTAGCTCTTCTCAGGCCGGTTCTTTTCCAGTACTGCCCTGGGGGTGAACTCCAGTTTGTCCTTCAGACTGAGGACTTGCGTGCTGTCTCGGCCCACCAGCTCCTCGAGTTTCCGGTCCTCGCGAAGCTCCGCGATACCCTTCTCTTCTCGCGGGGTTTTGGGAGGTCCCCGGATGAACCACTCCAGGTGGTAGCCCACCGCGCCCACTACGAAGGCCACAGGGAAGGTCACGTAGGGCGCATAGGTGCGCATAGCGGTCCACACCACCGGCCACATGGTGGCACAAAAGACCCAAATTCAAAACGCTCTAAAAAAAAAAAAAAAATAATAAAGAAATATGCGTGTTAAAAGATGTGCGAGACAGTTATCTGTAAACGTTACACATGTTCAACAAACACAAGCTTAAATATGCGCTCACTCAGGCATTAGCGGCTTGCTAACGAGTGGACAACGCTTTACATTATATTGCATTTTCTCGCATTATTGTTGTGTGTACATTTATCTGTTCAGGTCTTATCTTCACCGAGGTTTTACAGACTTTCTACAGTCACTTGGCTGAAAAGGTTCAAAGGTCTGAAGCCTCCATTACTTAATAACGTTTTGTAGGAATGGCGTGACAGCGCAAATATACCTCATAGAACTCATTTAATTACGTTTAGTTAAGGCACTACTACGTGTAATACGATTATTAAGGATGTATTTATAAAGACAAACACACCGTGAATTACTTTACCTACTGGTGTTGCTTCAGAGCAATTCCTTCATTCTTTCAGGCAGTACCATTAAAAATCCACTTCCTGCTTTTAGGTACCGCCTCTGTCGTTGACGTAACTGCGACGTGTCGTGTTGTCATTGGTTTAAAATGCCGTCAGTTTCAGCCCGATGCTATGACGACAGCTTACAGTCTATGGACGACATCTAGCGTTCACCCTGTGCAACAAGCCTTCAGATTTAACGTTTTATTGCCCTTCTGCTGTTATTTAAAGATTATTTTTAAATAACGATTAATCTCCTTAATTAGTATTAATGCCTTAATAATTTAAAGAAAGTCATAGAGCTTTCTATTCCTGAACTTTTCATCTCCAGGACACATTAAGTCTGGTGACACATTAAAGGCTTGATTTAGATGTTTGGGTTAAACCTATTCAATTAAAGTGATCAAAAAGGCTCCTGATTATAAGAACTCAGTAATAAATATAATAATTTTGATAATAGTGGGTGACTTCCTGGCTATGCTTCACTGACCCCTGAGGGTCCCTGGGCCCTACTTTAAGGACCACTGTTCTAAATGCTGTGTACATTTTGTACTTTTCATTTACAAGAGATGACGTTACATCCAAAGACGTGCATTGTAGGCTGACTGGCATTTCCAAATTGTCTGTAGTGTGTGAATGGGTGTGTGAGTGTGCCCTGCAATGGGTTGACACCCCATCCTGTGTCCCCTGGGATAGGCTTCAGGCGAATGGATGGACGGATGGATATTATGATCACAATTAAAATTGTTTAGCTTCTATCAGAAACACAAATGACAAATTCACTTAACCAATCAGCATTTGCTTTAATCTGGGGCAAAAAGAAAAAAGCTTCAATCTACATAACTTCTGGCACAATGCTGAAAAAAAATATTGAGTGTTACATTACAAAGTTTGGCCATTTTCAAATGGATTTGAAAAGCTGCAGTATTTTATCTAGTATCTAGTGCTAAAACAAATATTACTATTTATATTAGCCAGTTTTCAATAAATTAAATGCAAATCTTTGTCAATTGTTACTTACAACCCCTCTGCATCCAAGCCTTCAATCTATTACAATACATCAATCTTAGACTGCACCATATCAATTATTCGGTTGAATTAATATAACAACTTTATCAGTAATATAGAAACTAAAGAGTTTCAGCTGAATGCAGTTACAATATAAAACAATATAGTTAATAAAATAAAGCCCCACAAAATACATGATTGGCAGCATATATAATAATGCAACTTCACTCCCTGAGTGAGCTGTTCTCCTAAAAACCTTTTTTTTAGGCATTACATACACAGGTATGGCACACTTCCTGTTAGCTGTTCCTTCAACTTGCACTTTAAAATTGAAACAAATAACAAGCAAAGCAAGCAGTAGGAGTGCATGTACAGGGCATTTAGGGTGAGGGAGGTAAACTGCAGTGAAAGGCACAGTTATGAGGGAACATCCGGAGTGCCCGGAGGTCTTTGGCACTGAAGGGATCAAACTGCCATCTGATGGAATGTAAATCTTCACATGAGCCGTCTGATGGAGCAGGAGAGAAAGTCCTCATAGCTCATGCGTACATTGCCGGTCATGCCGGTGTCCTTCTCACGGAAGGCCTGGGTCATGCTTTGCAGTTGAGTGCACACTTGGATGAAGGAGTCAAGCTGGAGGGCATTACTCATGCCACGGACACAGTAACGGTTCACCAGGTTCTGAATGAACTGCGGGCTCAGGTTGTAACCCAGCTGAGAGAGTGCTGAGGGAAGAAATGAGATTCATAGTATGATGGTCATATAAAATGGCTGAATAATAATGAATATGAAAAAACAGAGCACAGGAAGGTTCATAAAGACTAAGTTCTGCAAATGTCAAATTATCATAATTGTACAGAAGGCACATTTTGACAGAGAAAAAAAGAGATTATCTTTACTGTCATTATGTAACACTGCCCGGCCAAAAAAAAGTTGCTGTTTCGATTTTAATAGGCAAATACATAAGAGTCTATGAATGGATCATTATTAGAGTGATTATAATGTTTCTAGCATGTTATA
>CM075025.1:10431837-10459358 GCA_037576675.1 Pangasius sanitwongsei | reverse complement strand
GTGCTCATCTCTTGCATTGTCAGTACAAGATCTTGACCAAAAACTGATGCACCGCTTGATGGAAATAAATGTTGTGAATCTTTAAGATTAAAAGAACTGTTGCCAAACATATAACATGCTAGAAACACTATAATCACTCTAATAATGATCCATTCATAGACTCTTATGTATTTGCCTATTAAAATCTAAACAGTGGCCGGGCAGTGTATTATGCAGCCGTAATGTATATTGTTTGTTCAGTTTTATAGCAGGTCTAGTCATTAGAATATTGATATTGTGAAAGCCTGAAATATGCAAATGAGCACTCTGACACACTGGAGTTTTATGTTCTGTGACCCTTTAGACATACCATACAGGTTCCATGTAAGTCTTGTATGGGTATTTTGATAAATAATACCATTAGCCTGACAGAAAATCATAGGTTTGGTCAAATGAATGCAGGCTAGTGTTTAACTTTAACTGTTCACTGATTCACTAACCACTGTATAAAACTCTCATAAGAAGTCATTTTCAAGGGAAGAAAGGAAAACGCATAGCATATACAGTGCATTATAAATGCATAAACACAAAGCTAGTCACAAGTATTAGGCATACAGAAAGATGGCTTTAAACCATCAATCTCATAAAGGTGGTAAAATGAAAGGAAAGGACAGCTTTAGTCCCTAACGTCTGCTGCAAAGGATATGATCTTGTATTGGGCTTCTCTTTAATCAACAGCACGTGTAACAAATATTAGACAGCTTTAAATTACTTTATAAGAGAGTAAATGCACTCTCTTCTGACAGGAAGGTCACACAATCTAGTATCACAATCCAATAAAGATCGTTAAAAGGAATAACCTGTCAGAAGAGTTGTTCAGAAAAATCACAAAATGAAGAGAAAAATATACTGAGGTAAGTGGGATCCATTATGTTTTGCTTTCTACTACAGTCTGAAAGGTACTGCTATCTGCCATTAGCAAAGTGACGATTACTGCAGTAGCGTAGGCTAACGGAGTGTTAGGTGATGGTAGCAGGCAGATAATGATGTTAGACATTGATATAATAATAATGCTAGCTATAGACTTCCTTGAAAAGTCAGAAAATATTATCATTTTCATAACTTAGATAGTTAAGTTGAATATTTGAACTAAGAGCATAAGAGCATACTTCAGCTACCTCAGAATTTTATTCATGACTTTGGGATGCTGATTTTGAGAAGATATTCATATCTGTCTGTTTTCATATTTGGATTTAAACCAAACGTGGGCATGGACTATACTAGATTTTCATTTTTTTATTTTTTATGTGAACCCTACCACTATGAAACACTGGAAAACAGAAGGAAAAAGTAATTTTTCATTCGTAAATTATAATATATATAACTTTATTCAACTCCTGAACCAGATGCCCTGTGGATATTTCTGGAAAGCTTCCTATCTTCCACCTAATGTGACTGAGTAAGCAAGCTAACTATGTTTCAAAGTCAAGAAAATGTTAACTATAAAGCAGGGACACACTCACAGTGCCATTTCATTATAATGGCCGAGCAATTTTCCGAGGTTTTCTTTTAATAACGATGGAGAACGATCATTTAGGAACAATAAACAGGTGCAATGAACTTATAGGTTAATATTTTTGAAATGATTTAAATGATTCTTTTTTTTTTGGGGGGAGGGGGCCTTCAGAGGTATGCTGCCCTGTGCACAGCGCACAGACTGCGTGATCTATATGGAGCGGCAGCTATGCCTAAATCTTTTTGTGCTGCTTCTAAGTTGTAGTTGTGGCAGGAATGTTGCGGAAACTCGGAAATCCTCCTCCACAGCCTGCAGCGAAGTGTCTTTTAAAGCTCCACATTAAAATAAAAACTTCATACTGGCACCACTTGTTTTGTATCCTGATCCTGCTGAATCCCAGTGCTGCAGTCTGAAGCTTTCAGGAAATGTTCAGTTATATACGTAACACACTGTATGACCAAAAGTTTGTGGACACCTGGCCATCACAGCCACATGTGCTTTTTGAACATCTGATTAGAGATGTCATTCCTCCTTTGCTGTTATAATAACCTCCATTTTGTCTGGGAAGACGTTTGAAGAAGACACTTTTGTTGTATTTCTGCGTGACTGCAGCATACTCCAATGGTAAAATGTCTAAATTTTGTGTTCCTACGCAAAATGCGTAAAGGTTGGCAGGTCTAAGGTGTGTTTTAATATGTTTTAATAAGAAAGTTTTATTGAGTCTAGAGAACCTGTACTGTGTGATATTTCATCCCACTGAATATACTATATGTAGATGAATAGGATGGCAGAAGCACCAGTTTATTTGTCCTCTGTCTGACTAACCTTGATGCAGCTCATTGCTGTTGATGGAACCTGAGCGGTCACGGTCAAACTGGTAGAAAATTGCCCGCCACTGCTGCAAAAACACCCAGAGAGCTGAGAAGCCGAATACGTCAATGCGGCCAGTTTTGGTCTTGTCGAACATATCTGCAAAACATACTGTCTCTTAGTAGGTTTTCAATATCCGGATTCCAATATCTGGAATATATACCGTTGCATATATGCAATAAATGATTGCAAAATATGATCCACATTCACCATTAACATACTTAACTGAAGTCAACAATAGAAATGCCTGATCATTAGAGAACAAGATTTAAGCTGTGTTAAAGGTACTGACTGATCATCATCAGGCAGGTTTCATCATTGAATGCTGAGTTGTTGGAGTTGAGCAGGGCCTGCTTTAGCTCCTTCAGGTTGATGTAGCCACTGTGATCGGTGTCAACACTCTGAAACCACTGATATGCCTCGGGGTTAAGCCCTGGTGGAATGTTACCTAGAACATAAAAACTATTTGAAACACTGTCACATAGCACTAAAAATCAATATGCTCTATAGTGGTATATTAAAGTTCTAGAAATAGCCGATACAGCACCACAGCTGAAGCAGCATTACAGAATAAGGAAAAATAACAACTCTACAATAAATTTACCTTTCAGCCGAAGTAGAAAAAGCTAATTTTGTCTGAGATACTGTCAGGAAATTAATGGACTGTATCACTGTCATATTGTTATATTTCACTTTGGGATGAAACCAAATTTACTGTAGCCTCTTGAGAATAATTACTCTGTTTTAGACATCCAGTGATTTAGCCCCCATGAGGAACATTATCACACACTTCACACTGTATAAAAAATCACTATGATTCACGCACACAGTCACTTGACATGATCACATCCAGCTTTCTAAATCCCATTACAAGTACAACCTGTACTAGATCATTATGAGCTGCAGAGTCTGTGTTCTTGGACTGCAGTCAGTTCTCAGTCATCATGTAAGGGATATAAGACACAGCTGCAGTAAGCATAATAAGCAAAATTGTCTGCAGAACCTCATCACTTTTTGTTTTCTGTGTTTTATTCACAGACTTGGGCCAATACACACCTGCTGGAGAGGCTGCAGCAGTGTGTGTATGAATTTGCACTCTTAACCTTGTCATCAAGCAAATCAGACCAGATCCACTGCAAATCACCAGAGAACTCTTCCTAACGCCATGGGTGTGGTTATGCAGTACAAAACTGACATAGGTACACATCCAGAGTATGCATAGTTTTGAATTTGGAAGAGTATCCATACGGTGCCACAGTGGCTACATTTACATGCACATCTGTTTAAAATCTATATTCGGGTTGTAGCCATATTCCGAATACGATGTTTATATGCGTACAGGTATCGGAATATTCATGTATACATTGTTGTTGTAAGTATGCCTGGGTTGCCATTCCTAAATACCTAGCCTACAGCTACGCATCTGTTAGCACCCACAATTCCTTGTGGACTGAGCAGGCGCATATATCTCTTTTCAGTGGATTTTCTGAATAAGGCGTTTACATGCAACAAATTTCCGATTAAAACAGGCATATTGCAGGGGTGGGAATCAGAACACTGTCTTAATCTGGGTAATCGGATTGCGGCGTTTACATGACTCAATACTGATCAGAATATAGATAAATTCTGATTAATATCGGAATATTCATGTGCATGTAAAAGTAGCCATTGTTCTCTGTAAAAGCGCTATTAAATACCAATAAATCTGATCTGATGTCAAAAATAAAGAAAGAAAATGGCATGCCAAGACCCAGATAAGCCCTGGTGTATGGCACCAATAAAATTCAGTTAGACAGTGTAGAACACCAGTCATGAATTGGACTGCCATCTTTTAATCAGACAAAAACCTTGATGTTTTCTAACCTCCAGGCATATGCTGGCCATATGGTCCACCCAGAGACTGCCCATATCCTCCATAAGGGGCTCCTGGAGCTTGACCACCTCCATAAGGAGCTCCAGGGGCCCCGTGACCTCCACCATAACCACCATAAGGTCCTCCGTACTGTCCTCCTGGTGCACCACCATACTGCGGACCCCCGGGTGGAGCCGAACCCCCATATGGTCCTCCTACAGGACCACCTGGGGGTGCACCACCTCCATAGGGGTTACCTGGAGGAGGATGCTGTCGGGGAATGTTACCCCCTGCTCCTGGATAGCCCTGTGAATACAACAGAAATGCAATCTATTCCACTGTCTTCTGCATGCAGCTTATTCAGAATGGGCTTCAACATTTAGTATAGAAAGATGCCTAATTTATTACAACATTTCCAGGTAGTAATCAATGACATGCGACTTAGTTAGTCGTTGTTTATGAACCATTTTAAATTATAATAATAAAGCAGATTGATATATGTTAGATACACATAAATCTGTAGGTACTCGTGCACACACATGACCAGGGGAGAACGTTTTGCTTAAATATCTGCCTGCTACATTAGCACAAACACATAAGCTCTGAACATACTATCTTAGTTTACTTCCGGTATTGTTTTAAACAGATATATAGCTCTCTTTGAGTCAACAACCACTACTAACATTTGGACAAACAAGAGGAGAATCCAATTAATAATCACATAAACATTTTAAACCCCGGAAGCTACATTACCTGTCCGTAAAAACTCATTTCGCTGTATGAAGCAACTTCGGGTTGAGTATGAACGTTTGATTTTTTTAGTCCCGCCTCTCGAGGCTGATTGGTCCATCTTAGTGTTTGTCATGAAACGTATCTTAATTTCCTACTCTCATTGGTTAAAATCACAGAAAAGGCTGAAGCCCGGAACTATGAGTCAGACAGCAGACACACCTCAATGGAAAGTTGTCATATTAACCAGCACTCATTCACTTAGATTAACCGCTTTATCCATGTCCAAGGTCCTGCAGTTAGGTATAAAATAGGTCAATATATACAATATACAATATAGGTCAACTAAGTTTTACTCTGGAACAGTATTTATGAATATTTTCATCCCAATTTTTGCCTTTATTTTCACTACACTTTTTTATGTTCTTGATCAAACTGACAATAATTCATTAAGCAATCAATAAGTGTCATGAACAGCTATTAATGATGTGAAAAGTGAAAGATGGAGCAGAAAAGTCACAGATTTAAAGGCAGAAATAAGCATAACAATTCACTAAAAGGAAATTTAATCAGTCATACTAGTCTGTAATCAGTCAAAAGTATAGCATGAAAAATTATATATATATATATATATATATATATATATATATATATATATATATATATATAAAACACACACACACACACACACATTTACAAGACAAATCTTCAGCCAGGCATCAGGGTGATCTACAAATTTCTTTTTTCTACTGGTAGAAGTTGGACAATGTTTCCATAAGACTTTATACCACTTTGCATCACGGCTTATACTTTTCATATTCTGCAATATCTTCTTTTTTTGCCTTTCTGAAAAGGCAAATAAAGAAAAGATTTCTTGGCTGCAACAAATAGCCACAAGACCATTAGACCATTCTCATAAGATTTCTTCTGAAAGTGTTTGCTTTGGTGCCAGATGAATGTGCCAGACGCTGAGCAAGCATGTGATTGGACTTCTTTCTCTCTGTTGCAAAAATGACCTTTTATTGTTCAGCAAATGAAGGATTTTCCACTGTATTTTCTTAAATTCTAAGATTAAATTGACCAAAACTGTCACCATGCACCATGATATTTGAAACTCCTGTTACACCCATTATTTAATTTCACCAGCACACTTCGGTCGACTAAGCAGTGACCTCTTAAACTGAATCTGGCGTATGCAATTAGGAATTGAACATATACGTGAAACAGCTGGGGTGTGAGGAGGGTTTGTGTTCATTTGGTCCTCTCACAAGATATCAATAATCTGGAAAATGCAAATAATTATTGTATTACAGTTATACTAAAGCTGTAGTGGTGAATCAATACACACTTCTGAAATGTGTGTGAAAATTTCCTATAATATTTGTGTTTGTCCACCAGGGGACAGTATTTGGCTTTAATAACAAACACGACCATTCTACTGAAGCCTACATGGAAGCTCATAAACACCAAAAAATCAAAATTATAAAACACTTTTTTTATTTACATATATGTCAGCAGAAGATGTCTCAGCACAGTATTTGCTAAAATGATGGCCTTAATGATCCTTAGGCCTTTTAATCCCAGTTTAACTAAGACGCCAGATATTTTCCAATATAATTATACCTTCTTTGATTATTGTACAGGATTATTTTGCAGTTCATATGACTGTAAAGCATGCAACACCTTTAATGTCTTTCACATTATGTAAACTGTATAACTACAGCTTCTGAAATCACTGTCTCTCATGTGTAAAGGACTCCAGACACAGCAGTGACACTAACTACTTTCCCTACCAGTCCTGTCTTTTTTCAGACTGCTGAGGCTGTTTTTGGAGGAAGCAGTAGGATTCACTCTACACTCACACTTTGATTGAGAAAGAGCCCTCAGTTCAGACTGCTCAACAAATCGCATGCGCTCTTGCTCTATTTGTTCATGAAGCACCTTGTTACAGCGCTTACACACCAGGTAGCTCATCTCAATGATACACATGAGGATACACAGGGCAGAGGAGGCAACCATGAAAATAGTGAAGATCTTCTTTTCCGTAGGACGGGACAGGTAGCAGTCCACCACATTAGGGCAAGGAAAGAGACTACATTTTGTCAGAGTTGGCAAGTCAAATCCTTTATAGATATAGTACAGGATGCAGAGGAAGCCAGCATCAATGACTGCTTTAAATATCAGACTAAGCAAATAGGTCCACCAGAGGCCACCACGCTTCTTTCCCGGGTTGGGATACAGATGTTTGCCTTTCTGAGTGGTGGCATTATTTTGATTCTTCTTTTCACGGAACCTGACATGGCCCACCACCATGAGAGATGGGCAAGTTATTAAGATGAGCTGAAGCGCCCACAAGCGGATAGGAGAGATTGGGAAAGTGTGGTCATAGCACACATTGCTGCAACCTGGCTGAATTGTATTGCACACAAAGTCTTTTGAATCGTCTCCCCAAACTGGCTGCGCGGCCACCACAAACACCAACACACGGAAAATAAAGACCATAGACAGCCAGACACGACCAAAAATGGTGGAGTATTTGTTCACGCCACTGAGCAGGGTCTCCAGGGATGACCAGTTCATCTCTTCAGCTGGAGGTTGGCAGCTTACTCACCACTGAGGTCAGGAGACAGCTCCTGTACAGAGAGCAGGATGGAAGATAAATCATCTATATCATTTGTATCATTTACTGTGTAACACTGTGGTATTTAGACATTTAGAGAACATGCTGTAATTTCTGTATAGTTAAAATTTCCAAAGGGAAAGCCAAAACTAAAAGACAAAGTTGGTGTCATGCTACATTTAGGTGACCCAGATTTCCCCTTGGCCTACTTATTTATGGAACATTAGGAAAATGAATGCAATTAAACAAACGTTTAGAAAGTCAATTGAGTAAAGATACTGAAATGATGTTCTCATATTTTTCTGTTTTAACATCCAACAAATAATGAGTTCAATGCAAATGACTGAGTAGAAACCTTTACAGGAATATTCATCTTTTTCCATCTTTTTTTATTAATTAAAAATTGAAATAAACTAACAAAAGTGGACCACTTTTGATGAGCACTGAAGTTGTGAAATGTTAAACCTTTGTTTTCTAAGCCATGTTTCCATCATATTGACTTGTGCTGGTTTAATTTTGAATTATAAAATTTTGTGCCATAAATTTCTCAAATAATCACCAGTCAACTTGGACAGAAGTACACACTGTGTCTAAAGATGGTTACAAGTTTTCCCGCTCTGTCTTGTGCTAAATATTGCAATATTTATTTAATTTATGTATTTTATGACATATATCACTGCTGCCTGATTCAATTAAAATTTCCCCTCAAAGCCAAATGCATGCCAGGTTCTGAAAGTTCTCAGTTTCTGTTTTGCTGTCTCCGCTTCCTATCGCCTGATGATTTCCCAGAGGCTGTCGCAGGGCGCACACTGCTTTACCAGGAAGGACGGATGCAAGCAGGATCTGTTTCTCCTTGTTTATGCCTTGTTCGTGTTCGACAACAGGTCTAGATTTGGTATTCCCAACAGTGAGTCTTTGTCTAGATGAGTGCTTATTAGTGCATTGCAAGACCTTATAGTTATGCAGCAGTTTTCAATGAAACTAAAACAAGAACAAACAAACCTTGGACTATTATTTGAAGACTTAGTCTGTCCCATTTATCTATTTAGCGTGCTGCGGCTTAAAGCTTTTGGGGTGAAAGATTTTCAGAGAAGAGAGACTGAGACAAGCATGGTTTACTCTGTGTAACTTAGTAACTTGTTGAAACCTAATACTTGAGAAATAATACCATTTAATTGTCAACAGAATGTTAGATGGTGTTTGAAGTCATAGAAACACTGATACACACCCGCAGAATGAGCACACACATACGCACACACTCGTATATGTTGACAATATCGATAGGAGAGGAGAAAATAGATTATTTACAGCCTCTGGCATAGTAAAGGAAGATTTGCATATAAAAACGTTAGTGAAGGCCTCTAAATGAACACACATAAATAAGGGAATTGCTGCATTGCTGAAAGGGTTACTATACCCATTTTCTTTCACAGCTGTCTCTTTCACAATGCTACAGCACAAAGATTCCTTCACTAAGCCAGGGGCTGTAAATAATCCATTTTCTTCTCTCACACTACCTCGATGTCTGCTTCGATACAGCCCTGTCTTTATGTTTGGACAAACATCAGGACAATAGCAACCACAAAATAATCTACCAAACATTGTCATGTCTAAAAGCACCTAGTTTGAAAATGTACAAATTACAAATCTTGTACTTGACCAAATCCTACCTGTATGATCTTGTTAAAATGCCATACAACAGAAATCTGAAAGAGGGCAGGTGCCTGAGCCTCTCCCTTGTTTCTTTGACGATCCAGACTAACATGATACATATAAAAACTTCCTGAAAGCAATACCTCCCTATAGCTACAGTACAGGTGGGTGGGATGTTTCAGCAGCCTGTTAGACAACCTGGAACTATTAATATAATTGTAAGATATTTATTTATTAAGATAAGATATGATCTATTAGCCAAACTGCCATGCACAAAATGTAGCGTTATGCCAATTTTGACAAGCTCATGCAGGTCGAGACTTGTTGGTGCATCAAATGTGAAGCATTTACTGTGTACGGGTTTTCTTACTGGATGTTCAAATTGGATGTGTCTTCTGTATTTCTCTTGAGAAAAATGACCTGGTGACTACAGGCCAGTGTTGCATGGTCAAAATACTTACCATCAGTCTCAAGTCCAGTCGAGTCTCCAATCATTAGGTCTAAGGCTGGGTCAATATTAAGTCACATCAGTCTCATATTATTCCAAAAACTTTAAACAGATACATAAGTCAAGTCCACGTTCAAGTCAGTGACCCAGAAGTGATGCTTTCACCACTGATGATTTAACAGGGACATTCTGGCTACTCAACAGATTGCTGTAAGCTATAGAATACAGCCAGTGGTGGACAAATCCGGGACAAGCAGATTTCATGTCCAGCATAAAAGTATTTTATTCATAGCCCAGTGGACAAGTGGAATAAAAAGCCTACTCCTTTACTGACTATCCCAAAACAGGTTTTCATTTGTTCTGTACAGTTGGTTTCATTTGCTGCACAGTGATTGATTCACATCAAAACTGTAACTATCGCACTATAAGCTATTTGTGTGATGCTGCACGACACACATTGGATGAGGCATGTCCTCACTGATGGATGAAAGGGTTTTTTTTCATAATACTGAGCAAAACGAAGTTATTTAATTTCCAAAGGGGAAACCAAACTAAATGAGTTGGTGTCATACCACATTCACTTACAGGTAACCTGGATCCACTGTGGCCTCTCTACTCATTAATTGAACATTATGAAGATGAATGCAATTTGGAAATTCAGTTGAATAAAGATGAAATGATGCTGAAATAATATCTCCACCTCTCTTATCACATTTTAACATCTAACAAATAATGAGTTCAATGCAAAGACTGAGTGGAATCCTTCACAGAAACGTTCATCTTTTTCTTCAGAAAGAATGAACTCTCTTCTGTTCAAAAGCACATTCAGTGCTTAAAGATGTTTAAGAGTTTCCTCACTGTCTTTTGCTAAATATTGCAGTATTTACAAGAGTCCCAAAAGTCTCCAAACATAGGGGAAATTAACGCTTTTTAGCAAAATGTCTTCCAAAATTTCTCATACTTAGTTTCTATTATTTTTTTATGATAGCCTTTAAGAATACCTTTGACAAAAGAAGAACATATTGAAATCATTCTCATGGCTGGGTCAGGAAGCTGTCGCAAGGTTGTGATTGACTTAACAGGAAACATGGCAAGCACGTTACAAGCACTATTGCCAAACTTATTAACAAATTCAAAAAGACTGGAAGTGTTGCGGACCAACCGAGCAGTGGACGTCCACGAACATCCACTGACGAATCACAACAGACGTGGTGCTGGCGTACAAAGTCCCCTATGTATGGAGACTTTTGGGGCACCCTGTATTTATTTTATGACATATATCACTGATGCCTGATTCATTAAAAATTTTCGCTCAAAGCTGAAATAGAATGCATGTCATGTTCTGAAAGATCTCAATTTCTGTTTTGCTGTCTGTGCCTCATATGCGAAATTATGCCAACTACCACTTTTAGCCTAGTCAAACAGGTTTTTGGGCAAGCGAAACATGGGAACCAAGCACATTAGAGCTCTCAGTTGCCAGAGGAGCCAATGTAATTTTAATGCTATAGTGCAACTCTCTTTAAATAATAAGTAATTATGCACCATAAAATGTTGAATTGTAATAAACTATTAATTAAATCTGATCATTTATTAAAATCACAGCTATTCACTGAAGTTAAAGTATTGTCAGTCCTTCCCTATGTATATTATCAAACTACAACTCATCAACATCAGTTGGTTTACTTGAATAAACATACAGTTGGAATAAACAAGTAGAAAAGATAGTAAATGCTTTATAGTTTAATATACTAGCCTTGTATCACATCCTGATTTTAGGCTGTTGCCATTCCACTGATTACAGACCGTGGACTCCTTTCTATGTAGTTTGTGACCAGACAAAGAGAGAAAATTTTGAGCTTAGGGATTTTTAAGACCTTGATTGCATATCAGGTGACATACTGAAGGTCAAAGTCCTCTTTTATATCTTACGTGATATATTATACAGCCCCTACCTGTATATGTAAATAGATTTTATATTTGATACATATATTATTTCAGACTTAGAGCATGTAAAAAGTCAATTTAGGTCAATTTCAATGACCATTTCAAAGTCCATTAAAAATCATTAAAAAAAAAAATCAGTCCAAGTAATATGTAAAGTCCTGCTGTCTTGCAGTGTAATGTACTTTGCTCATTGCTGAAATGAGTGCAGTCATTCTTGTGGTTTCCAAAAGACACACCCTCTTTACTGGAAGTCAAGGAAACATAATTATATTTTCTGATTCCTGAGCAACAGTCAGGAAGAAAGCTCTGTGACAGAAAAAAGGTGGTACCCATTGTGTGTGTGGTCATTCATTTCATTATTAACTGCACCTAGCAGGACCAAGGAAAGCCGTCATCAAGCAAAAATTCAGATCTTTTATTTAAATAGCTACAGCCCAATATTAAAATAAAAATCTAATCCTAAATTTATGTGCAAACACAGAGAGAAAGCGAGAAGGGGAGTGAAAGTCCAAATGTACTCAAGAACCAGTGCAATTATCAGACTATGTCACACAAGAGGAGAACAAAGTACAGTGTGACTTGAAGGAAAAGTTACTAGCGACTAGTATGACTAGTATACTAATTATAGTACTAATTGCTAGCTACTGTCCTATATACTTGGAAGCATTTGAGTGAGCTAATAACATAGCTAGCAATTAATGGCATAGCTAACACTATGATGAATTCTGCCAGTAGTCCTTGTATACTGACACTACAAATGTCTTGACAATAATGCAGTCAGGTCCATAAGTATTTGTACAGTGACACAATTTTGGTAATTTTGCCTCTGTACACCACCACAGTGGATTTGAAATGAAGCAATCAAGATGTGATTGAAGTGTAGACTTTCAGCTTTAAGCAAGGGGTTTAACAAAAAATATTGCATTGATCAGCTGAAAAGTAATTGGACAATTGATTGATAAGCCAGTTGGCCAGTTGTGGCCTGTTTCCTCCTTATTTCATGACAAATTAAGGAGATAAAAGGTCTGGAGTTGATTCCAAGCGTTGAATTTACATTTGGTAGCTGTTCATGGGAACTCTCACTATGCAGTCCAAAGAGGTTTCGATGCAAGTGAAGGCTTTCATTAGGCTGAAAAAACAAAACACGCCTATCAGAGAGATAGCAGAAATTTTAGGAGTACCCAACCTATTTTAGTTACATACCACTGCCTACTGTACAGGTGTCCTGAGTGACTCTCACACAACAACAAGGAGACAGTAAGTCGAGCGAAAAGTTGGTTCTTGGCCTGTTTCTTGGAGGTCTGTCAAAAAATATAATTGTATATTTCAATGTTGAGATTTAAAGCATTTAATTGGTTCGCAAACCACATCCATTTGCAGAACTTTAGGGGGTCTTTCAAAAACTTTTACAAGAACATTTTGGTATCTGTCAGAAAAAGCACATCTGTTGCTAGTTTGTTGTATCTGTGTTTTCGGGGAGAAATCTTTTTTTTTTGTTGCTTGTTTATGCAAGACAAGAACGGAACATGCTGTTCTAGTTTAAAAAACATAAAACATTGTGCTTCTATTCTAAAAAAAAAAAAAAACATCCTGCCTGGAGCAATATTCATCATGTTTGCTAACCCCTAAGATCATTAGGCTTCATTTTAGCATGACTATTTTTAGCACAGCTAGATATAAAGCTAGGTTAAAAGGCTACACTCATTATTTTCCTCCTTATGTTGAATTACATTTTGAGAGTTCGATTGCGTAGCTTTGGAAGTGACAACAGTGAGGACAGTTTTCTCCTCCATGAGCAAGAGGTGATAGATACCAAAATGTTCATTCGTGAGCAGCTTTACCGGTTTGTTATTGGCAGAACATCATGTAAGTAACTAAACCATCTGAATCATCAAACCACAGCGGCAAAAGCTAAAGCATAATGGAGAAAAAATCGACCTAATATTTTCAGTGTTTGATGTTGTGTCTTATTGACATTTCCAGCTGTACAGCAAATGATTTACTGTATTATATATATATATATTTTCATATCACCGGTCTCTCAGCACTCTCGGCTCTTTTTTTCTCTTTAAAAAGTATTCATTAGGCACAGAATTAATTAGCTAATGCTTACCTTGGTGTTTTGACACGTTTTCTTTGCTAGCACAATCGGCTAAACTTCAGTTTTGGTTAGAGAATGAATTATATATATGATGCAATCAGCAAGGTTGGTAGTAGTCTAGGCTGTACAAATTTGAAAGAAACACAAAGTAGTAGATTTAGAACTGTGTGTGTGTAATGTATACATACATAAATAATGTGTCCTTTATGATTTCCTATGGGTGAGTCTGGATGAACATGGAAATAAAAGAGAATGAAAAAGTTCAGAGAATGATACCACAGGTGAAACCAGAACATCCTCATTTTTATGTGTAAACATTCCCACACACCCAACACGGAGAACAGGACTGCGAGTGTGTTGGTGTGTGTGTGTGTGTGTGTGCGTGAGAGAGAGAGATATATATACAGAGAGAGAGAGAGAGACTCAGCCTTCAATATGACTCAGCCTTCAAAGAATATAGCACAATGGCTCCAAAGGCCATGAGAAGAAGAACCTAGAACCAGAGATGACTGTGTACGACTGTATCTGTTTTTTCCTGCATCAATTCTTTACCTCAAACTGGTGGTGCCATGGTTACAGCACGATATATTATGAATTAATACATAGGGATTATCTACAAACTGCTCTGTGAGACTTTTGTGCAATAATTGGGTAAATTATGCTCAAAGGCTCGTAGTGGGCCAAAACCCAGGAGGCTGCTCAGAAAACACAGCAAGATTTGAACTTTTATTGCTCTTTTTATAATGCCCCTTGACATGTTCAGACATGGAAGACTGGAACTAAACATAAAACCTTTCCAGCATGTTCGGCACTTCTGCAGCTTCCCTTTTGCCTCATCTGCACTGACAGTGTCACACATGAACACACATACAGCTCACTGCCAGAGAGAGATAGCGAGAGAAAAAAACAGAAAATTAATAAATTATATCACAACATGACTGTAATTTGTAATATGGGACATTATTGTAAAATTCTGCTGTATCTGGGTTCTGTGGCTAAAAGGTTCCACAACCAATATGACTGTATGTACTATATTTGACAAATGTGCATGGTATTTGAATAATTAGATTATTTTCATAAAATACATCTGTGGACAGGGTCTGTTGATTTATTTTTATTTATTTATTTATTTATTTTTACACAGGAAGAGATCCCTGGCTGTAAAAAATTGAGAACCCTTGGTGGAGCATATATGAGACCAAATCTTGTGAAGAAAAGAGTTTAATAAGATTGGCTATGCTAAATTGCCCTAGGTGTGGATGGAAGTGTGCATGTGCTTGTGCATGGTGCTCTGTGATAGAAAACACCATCCAGGGCAAATTTCTGCCTCATGCCTGGTGTTCCTGGGATAGGTTCCTCAGGATCCTCCGTGACCCTGACTAGGATAAAGAGGTGAATGCTGAAGATGAGTGTATGAATGAATGAATAAACAAATGAATGAATGACTGAATGAATGAATTGTGGTATCCTTAATTTGGCCGATACACTTTTTCACACCGTGCTTTAGTGTGAAATTTGATTCTTATGGCTACAAAAGCATGACATTAGAATTTGGATTTTGAAGGGCAGATTACTATTAACCTTACATTCATCTGTTTCGTTTTTGATACTATCTGCAGAAAGGAGGTAAGATCATTTCAAATCATTGGTTAACGTAATGGCCATTCCCTTGGTGTTGTCACTGCAAAGAACTGGTTACTGCCGCAGTTGTGATGGAGAATGGCTTTTCATGGGCTAATACTCCCTGGCTGCTGGATAAGTCTACATTTACCACCTTGGTAAGCAAGCTGTGGGGAGGTAGTGCATTGTTTAATGCCTCTTTTTAGAAGGCACAATCGATTTTCCCTTGAAAAACGTCATTCCCTAAGGTCACTATTACCCGCTTGTGCCAAGTGGGGAGAGGAAAAAAACCCCAAAAAAACACCTCATGCAAAATGCATGAAACAGAGGAAAAGCTTGGAACCCCATTGGTAAGTGTGAGTGAGTGATGGGGATGAAGAGTCCCTAGAAACTTTACTCTGGCATGGGGAGTTTAGTCAAAAGGAGAGAAGATTTAGGAGTCGAGACTTTCACTTCTCAATGTCAGTGGGAGGTTTGGGTCGTATCAAGGGAGAGATAAAAGGAGAGATGTCAGCTAGCGGATATGCCTGGCTGCTTGGCAGTGCAGATGTGTGCTGCTTGGTGGATGACACTGAAGCAGGAGATGAGTTCCAGTTGTCATACCTGGCAACCTAAATGCCAGCTGCTGGGAGGGTCATTGCTAAATACTTTTGACAAAATCTCTAACTTTCTATGGCATGGCATGCTGTGTGTGCCTTCTCCATCAAAATAACTTCTGTGATTGTTTACTGTGGAAGCCAGTATAAATAACAATAGTAAGAACTCTATTCTTGTTGCTGCATTATGGATGTGTTGTGTAGATGAACTTCAATAAGTACTTTGTATTGAGACTTGCAGTGATGCAATGCGAAAATGCTGCCAGAAGTAATCTAATGATAGCTGGAGACTTCTAGCAACAATAAGCAAAGTAACTGTTGGCATTGTGAAGTGGGCATGGGAAACAATGTGAAAAAGCTGAGCAAAGTTTAACTTTATGCAAATGAGAAGCAAGCAATTTAGCAGTAGGAATGAGGGTGGTGGAATGTTCTTTTTTCACTGACTATGAAACATTATCTGTTTTTTGGTTCCATAATTGCAGCTCCTGAATCAGTCAGTGATAATCGTTGTGTTGCAGGTTTGCGCAATATATAACAATGCAGAGGTTTTCCTCATTCTATTTTAGTATGTCAAAGCCCATCAAATAGGTGACAGAAATTGTAGTGAGCAAAACAGTATTTCTGAGGATACAGAGTTTGAAGAATAGCAGTTTACACTCCCACCTTTGAAAACAAGCACTTTACTTTAAGCCAGGAAAAAAATTGGGGATAGAAAATGCGGACTAGTATTATTATGTGAGCTCTCAACTGACTGAAACGCTCCCAAAAAGATTAATAATTCTTTTCTATTTCTCATTCAAACGTAGTAAATTGGATGCATGATTTATTGTGACAAAAATTATACATATCTAAGCATATGTCTAGCCATAGACACAAGCCATTCAGCTCCATTTTCACTTTCTCTCTGGTGCATGGTTGCATTGTACTACAGCTTTTATCTGCATCTCCATCAATTTAATTTAATTACTGCCTCAGCAGGCATGAACAAAAACAAATATTATATGATTATAGTTTGGTTTCTCAATGCCAAAACACTTAAACCAGCTGGCTGTATTCTGTGGATAAATAAACTTTATCTATCCTGACACGTGATGATTGACAACCCAGAATTTTTTATATCACTAACCCCACCATGCTAAATAAAAACATATAAGGAATATGACTAGCCAGCTAAGTCATACTATAATCATTCATTTTACACTCAAACAAAACTGATCATGAATAAATATTATATTTTCCCACCTTACACAGCACTGGTCTTTAAAAGTAGACTAGTCATAAGTATAAACTTATCTTTACTGAAGAATTAACTTACATTTGATATTCAGATTTTACCACACAGATTAAATACAAAATGTTTTGCTTTCGTTCAACGTTCAACAATTTCCAAGACATGCCTTTTATATCAAACTGCATCTCCTGTGTGCAGTACATGTCCATTAAAGCATTCTTTGATCAGAAGGAAATAAAGTGATGGCAATTTTGTTCAGAAGAAAAATTGTATTACAAAATATAAAGTGTTCATTGAATAAATGCCATACGTAGTATGCATATTCAGTATAAAAAAAGTTATGTGGTATCTATTTAAATTGTTTAACCAGACAATGAGATTTTGGACATGTCTTGATCCAGATACTTGATTCAGATATTATATGACCTTTTATGGATGTTTACACATGACTAAAACATACCATAACACATCATGTATCATCTGTTTTGAACCTCTACTGATATCTGAAATGGACCATGAAAAATTGTTCAGGGTCCAGATATGTTTAGATACTGAACCTGTTTTTGCATGTACACAGACATTCAAAATAGGTCCTAGTTATTGAAAGATTAGGCTCTGGGAAGTGAAGTCTTTCTCATTTAGATTCTGATGTAAATTCTGATGAAATCGTAATGTGAGTGGTTATGCATTCACCTATAAAAAACAAACAAACAAAAAAACTATACCCAGGTTAAGCTGACCAGGCAGTCATCTGCTGTGGTTACAGTTCACTTTAAGTAGGTGGAATTCCTAATTTAAAAAATATTGTAAGAATAATGTCATATGAAAGTCCATCCTTGAGAAATGCACACCACATAGTTTGGACACTAGTGCACACTAAAAGATTTGTAGCCTCTAAAGAGATGATTCATACAATTAATTCATTCATAACGTTATATCTACATATTTAATGATGCCTTCAACTGGCATTCAACAATTACTGAGTGTGTTTACATTGTCCAAAATGTGTTTCAGGGTGAAATAATTTGGTTTTTAACAAATTGTCAGACAACCTTTGAAAGCTTCAACACTGATTTATGGTCATCTGTGTCGGTTATTGGTTGATGACAGAAAATCAATATTGAATTAACATTGAATCATGGTGGAGCTATTAATGTCACATTAATGTTAAAAATATGATCAATCAAAGTAGAACTCTGGTTTTATTTCACCCTTCCTAAGCACCAGGGATGGTGAATATCCCTTGAATACCTTCAGCATTTCATTACAAAAAGAATTCATTCAGAGCTGGTAATATACCCTGGATGAGATTGCACACATGCACACCTATGGACAATGCACCTACCAGAGTGTTTTAGGAGGTAGGAGGAAACAAGAGAACCTGAAGGAAACCCACACAGACACAGGGAGAACATGCAAAACTCCACACTGACAGTAACCCAAGCACAAAAAAATCATGAATGAAACATAGACATGATATTTCTCTCCCAAGCTTATGTGTTCAATTCACGTCTTTGAATGTTAAATATGAAATGGGACCTAAATGCCATTAAGCCCCTAGGAAACAGCGTATCAATTCATTTCATATTATAGCTTTGCCTGGCAGCACATACCGGAATGTTTGACTCCAAAAAAATTCGGAATATTTTTTACGCGCCTGGTAATTATGTTGGTATGGCGAAACTACAGCTACATTTATTGTAGGCATAGTTGGTTGGCATGGTGAAAGTATTATGGGCTATATATTACAGGACATAATGTTAGTATATAATCATACTAACATCATGACCTGTTTTACTGGCTCTTGCAATGTTTAACACCACAAAACCTGTCAGCTGTTCACATGGGTGTATACTAGCATCAACAGTACATCATGTACTGTATGGCTGATGTTAGTATTTAAAAGTGTGTTTGTGTTCATTATTTTTGGCAGCCATTGTACATAATTTTTCCTCAGACATTCTGAGAATCCCCCAGGACAGCCAAAAGATATTCTGACCTGGGTAGATTGAATATGTATCATTAGTCACAGCTTATTTCCCTTGCTTTAAATACTTAACGCTATTCAAATAAGGCACTGTCTTGTGGACAGAACAACTATCAGATGTTGTATCTTCTGATGCAGCAGAGTTAAATAAAGACTTTAAAAAATAAAAGACTTAAAAAATAATTAAAATAAAGTAAGACAGAGATATGAGCAAGTTCTCAAAAAACATTTGAACTCACTCATCACAACAAGCAGACTGACTATGTCTGACTATGACGTAATGAACATGCTTGATTGGCATCCCTGTGCATAAGACATCCGGCTTGTTACATGTTCAAACATGCTGCATTAGCCACTGCTCCTAACTGCTACAATACATAAACATTAATGGCACATTAGGGGAGAGATTTCCTTGTAAGCCAATGGAAAGAGAGCTTCCTGATAAAATCAGCTGTAACTCACTTTATGCCAACTGATTTTCACAAATGTACATGCAGTGTAGATATTTCGATTGAGCCTAATTCCTGGAAATGTTCTCCCTATGTCCATGTGGATGTTCTCTGGGTTCTCTGGTTTCCTCCCACCTCCTAAAATGCCTGGCTAACACTAAATTGTCTGTAGATGTCAATAAGTGTGTGAATGTGTGTGCACAGTGCCCTGCAATGTACTGGCACCCATCCAGGGTGTCTTCCCACCTCGTGCCCATACTGTTCCTGAATAGGCTCCAGATTCACAATAACCTGACTGGGAAAAAGTGTTACTGAAGATTATGAATGAATAATCCCATGAATAATTCCTCGACATAAAAATTAAATCAGGTTAGGGTTAGGGTTTGGGTTAGACTTCTGTATAGTTGGACATAACCAAAGACAGATAGCATTTATTAAAAAATAATCGTAGCAAATTTTTTTTTAAGGAAAACATATTAGGGGGTAATTAAAGTCTTGTCCATTATTAGACTTTATTCATCAACATTTCATAATTCATAATTGGAGATGTTTTTTGAAAATGACTAATAAATGCATTATTATACATAAAATGATCTTGATTTTAGAATCCAGCTCCTTCAGAGTGATCTGCAAACCAGGGTCTACTGGAGTGGCCCAGGGGCGCTCGGGGTATACATCAGCCCCTATCCAACCTCCCAGCTTTGTAATGGCATCTGCAGCACTGAACGCCTGAATTGGCTGAGTGGCAACAACTGGAAGCACTTCCTGCTCAGGTAAGACCTTTTGAGCCACTGCAAGAGTGCCCAATCTTATCTGGAAAGGACCAATGTGGGTGCAGGTTTTCATTCCAACCAAGCAGAAGCCACACCTGAGTCCCCTGAAAGCCAAGATCAACTGATTAATCAGGTGGAATCAGGTGTGGCTCCTGCTTGATTGGAATGAAAACCTGCACCCACACCGGCCCTTTGTGGATAAGATTGGACACCCCTGCACTGGTGCCTCATACAGCGCAGCCTTAACCACCTTCTTGCTAGCTAGTCGCAGAACCGAAATATTAAAGAAGTCAGCTATTAAAAGTAGGTCATCTTTTCTACACTTATCAAACTCTTCTAAGGTAGGACAAAGTGTAAACGTAGTCTGATCAAACACTGCCATACTCACAAATAACAAGCAAACGACAATATAACCACTCCAAGAGAAAACAGCACACAAACCTGTTGAACAACCATACCACGTGAAAAAAAAACAGAACAGGAACACCAAAAACTAAACTTTGAGGTAGCACAAAAGGAGATATAATATAGAAGATACAGTGTACATTTTGTGAATTGCTGTATACCAAAAGAAACCAGGACAACTTCAGGGTGGACCAAGGCAAAACCAACAAACAAAAACCACTGTTTATTGGGAACTAACTTACCTACAAAAGGCAACAAACAAACGACAATTTTCTTTCCTAAACTCCCTTACCAAAAACAGAGACCAAAAACCCACACCCAACAGAAATGGCAGTCGCACCACTACTACCAATTAATATGTACAATATGTGGCTGTTTACAAAAATAGCAGTGTGACTATTTACAACTAACCACAGGACAGATCAAGATCGTAGTCAGGATAGGCACAGTTCAAAACCAGAAATATCACAGCAAAAACACGGAATGGACTAACAAACACAGTCAAGAACACAATCGGGAGAACATCGACAATCGGGTGAGAAGCTGAAGCCAAATGATGATGTCATCTTGGGGCGGAAGTGGCAACACAAGGCCGACGGAGCAGCACCTGAAGCAGTGTAGGAAGGCCTGGACTGGAGTCTGGAATAGACCAACGTGCATAGACTGAAAACACACAAAACATGAAACATACCCGCACACTGTGGGTTGTAACAATGGACACAAAATTGTCTTTTTAAAAACTTGTTTAGTGCTTCAAAATAGTGATACCTAAAACTCTACTTTAGAATCTAGAACACATTGTAGTATTTATGATTTATTCAGTTTTTATAAACTCCTAAAGCAAACAGCAGATCACTTGATGCCACATATAATCTTCAGATATAACTTATTAATTTTAAACTAATAAGAGATGAATTTAGATGATTAATTTATGCACAACAATTTATGGGCTTTAACAAAGCATTTATTGCACATTATCACAACTAATAATGCATTTATTTTCACATAACAGCTCACCAATTATGAACCAATACAAGTTTTGAAGAATAAAGCCTAATTCGTAGTGAATAAACCATTTACAAGTATCTAATTTGGGGTTTACTGAACAAAGAACAAGACCCTAATTAACTCATAATATGTATTCCTTAAAATAAAGTGTTACCAAAACAGCTATAATAATTGCCTACTAGGGTAAAGAGACCAGAACATTTATTAATTTACAGACAATATCAGAAATATAAAAATTACAATCATTCACAAAATATGTTTCATGTAAAAAAAAAAAACCCTTAATGAACACCTTTACAATTTATATTCATGAATATATCTTTACAACATATACAGTATCTGAACTGAGCAAGCACTAAAGTTAACTAATTCTAAAATAACAGAATGAACTACTACCAAAATATACCATATACTATTACATTTCAGTATTACAATTTACTGTATATAACAATACTAGTTATGGTATTGGACTTTTAAAAAGGTATATAGGGTTCAGAAATAGCAGGTGATTTTATTAGGTTGGTTTCTGGATGCCTGCTTTTGTCAGGTTGACTTGGTAACCCTGATTGGGAGCCCTGAGGTAAAAGTACATGTACATCACTCATAATAAACGAGAACACTGTATGTACAATTACACTATGTAATGCGTGGTAGATATTATGTACAAATTAATACATTTTGGCAGCCATTATACAATGTTGTGCACAAATGTTTCTCATGTGATGTCCCTTCACTTTCAACATCCTCATGTAACAACATGTTATAGCAAAACTAAAATACCTCTTTTCCCTGTCAATAAGATAGTCCTGCCAGTCAGACACTGTGGGTGGGACTTGTGTGTGCCATGTGCATGTGGATTGTGTGTGAATGTGATATGTTAAAATGGGCCATGAAAAGCCCATTTTGTCCCATTTTGTCCTGCTAACTTTGTCCTGCTTTTTATCGTGCTACACTTAGAGTGCCCTTTCCAAGCTAACTGCTCAGAGGTCTAAATATACTCTTAGCTGTCTTGCCACTCTGATGAGATGAACCAAACCTTTCTTAAAGGGTCAAGTTCCAGAATTTTTATCCTTTATATTGTGTCTGATTGTGTCAACAACAATTTCTTGTTTTTATGTCTCTTTGACAACAATGAAGTTTATCAGCAGTTTTCTAAGCAAGACAATTTGTATTTATTTAATATTACCCTTATTCTATAAGGGTATCAACAGCTTTGGCAAAAGTTTAGAGAACATGCTATAGTTTAAAAAAAAAAGTTATGAGAATGATTTTTGGTTAGAGAAATGGTCAATAGTTTCTCCAGGTTTCTGAGTGGAAAACATGAATAGTTGTGTGATATATTTACTTTAAACCATTTTTACCCATTCTCTAGAGGGGTGGCAATAAATCTATAGTTGTTTATACATAACAGACGTAGCTAAAAATAAATACATTATTTGGAATGAACAGATAATATGTTCCAAATAGATACAAATAGGAGGTGCAATGTTATTTTTTTTTGCCTTCAGAGATGAGCGGTCAGATATGAAGCTCGTTAGACAAAGAAAGACTACATTAATTAAAGAGAACAATTCATTATACAGTGATGTGTTTACAACATTCAACCATGGGTCAAGGTGGTTAAAATTAGGCTGCTAGTTTATTTATATTTTAGGAAATATAACCACCTAAATTTATTAGAAAATATCACAAAGAGGTACAAACAAAAATAATAACTTTGTGGGCAGGATTAAAAAAAGTCCTGCACACATCACTAGGTGAGACTAGAAGAGACTAGAGCCAGAATTAACAGTCCATGCTGAGAGTGCTGTCATTTCTACCTATTTTTTGTCCCAATGTTTCCATGGGCAAAGTGATAAGGTTCACATGTGATAAACCAAATCAACAACAACAACAACAACAACAACAACAACAACAACAACAACAAAATCCAGTTCCAGTTTAGGCCATGCCCACTTAGGTTTAATTCCAAATGCAGATATTGATATTTGGAGCATTAAACAGATAAAGATACACATACAGATAGTGGCATTGCATTACACCCCTGTTATAGGTTTAAAGCCTCTCCTACTTTCAAAGGTCTGATATTGAAAGTGACGAGTAAATGCAGCTTTTAAACCCTCCTTTGTGAATTTTGTTTTATTCTCCTGGGTGCTTACAGATATGTCTAAAATACAGTAGGTTCCATCATCTCAAATCTGATGAGAGGATGTTTTTTTCTTTTCTTCAGTGCTTACTCCAGTCCTGATGTTCACTAGCCACTAGATTATCAGTAGTTCAGGAATAAAAAGACACTGCATGTTGCCAGGCAACCGTGTTTGTGTTGCTCCAGTCGATAATCTTGTGTTAGGAAGTTTGCTGGTCAAGATTATTTACAAGATGATTTTGTACAAGAGCTTTCATCATTGTGGAAAGCTGCACAAGCAAATAAAAATAATGGACACATTTATGTCTAATTAAGTGCTAAAATTCCATGTTTAATATGCTACACCAGGGGGCAGTCACACTCTGTGGTGTAAGGAGCAAGAAACTAGTGAAAATTTTTGAAGGAGTTACTTTGTTTATGCACATCAGTGATCTCAACTAGTTCTTGTCCCAATTAACGCCATGTTTTGCTAGACTGCATGTAGAACACAGGGTACCTTTCGAAGGAGAGGCAGAGAGAAATATCTGACCTGTCCTTGCAATTATATTATGCAATTATATATTATATTACAGTGCTGCTTCTATGGTCAAAAGCACAGCTGTGGTGCAGCTCATTATCCAGTCATTATCACACTGGGTCACTCTTGTCATTCCGAAAATTTTGTGACATGTTTGTGACATGACCATTTATCATGTCAGAATTGACCAGTTCAGATGATAACAAGAATGATAAAAAGTAACTGTTACATGAAATCCGATCTCAAATCTGTTTATTAATGTGTTATTTTAAGTCATGAAGGCTGTTCTTTGGCAATTAGCAGTGATTCTAGTTTGTTTCTAGAGTCCCAATGTGGCTTTTCATTTCTTTCTTATGTAGAAAAACACCAGTAGCCCTAGGAATGTTAGCCTGTGAAAGCTGACAGTGGTATAAGGAAACAAAAGAGAAGAAAAAAAATGTAATTTCTCTACTCCTAATTAGGGCCAGTAGGGGTAAAGAAAAGACAAACAGGCACCATTGTGTCCTAAGAAAGCTCATCATAGCATGCTGAGAGCAGCACTCACCTCTGCACAAATGACCCTAGTTAAGACAAGAGAAACTTCTCATTCTCTACTGTTGGCCTGACCTGAGAGTGACGACATGGCTGGAAAGATGAAAATCAGTATAACTGAACACTGGTAATTATGCATGTGGCCTGGACTGCTATAGATGATTAATGGGCAATGAATTTGTGCTGTCACTGTGTATTCAAGTAAATCTCCTGGCAAAAGATGACATTGGTGCCTATGTTCACCTCCATCTCAGTTTTTCAGCAGTTTAACTCGTTAAAATACCCATGATGTTATCTGTCATTAACTGTCAGCTATGCTTGTGCTTTTTCTGTCAGCTATGCTTATGATTTTTCCGCTCCATTAAGATGCTGGATGAGGAAATAGTAGATACCAGTAATATTATATATTTTAGAGAACAGCACAGTTAAATTATTTGGTCAGCTGTGAACACAAACCTCTCTTGTACCAAACAAAGTACCAAAAAGCAATATGTGCTATTGATGTTGGCAGTTTCTTGGTGAAAAGACCATCCAAACATCTAAGCAAAACAAAACAGGTTAGCACTGTTGCCTCACACCTCCAGGGTTGGGGGTTCAAATCCCACCTCCTCCCCGTGTGCACAGAGTTTACATCTCTCTGTGCTTCGGGGGTTTTGCTACTCTGGTTTCCTCCCCCAGTCCAAAGACATGTGTTGTAGGCTGATTGTCATTTCCAAATTGTCCGTAGTGTGCTATTGTGCCCTGCGATGGGTTGGCACCCTGTCCAGGGTGTCCCCCGCCTTGTGCCCTGAGTTCCCTGGGATAGGCTCCAGGCTCCCCCGCAGCCCGGTCTAGAATAAGCGGTATACAAAAAGGATGGATGTATGGATTTCTACTTTAGATTCCCAAGTCTGCACCTATAAGCCATTCATCTTTTGTTAGGCTGCCACATGTGTCCAATTAACACATGTGATTATATGACATTCTCCTACTTACTGCAGTCATGTGTGTATTTCTGAATTAGGCAGGTGAGTTTAATGTTTTCCATGCATTTTTCTCTCTCTGCCTTTTCCACGACACCTTCTCCCTGCCCTTGCGCATGACTAGCGGCCTCTGAACAATTCTCCCTCCGGCACTACAAACCTTTATTAGAAATGTACTCTATCAATGCTTTTAATGTGAAAATGCAATAAAGTCATTTCACGCCATGTTGAGCAACATCCACTCGTTATTTTGGGGCTCCTGTGACTTACAGAGGGAAATGACCTCCTCTTCCACTGATAGCCGTAGCTTTTCAGTCATTTAATGGGTGAGTTTGCACATCAGCACATTAACAGACTCAGATTCAGGGCTTAAATCAATTTTAATAGGGATATTGCTGTTTTGTTTGTGTTCCAGTAGAATGACTTCTACTGTAGAAGGTCACAATAATATTTACTGTAGTAGCAATGGACACCTTAGATGCCACACACTCACACATTCAGTGCTTTTATTGGACTTGCTCAATAGTGTAGTTTCCTTTGATGTTCATTTATGTGGCTAATGATGTGCTCCTCATGTAGATGTATGATATTATGATCTTGTTTGGGTTCCTATAGAATGATTGTGAAACAGCTTTTAGGCTACTTAACTAAAGTAAATTTACTCACAGGATTTGCCGTGTGTGTGTGTGTGTGTGGGGGGGGGGTGTTACAGTTGATTTGAGTTACTTAGTGATGATTTCGAATTATGGATTTCATATTCTCACATACATTCATGTAAAAGTTTGCTTCTTTATCCTCACCGAGTGCATTTTCACTGCAACCAAAAGGAGTCCCATGTTATAATTGTACAGGCAAAATTGTAATTGCAAGACCATGCAAAAAACACTGTAAACTTACATGTACATCAGCAAAAATTCATTCATCACTCTGTGATACCTATAAGGGTAGCTTGGAAAATATTAAATCATTACAAGAGAGCATTAGATGTCCATGATGCACATGCAGAGAAGCACATGCAGAACTTTTAAATACCGGTGTAATAAAAAATGGAAACACAATACGGGTTATTAAATATCAGATGCTGTAGTGTGTGAAAAACAGATAGACAAGATGTTCACCCACTAATTTCATGCTCAAAAAGATATATTGCAATCGACTGATGATGCACAACTCATAATGCCATTTCTTTTTTCCCATTATATTTTAGTAACCATGGTAATATCATGGTTGAAATATATTGGCCATAATAACCAGGGTTACTATAGTTTTCTGGCAGAAGCAAGTACAAGTGCTGTACAATCATAACAAGTGCTGTACAATCATAAAAGGTGTTTTAACTGTAGAGCAAGTCACAACCATGCTTTCTCACAATCTTGCAAACAGAAGTAACATATACAAATGATGCTAACTGTTAGTGTAGTGATATAGGCACACAAACTGCTCAAAAATTATTAATTACTTAATATTTTTTACATACTGTATATATATATATATATATATATATATATATATATATATATATATATATATATATATATATATGCCGTGGTTGCTATAGGAAATATATAGCCAGAGATAATCAAT
>CM075025.1:10418617-10431737 GCA_037576675.1 Pangasius sanitwongsei | reverse complement strand
TGTATATATTCAGTGGGCTGTGTGTGTATATATATGTGTGTGTGTGTGTGTGTGTGTGTGTGTGTGTGTGTGTTTTTTAAATGTACTAAATTAAGAGTTTAAGCATTATTTTTACTGAAAGACTTAATCCAGTAGTAGAGATATTGCTGTGCAGTTTATGATGCTGAAATAGATTGGGCTGCTGTGTGTATGTGTGTGTTTGGTGGGGAGGGGGATCTGGGGGGATGTGTGAGATCTGAACACAATACTCCCCCTAGTTGCTCTTTTCCCAGCGATGACATCATCTGTTTGAAAGTCGAAGCAGCCTGGGTCTTCAGAGAGCGGCGCACAGACACGGATAAGCCTTGTTCTATATAGAGTGGGAAAAATTCCTACATGACATTGGCGGTTTCCGAACAACCCCAGGCATTTTCATGGGAGCTCTGAGTCACGTTATTTGTCGCACTGCTTGTCCTTTACAGAGGAATCCAGATGAATTACGCATCAGGCATGACATGTAAAAGCATGCACTTGATCTTTGATTTGCATCCTGCCACTGGATGTCTGGTGGTTGCTGCTTAAAAAATGCTTACTGCAAAAGAAGTCTTTTCAGTCTTTTCCCTGAGAGAAGCAGTCTATCGGTTTCCCCTTGGATGGTGTTGTTGTGTGTGCTGTTTGTATCGGAACTGGTGCAGCATCGTCTTTCTGTTTCACCTGGATGTCTGATCCAGGAGGGTTTTTATTTACAGCACAAACTAGATAAGATGGAATAAAGTGACCCAGCTTAAACCTGAGACACTGGTGTATTTGGTATCATGCTCATCTAAAAATGGCTCAAAAAAAGTGTTCAAAATGCATTAATCAAGATTCCGTACCGTGTCACTTTCATAATTCAGGTTTCATGCCACTTGAGTGTAAAAGTCCAGCTTCTTTATTAGCCAGGTCCAGGCAGTGCTGAGGCAGGGAGTCTCGGACACACACTACAAACTGCACTGAATTCAGGACCTTGAACAGCGCTGAGGCGACGTTTGTGTGTCTACGGGAAAAGAGAACGCTTTGGATCAGCTCTCGACCATAATCTAGTCTCATGTAATTACAGTACGCAGAGGTCATTACATGAGAACCGGCCGTTGAAGGAAGCAAGAACTCAGTGAACAACCTGAAGTTCAAATCTTGTCAAAGTTGCCAAGACACTTGGCACTGAAATTCATCTCTAATAGTCATGACGCAAAAGGGACATTGCGAGAACATCCCATATCAAATAAAAGACAGTGAGAAAGAGAGATTGCCTAATCGGCACTTGCACAAGATGGTTATAAAACTGCAGAAAAAGCAGATTTGTATCAAAGATGACTTCTAGGTGACCTGTTGTGTAATTTTCAGAGAAGTGATGTGCCAGATTCAGCTTTCTCCATCAGAGAAGTGGGAACTTTCAATAATGATTATTATTAAAATGGCAGATTGACATTTTCGTTCGTTATACATGCCTGGTGTACAGGTGTCCATTTGTTTCTGTGGACAGTGCTGTTGAATTCTCGAATCTAACTGGTCAGAAGGCCAAATTAATTATCTATAACAGCGTCTCTGACACTAGCTCCAGCTGCAAGACAAATCACAGGTTTATATTAATGCGCCTGTTCTAATATGTTGTTGTTTCTATAGTAACAGCTCATTCACAGGGACATACATGGCTGATGCTCCACATAAATGGATTAAAAAGTGTGTAAACATTTATATGGTTAAGTTTTCTTCCAACAGAGGAGTTTATGCTGTGCAGTTTCTCAGTTAAATGGACAGCATTGAATCCATGTTTTCTAAATGGATACAAATACAGATATGAATAGAAGTTTCACTATTAATTATTTTTCTAGAAAGCTTGCTCGAACAAGCACAATATTCATTAAAATGAACATACAGCATTCATTCATTCATCTTTTTTATCGGCCTGGTTAGGGTTGTGGTGGTTTGAATTAAGCTACTAGTTGTCTATATTTTGGGAAACCAGCAAAATTTGTCAGAAAATGTTGCATGTTGATATAAAGAGTGTGATTGAAAAAACAGTCTCACATCTCTATTATGAACTGTAGTGATGTAGCTGAGGTTGAGGAACTGTCAGAATATGAGCCACCAGGCTGACACTTCTTGCATTTCTAACTCTGGATTTTTTTTTTTTTAGTATTTTTCTATGGGTCAACAGAAAGAAAAGAAAGGGGAAAAAACCTTCAGGTTTAGGCCATACCCAGTTCTGATTTAAATATGAATACAGATATGGCTACTTTGCTAATCAGATGCAGTTAGTGGCATTGCATTACATCCCTAATATGCGAATGTTTCGACGTGCTCGAGTGTGCATGCATGTCGTAGACCACGTTGCATGTTTTTGTCTGGGAAAACGTAAATGCTTTAGATTAATTGAGCGTGGCAGTCTTGTGACATGTGTTTACATGAAGGGCCCTACAGGCATTTTAGCACACCTTTTAGTGCGAGTGCTCAAGCTGATAGATGGCAGAATTTTCTCACAGTGTCGTGGCGAGCCTGTAATGTTTAACAGCGCTGACCTCTGAGGTCGGCCCCTGACGCTCTGAGAGCACCGGCTTGCTTGTTGTAGACCCAGAGAGAGCGTTCGCACACAGGGTTCTTAAAACCCTGAGAGGCGAGACATGGTGAGTGAGGGATGGCGAAGATCAGCAACAGGCTTAAACGATGTAGAAAGATGACTCTGTTTTGACTCTGTCTCTCTCTCTCACACTGTCTCGGTAGGTTAACACACACCCCCTGTTTGTGCATGTTCGTTATAGGCATGTCACTTGCAAAAATAATTAGCGAGTGCATGCATCTCCATATGCTAGTCATGCCTCATTGCACATGCATGCACACTCTTTTTTTTTTTCTCAATCTACTGAGACAGACACAGAGGGAGAGGGAGAGAGAGAGAGAGTGAGAGAGGGAGGAGGGTGGTGAGGGCATAAGTGTGAACCAGAGTGATATTAGTAAACATGCAACCTGACACATGCTTTCCCAGAGAATCGAGTAGTTAGGTGAAATTTGTATTAGCTGCTTCAGACAGTGCATTTTTTTTGTCTAGCAAAACCAACTGTCCATCAAAATAGACTTTAACAGCAGGCAATTCAATAACAAAAGAGATGTTTTCCTCTCTCTAGATTACAACACAAGTTTGCGACCAGGATAGCATTCATGTCTGATCCAATGTCCTACTTATTTTCTCTCACACAGGCCTCTTTGATAAGTGTTTCTATGCCTCGAGCGATCGGGGTTGGCTGCTGGGTATCAAGACAGTTAGTGAGCAAGGCAACCGAGACCCTCGCTTCTTCTTCTCTCTCAAGACGGATCGTGCACATAAGGTCACCTCCATCCACTCCAACACCCGTTACCTGCCTGGCCACTGGGCCCACGTGGCAGTCACGTACGATGGCATTTATATGAGACTGTTTGTGAATGGTGCTCAGACTGCTGTTAGCAGAGAACAGTCTGGAGATGTCTTCTGCTCTCTTACTAAGAAGTGTAAGGTAGGTCATTGACTTCTCTCTCCAGGCCCTGTTTGTACTCTACTGAAAACCTTGAATGAAGCATGAATCACTGATAGCTATGGGATTAGCATTACCAATAACATTTGAACCAATTGAATGTTGTCTTCTATACCATATGTCTTGTCAATTGTAGTATCTTCATCACCTCAGACATGTCTTGAGTCAATAGTAATAACAACAGGCCTGACTTAAAGTGTTTTGGCTCGAAAAATGAATGCATTGGAATGTAATCTAATCTGAATCCCAAGGTGTTGATGGTGGGCGGAAATGCCTTGAATCATAACTACCGAGGTTCTGTTGAACGAGTGACTCTGTGGCGTCAAGCCCTCTCTCAGCTCCAAATCATAAAGGACATGCATGGCCATGAAGACTCTCTGTATCAAGCGGACCTCATCATTCGGGAGAACTTTGAGCACCCTGAGCGCAAGTGGCTGGTGGTGAAGGATGGGAATTTCCCGCAACCAGACGAAGGCCCTCGGGCTGGGCTCGCCTCTCTGGACACAACCCTAGAGCCGCCGGCCTGTGGGCAGACAGTGTGCGATAATGTGGAGGTTGTGCGCAACTACAACCACTTCTGGACCTTCCGAAGACCCAAGACGGTGCGCTACCGTGTGATCAACGTGTATGATGACGAGTACCGTAGACCCACCGTGACTGATCAGCAGATCTATCTGCAGCACCAGGAACTGAACGAAGCCTTCAGCATGTACAACATCACCTGGGAACTGACAGTTCATAACGTTAGCAACTCCACTCTGCGTTCACGGTTAGTGCTAGCCAACTGCGATATCAGTAAGGTGGGTGATGAGGACTGCGATCCTGAGTGTAACCACACCCTGACCGGATTTGATGCCGGGTACTGCAAGCCCAGAGCCCGGTGTGCTGAACATAAGCCAGGCAATGGTGTGTGTGATCCAGAATGCAACTGGGAAAACTTTGCCTATGATAAAGATGACTGCTGTAACCCCAATATTACTGACGTCACCAAGACATGCTTCAATCCTGCATCACGTTTAAGGTAAGCCTGAGGTGTTGATTCTGTCCAATTATTCATTTCTTTTTTCCATGTCATGTTCTAAAATAATTCACAGTGAAACTCATTTTATCTTGATGTACTGGCATTCATCACTACCTCTTTACCAAGAACTAGGGCGAGATTGACGTCATTCTCCAGAGTATGGGAATTTTTTTGTGGTTTTAAATGAAATAGGTTTTGTAGAATCGTTCACTTGTGCCTTGAGTAACTTTTAGACATATGACAAGTGCAACCGAGCCAACTTGGCAAGTAATTTCCATAGCAAAAAAAAACATCGCCATCCTTGGCATTCCAAGTGGGACATAACTGTACTTTTGCATTCCACTGGAATACAGCTTTCTGGCTATTTCACAGGTTCATGAATCATCCTACACTCTGGAGAGAATGCCTTGTTCAGTAACAAAAAGCTATATAGATGTTTTCCCCATTTTTATTACCCAATTCTCCATGTTTACCATGTAGCGATGGTGACAATTATACCCTCATTCAATTACAGTTCATAGTCATCTGTCAATCTACACAGTCTGCTATTAATATTATCATAGTGCCAGCCCTCCTCTTTCCTCTGAGGAAGCATTCTAGCTTGTGGTTGTTAGCCATAATGCTAGCATTTTTAAAGGTTGACAAGTGTCTTAGCTAAAAAAAAAAAGATTTCAAACCAGGAATACCTGAGGTCACTGGGGAGAAAGCACATGATGTTTACAATTTCTCTTCAGCCGTCTGGTTTAACTTTTGCTAGATCTTCACTAGGATCTCTGTAGTACAGCAGCTGTTGCTAATATTGTAAAGACAGCCATGTTTAAAGCTACCATGTTCACCTTGCTTAAAGCTGGAAGATTTATTGCAGAAGAAGCAGAAGTTGAAGTAGAGCATGTACTACTTTGGAGGACAATAGGGATATTGAGGAATGTCCAGAGAATATTAAAAGAGTTGACTAGCCAGGTTAAACATAACACATTTATAGTGCTAAGGTCTTATTCTGTATTTCGTGCAGTTTTATTCAGTTACTTTCCAAAATCAGCTTCTAGGATGCAATTAGGAATGACTAGACATAGTCTGAAATTAGCAAAAATGAGCACAGTGAGTGACTCCCCTGCCTTCTTGTCTGTTGAAATCCCTTGCATTTCTCCACTGATTAAGTTTACAGTGTTTTCTATTAGTCGCTTGAACCCAGTCCAGTCCAGACAATTGTCTCCACTTGCATTCCTTAAGTACTTTAAGTGACTTTGTGTGCGGGCTGCTAGGTGACATCAGACTTGAATAAAAGCATTTGTATTTTTCTGCCGAAACTTATCCCATTGCAATCATCAAGGGGTCATTTATCATCAGGCATCTGGTCCAGTTACAGAAATCAGCAGCTGGCAAAGGCTGAGCACGAGATTGAAATATTACGACTGATGGGATAAAGATTGTTTCTTCGAGAGACGGTTTGAAAGGATGCCAAGGTGCAGAGTGTGAGGAGGAGGAGGAAGAGAAGGAAAAAATTTGAGTGGCAGAAAACGGGAGATGAACTCCTTGGGTGGATGCTTGTTTTCTGTTGATTGTGGTACATCCAGGGAGACTAACCGAAGGCAGTGCTGCAAATGTTCACCAACATTCCAACTTAATTGTGGAATTCTGGACCAACATTGTGCTTCACGCATGCAGAAACAATGGATGATCTGGGGTATATTTTTGAAGACCAGAGTCTGGTACCAGTTTGCTTGTTTAGGAATCTGGCTAGAAGGAAAGGGAGAGACAGGGCTAGGAGGTTCTCAGACTTCGGTCAACACTATAGCATTGAAAAATACAAATGATGTCTGCTTTGTTTTGTTTTTTTGAAGGGTGCATGTTTTGTTCACATTTCTTCACTTGCATCAGGAGATGGTTAGTTTAAAACACTTGCCGACAGTCTAACAACAAAGGGCTGTGTTTTTGACTTGCACGCAGTGTTTGGTACTCCACAGTACACACATTGCAGTACTGCTACTTATGTGCAGGAGCCAAATGCACTGTATGTATGTGCCATAATATGTATGCCACTGTATGTATGCCATGGCTCAGTTCCCAGAGAGATTAGTCACAGGTGAATGGTGAGCATACCTGACCAGTTGTGCGTTCATATCCAATGTTCCATTGTGTCACATTAAAAGATTAATTGAATTTCAGGGAGTATATCAACCTTTCCACTGGCTTACCCCATGTCACCTGAACCCTAAGTCCTACAGTCTATAAAGACATAAACGGACATTAACAGCATTGCCTTTGGTAAACAGACCTGCTGCAACTATGTGTACAATGCTTTATGGGTCTGTTTGTTTTTTTTTTTTGTTTTTTTCTAGAATTTATAAGAATAAAAGACAGATAAGATTTGGTCTGCAAGGACGTCCATCATCTGAAATTATTCTTGGGAAAATTATGTTTACACGTCCTTGAAAATGGAGATGATGTTCCAAGTTTGATGTTGAAGTTTGCAGCTGTCAGTAGATCACAAAAAATATTATTATCAGCCCTTTATGGTGAATTCCCCCTGCTGACACAAGAACTAAAATTCTACCCAGGTTGGTTTTATATTTTAATCAGTCCATGATTGGCATTATTCCTAGAAACTCTTGCACCCAACCAAAGGTACACTAGAGCCTCGGTTCTCAAAGTAGGGTCTTTTCATAAGACATAGCATAGCAAAAGAGATCCCACCTGGACAAAAATGCATACATGTTAAAAAAGGAGAAAAGTCTGGTTTTAGGTTCTTGGGTTTGAGTTTTAGACTCTTGTAGACCATGTTGGTGTGGTCAAGACAGATTGGATTGGGGAATCTGACTGTTCAACCTTCAAATACATTTGGCATAAAATAACAAAAATTAGCACTTTTGGAGTTCTGCTGAATGAGTAATAAGGAATGTAGCCAAATTTTTTGACTGAATCTGTCTGTTTTCATTGTTCTGCTCTGTTTCTTGATGATTCATTCAGCAATAGCCCAGTGCCAGAGAAATTCTCCCCCAATTTCCCCCCATTAATTATCCAACAGAACACAACTACTGGGCATGTGCCCATATTTGGTATAGTACAATGCATCTGGCATGTACAATGCATCTACATTTAAATTTGAGCAGGGTTTGTTTGCTTTCCAACAATATCTCAGGAAAAAAATATATACATATTTGAAAGAGGAAAATCAATATGGTTAGATTTTGTTTGATTTCATAAGGATGAAGGAGTAAGGAAAGGTATGAACACAAATACCTCATTTTGACTGATTTTGTTTTGAGTAGATCTTTGAAAGTAACATGGTGTGGTGCGTATGTGATAGGATACTTTGAAAATCTCATAGCCTACCAGTTACTCTATAAAATATTTAGGTTTGCTACATTAAGAATTGAGATTGAAGATTTTATTAGTGGCTATTCTGTTGAATTTGCTATTTGCTCTTTGATGGCCAGTCCAGTATTTCCAGAAATTCGGGTTTGGCCTCCGCTATGAAATTTCATTTCAGTGCATCAGTAATCAGGAAGTGGATCCATGCATGTGGCTGAACTTATCATCTGAAGCATCAGGTCTACAACTTAATGTGATCAGCTATTGAAATGAAGAGTAGTGAAGTGTGTTTTGTATGACTTAAGACCAGATGTGCCACTGAATCTGCAGTGATTTAATAGCACAAACTGGTAGCATTGGTCAAAGTTTCTGAACCGCCTAGTTTTCCAGTGGTGGGTGGATATGACGGAGGAATGAATGATCACTTTAAAAGCACTCACTTCGAACAAGGTGATGACAGCAGGCCCATGGAGGCCCTCTTGGCTTTGTGTTTGCTACAACTATGCCAAAATTTGCCCACATTTTTTACAACACCCACGTGCGAACGTAAGCATATGGGGCAAATTAATGACCTTCTATTAATTAGATATGGGTGGAAATGGTTTAAAACTTGCTCTTTCGTACATCTTATTTAAAAGTTTTAAAACTGATTGCTCACCGGAGGGTGGCTTTGCGCATCAGTCTATTTCAATTAGCTCTCTGTTATTGGGGTAATTTTAGTTTCCCTTTCACAAACTTCACATGTGGAAGGGTTTGTACCACAATGTGTGGCCCTGTGATTGGAAAATCCACCCCCCCATAGAAAATGGTTAGCCCTGGGGGAAAATAATGGTTAAGCCCTCATCCCTGGATCGAGGTCACACCTCTGTTCAACTACACATACAGGCCAGGCTGAAGTTCTGAGAAATCAGCTGAAATGAGATTTTCAGATAAATGAAGGTTGAAGAATAGCAGCTGGGATAGATTTACAGAGTACTCTGGTGAACCGTAAAATATATCTGAATGTAAGCTGTTGTAAGAAGAGATTGTGTGATGGTGTATTGAGTTCCACTTATTATTGCATTTCATTCACTAATTAAGCATACTTTCAATTGAGTAAGAATATGGACAAAACTTCAACAAAACTGACTGACTGATGCTTGTAAAACACAGAATACAGTCAACCCAGAACAACTACAGTTAAACCTTGACTGCTTTGCCTCCAAAATGCAACAATCCTTTCGTGTAGCTGGTGACAGAAATGAGTGTCCTCTGCAGGGTTGCTGGGCTTACTCTTGTGACAGGGTCAGGAGCTTAAAAATATGGGTGAGCCTTGGAGTAGAGCCATTGTTCCTCTGAATCAAGCAGAGCCAGTTAAGGTGGTTCGGACACCTTCAAAGGACACTCCCTGGTTGGTTCCCGCTACAGCTGTATCAGGCCGTCCCACTGGACAGAGACCCCAGGGCAGACCTGGAACCTGCTGGAGTGATTATATTTCACAGTTGGCTTGAGAATGTCCAGGGATCCCCCAGGAGGAGCCTGGAACCTGTGGCTGGGGATAGAGAATAGAAAGTGTGAAAGTGAATAGAAAAAAATGTTGTGAAAGAAAGTCTCAAGTGTACGAATAAGTATATGAATCTGTGTGCATGGTGTCCTGAGATGGACTGGTGTCCCATCCGGGATATTATTTCCACTTCACGTCCAGTATTCTAGGGCTAGTCTCAGGATCTACCACAACCCTGATCATACTGAAGATGAATGAAAAAGGCTTGAGATGCTAAGGTTCTAAATCTGTTGTCTTTCGATAAATATCTATTGTTTTAGATATTGTCATTCCCTATCGAGAACCCTAAAAGTTTCGTTGTTTTTTTTTTTTTTCGTTGGAGCGTAAAAGGAAGAGCTATCCAAGTTGAACCTCTTCAGAAAACAAGGTCCAATTCCTTTCCAAGAATCTAAAACCTGCCACATTTTGCATGATACAGATAATGATGAAAGTCTTCAAAGGAAAGAAGTCTGATTTCTAAATGCAATCCCTTTTATTTTTTGCATTTAATAATTTATAACAATTCCCATGCATATTACCTAATAGATCTTAGATAGTATGGGATTGAACCTCCAACAGAAACATCCAGAAAATCATAAATGAATTGTCAGTAAGCTCCCCCCACATACAAACCTGGAAACCTTACAGAAACATTTTCCAAAGAATGGAAAATACATTCCTGTCGTTATTAAGATAAGCAGACTTACATCATTTCTTGGAAAAAGGCCTCACTCTGCACTGAGCATACATCTGTCTTGCTTCATTAAGTCCATTCACCTGTCCTGAACATCTAACACTCTCTCCATCAATAAAGAGTGATAAGACGTGGGCAGAATGATACTATTCATTTTTTAATATTCTTTCAGTAGTGTCTCTGGCATGTCGTTTGACAGGTGAGAGCTGTCAGGACATAGGAATTTGTATTTATATTTAGAGTATCTTACATAATGAACTCCAGGAATTCTTCTCCATCTCTGACAAACAGATGGTTGCGATGTGTTGTGAGCACAATTAAAACGCTGTAGTTAAACAGCTGTGCATCTGGTACATATTGGTGTACTGTAGCTAAGCTAACTGTCTGCCATTTCTCCTTTAGAAGGATGAGGGATGATTTATTGCGCTGCTGTCACGGCATAAACCAAACTTCTTTACTCCAAACTAATTACGTAACATAGCTTTGAAGGTTTTTTTTTTTTTTTTTTTAGCCTTTTTTTTTAAAATAAACACTTCTTATAATATCTCTCACATGTTTTGAAATTGCAGGATAATGAATGTTTCATGAGGCACTAGGACAATTAAACATACCTCCAATTAAACAATTAAACATATGTTTGGACACTCTTCCACAGCTGGAGTGTGTCATCCCAGTGTGTGGTCTTCATTTAGACTAGCTGTCTGAGATCACCCGTTAATGTCAGGCAAAAATGTCACTGGATTTTATGGCTCACTGCAAGATGTCGGTCACATTTGCCGCATGTCGTTATGGTTTTTATCTTTACAGTAATGTAGTTTGATGCAGCCTGATAGCTGGAACACTGCCAGGGCCTTGCACGATGCTGTCCTTGTCTATCAGAGTGTCATTTGTGGGCAGTTTTTCATTTCCATGATGGCTTAAAATTACTCGAAGCCACAAAGCAAATGTTTGCTCATAATATATATGGTCAGAAAGCTAAGCATATACAGTGATACACCAAGTGACTAGGGTTCAGAACATGGGAAATTGGCTATAAATAAATGAGCAAATTCAAAATATGGCACAGAATTGCTTCAAATGTAATACATCTCTGTCCTAAAATAATGTCATATATGGAGATTAAATAGTACAAAAATATGATTTCTTTAAAGCAGACATATTCACACACTTTTGAGTGCAGTCTTAGTTTCAAGCGTCCCTTAAAAAACCATGCTAAATTTCATAAAACGTTTTTTATGATTAGGTCCTTTAGGTGAGGTAAAAATGTCATTGGGAAATAGGAGCTAGTATTAAACACCTGAAGTGTTGCATCATAACATAAAACCTAATCCTGTTCTAGTATGCTAATGAAGGCCATGCAGCTTCAAGCTTACCTGAGGAAGGTGGGGTTGGGGTGATATCAATTTGTTTATTCATACAATTAGCAAAACCTTTTTGGGGTGCGGGAATCATTATATCCAGATACTGTGACTTTAAAGGTTTTGGGTACATTTAAATTCAACCCCAAACCTTTCTCAAAAACAAAGGTGCAACCAAAAGGTACATGTAATACGACATTTACATTTACGTATATTTAATAAAAAAAACAAAAACTTGTAATGTTACAAAGAAACTGCAAATATCAACATTCTCCATCTAGAAGACTTTCTTGTTATGGAAAACTTTAAAGTTACCTGTAAAGTTTTATCTTTGACTGTTACAACATGCTGACACTGGAGACCCCTTCCATAAATGTACATTTATATAAATGTTACATTTGTCCTTACAGACAACTGACATAAATAAACCTACATAAACATGTCGAGTTGAGTCAAGTGACTCACTTGACTCACTTGACTCAATTGTCTTTTAGAAGTCAATTTCATTTCACTGTAATATCAGTCATAATACAACTCTGTCAACTTGACATCAAATTTGACAAAACAGATGAAATAAACCTTTATGAATATTTATGTAGATTATGTCATCTGTCATGAAAGGCATCGTGTAGCCTTATGAACACGGCCCTTATGCAAAGTATTACCAGTGCTACTGTGTTACTATGTGTTACTATATAGTGTCGCTATGTTTTCCTAGGTGCAACCTGTTTTTCTGTTCAGCTCTGATTTCCATCACTAATGTGAACCACACACTGTATGTTTATGTGTGTTTGTGCCCACAGGGCCTACCTGGATGTGAAGGAGTTGAAAGATATCCTCAAAGTAGACGGCTCTACGCACCTTAACATCTTCTTTGCCAATTCCACTAATGAGGACCTGGCTGGAGTGGCCACCTGGCCGTGGGACAAGGAGGCCCTGACCCATCTCGGTAATAAAGTGTGTTTAATTTACACTGGATGAAGAACAAATGAGCGCCTGCTTTGATCTGTTCCTGATTGAGTGTATAGCTGGTACTATTATTGGTATAACTGCATCTCAGAGGTTCTGTTTCATTTCTTATGGACCCCCCAGTGTGTCCAGTGTTTAAGTTGTACTTTTAAGGTTACACAGCTGAATCAATTCATCATCTGATTTTGAGTAAATGAGTCGTAGGTGCCAGCGCTTTGTTTGAACTTTTCACTCCTTTTTGAGGGTCCAAAAAAGGAAAGAAAAAAAAAACAACACAGATTGGCAAATATTGCTTTAATTAATTCCAGCTTCCTCACTTTGTGCTTCCATCATTCTTCCAGGAGGCATAGTGTTAAACCCTTCTTTCTACGGCACGTTCGGCCACACGCACACCATGATCCATGAAATCGGCCACAGCCTGGGCTTGTACCACGTCTTTAGGGGTATTTCAGAGATTGAGTCTTGCAACGATGCCTGTTTGGAGACGGAGCCTTCGCTGGAAACAGGGGACTTGTGCGCCGACACAAACCCCACACCCAAATACAAGCACTGTCGAGACCCTGAGCCTGGAAATGAGACGTGTGGCTGCAGCAACTTTATTCACACGCCTTTCAATAATTATATGAGTTACACAGGTATGAATACACACACACACACACACACAAATAATTAGTATTCAAATGCCTTTGCATATTAATGAGCCTGTAATGTTATGCCACA
>CM075025.1:10408021-10418517 GCA_037576675.1 Pangasius sanitwongsei | reverse complement strand
ACACACACACACACACACACAAATAATTAGTATTCAAATGCCTTTGCATATTAATGAGCCTGTAATGTTATGCCACAACAGACAGAACATTAGTAGTAGCTGTGCTATGTTTACCCACAGTAATATGTATTTCTCTTTAATATTTAGCTCAATTTTAGTTCTTCGATAACTTTTATTGTACAATCTACATAATGCACCATATGTCCAATATAGTGGGTTTAAAAAAAAACACTAACAATAAACTCCCATTGGAAACTTTCCTATTGGAAAAAACATGGAATTATTCTTAGATTTAAAAAAAAAAAAAAAATTAATTAGAAAACTGAGATATTAAAAAATATGTAGAAATGCAGTATGCCATAAATTATGTTTTCGTTTAAAAAATCAAGGACCTTGCGGTGTTATGAAGTGGAGGTAGCGTTGCCACCTTGAAGTTGATTATTTTGCTATAACGTGATTTATCCTTTTATACCAATACAATATGACATACCATACATTTTATCCATTTATGATTACATTTAATGTTGTGAAACATCCATGTAACAATAAATAAATAAATAAAATCAGATTGTTACAGAGAAACTGCAAAGACTTTCCTCTGCTGGAAAACGTAATATTACAGCTTTACCTCTGACTGTTACAAAGTGCTGACACTGGAGACTCCTTCCTTAAACGTCACTTTACAGACAAAATGAATATATTAATGATTACACACTTTTGTTCATTAAATAACACATTTTTATCAGTTACTATCGAAACCGCAGCTGTACTACTGTCAGTGCTGCTGTTACAGAAAATTAATCAAAACCTTCTGACTAATCAGATTTGAGAATTCCACAGCACTATGTATAAAAAAATGTAGAAATTTTTGTATTTTCTATACATTTACCTCACAAAATTATTCCATTCAGGATTGGCTATATTTCACACAGTTCATCCCACTTTTCCTTCATCCTTTTTCCTTACAGATGACACCTGCACGGATTCATTTACCGAAAACCAAGTGGCTCGCATGCACTGCTACTTGGACCTGGTTTATCAGACATGGCAGCCCAACTACAAGCCCCCTCCTGTCCCTATGGCACCCCGTGTGGTCGAACAACATCAGGACTCCATCACTGTGGAGTGGTTCCCTCCAATCACGGGCCACTTCTATGACAGGTGAACTGAGGTTGCAGAGAGAGGCCTCGGGGAAGGTCTGTCTATTTCTGGTTAGAGTTATACTGTATTTTTAGGGATGGTGAAACACATATGGATATGACATGCTCTTGAGGATCAGGTGTGTTGTCATTCGATATGTCTGAAGCTCCCCTGGGGGGAGGGCACATGTCCTTTCATGCACTGTTGATCATAGTGGAAATTGGAAATTGAAATTGTAACATTTCTGAGTGGAGACAGTTTTTTCCCCCTATTTATCCATTTTTCAATAGCTCACATGTGTTATTGATTAAAATCCCTATTTATGATCAAGTGATTAATCTACTTTCATTACAGGACCACCTAAAAACATCTCGCTGACCCAGAGACAGCATTTTCTTCACTTTCATTATATGATTCAGTCCTGTGGAACTTTGTTGAGTCACTCACTTATTTTGCTACACTTTCTGGTATTGCAGCACAGAGAGACGGGGTAGTTTATTAGCATTTATTAGCAACACATCTAGAAGGATAAGTTTAGGATAATGTTATGTGTGACAGGTGTAATTCACTGACACAAGCTTTGGGGAAGCCCCTCAGGAACATGTTGAGGCATGCCGTGAGTTGGTTGCTCAATCTGTGCACTGTGTGTTTGTGTCTTAGTGTTTGTGTGCATTTGTGTGTGTGTGTGTGTGTGTGTGTGTGTGTGAGACAGTCTAAGCCTGAAAGCTGCCTGGCTGCCAAGCACTGAGAAGTTATGCTGATCCTGTTCAGACGTCTTCAGTGACTCATAAAAGTGAAATTAGAGAATTATGAACATCTGAACGTTCACAGGGCAAGCGTCCCATGTGATTCATCATTCACAGCAATGTTTTTAAAAAAGTGCAAAAAAGACGTTTAGCTTGTGTTACCATTCACATCCTGAAAAGAAAAAAGAACTGTCAATAAACAAAGCCCATGATGGAGGCTGCCTAAGAATAATGGTAATAACAATAAGAGAGTCATAAAAAAATGCTCCGATTCAAACGTCGATAACCATGGGATACTATGTGACATAAGCCTAGTGTACATAGTGTACATCTGGTCGAATTTCATGATTAATGATGATGGCAAACTCTGTGCTCTGTGAAAATATCAAGAGAAAGAACTACAGCATCTATAATACAAGCAATGAAACTTTGTGTGGCATTTAAAGTATTTTTTACTAGAGAGTTTGAGGATGGTGGGCCTGAGCGCACAGAGCAGTAACAGTGAGTGTGGTCATTAAAAATGAGCACTTCACTTATGAGAGCACTGAGCACTGAGATACAGTACGTGTGTGTCCTTTTCCTTTTTTCAATTCAGTGCACCTTCAACTCATTTTTAATGACTATGCTCACTGATCCCATTCTGAGGGCTCAGGTTGGCTAACATCTTAAACATAAATCTGAGCTTGCAGAGTTCATTGCTACCAGTACACTGCAGCTAGCCACATAAACAGAGCCAAATAAATTCTTCCATGATACCGCTGATTTATTTGTCGATACCAGATAATAAGAATTATATTGGACTGCATCTAAGTTGGGTCTCCTTCCTGTCTGTTGATTTCCTAGAGAAGTGGGATCAGTGTGTGATAAATGTGCCGAAGGCCGAGTCTTTCTCCAGTACGCCTCCAACTCCTGGTCTCCGCGTCCGTGCTTGCCTTCTGGACACTGGAGCCCACGAGAAGCTGAAGGTAAGACCATGGAGCACGATGGTTTTCCTTACACACTCTTCACTATTCACTGCTGTTGAATGCTAAATTCTGACTATTTAATTTTCTATAACAGCAGCTCTGACAGTAGTGCAGCCGCAACTCACAGGTTTATATTAATGCACTTGTTCTAATATATTACGGTTTCTGTTGTAACTGATAAAACCGTGTTATTTAACGAACAAAAGTGCACAATCATTAATATGATTATGTCTGTAAATTGGTTATTGTTTGTATAGTAAAACTTGTATGTAAGGAGATTTTTATGGAACATCCATGGAAGGAGTCTCTGTGTTTGTAAGAGTCAGAGGTAAAGACGTTAAATTTTCCGACACAGGACATTTTGTCTTATGAAGTCCAAGAGAAGGCTAGGATGAGGGAACACTATTTTATATCTGCTATAATGTAAGCTTGAGTCTACGCCCACTTCAGTTTTAAATCCAAATACAGATACAGATATGGCTATTTGGAGCAGGAATCCGATACAGGTAAGGTCATTGTGTTACTCCCCTAATGCACAGGATTATTAGAGCCTAATCAGCAAATGCATGAAGACCCATGTTCCAAATAAATGGAGCATTTGGTATAACCACTCTCGGTAACCTAGCTCATCTTCCTGAAAGCCTGATGCATTGTGGACTTTATGAATATGTCATCAATGCACTATGAAGCCAGACATCTCTTAAACCCCATACCCGTCACCCTCCTGCTCGCCTTCTCAATACGCCTCTGATCCTCCACTCCAGCTAGACCAAGGGCTGTATGAAAAGATGAAATCAGCAACCTACCTAAAGTAGGCTGCCTTCTTTTCTCTTTTTTCCCCTCTCTCTTGCTATGTGTTACTTCACTCGCTCTCCGAACAACTGTGGAGAGAACAGTTTGGGCAAGGAGGTGGAATTTGGCTTTTATAAATAGTCTGCACAGCTGTGCTGCCGCAGAACTCTTCGACAGCTGCTTTATTAATTATTGTTTGCGAGCACGGCTGGCATAAAAACAGTGATGTGTCAGTTTGTCAGGATTGCGTCTGGGAGGAATGCTCTTACTCTGCAGATCAGTGTGTGTGTTTTTTCCCCCCTCTGGGATTTGAACCGTGCGAAGGGTATACGTACAGAATCCTGTGCTGCCTCTTAACTACGGGGGGCCTCTAACTATTGAAAGATTTCAAGTTTAGACAGAGGGGGGACCTCTGAGTAGAGAAACACACTTCCTCGCTATTACTTGGAATCCTACAATCAGAGAAACATATTTCCTGCCCTTGGGAATATTTGGTCATTAGGTGAGATGTTAGGACCCATTCTGATTCATATCATTTTGAAAAATAGTGTTTCACGATATCTCATAGGAGGCGATTATAATTAACTCTGTGACTGATGGATGTGGGTCAGGACATCTTGTTAGCTTCCTGGGTTTCCATGCAATTGGATAATTTCCTCAAACGATCCATAGATGGAGATAGACTGCAATTCTCTTTCGGACCCCTAGCTCTTTCGGCCTGTGTCCTCATTCATAACAGTGTCTTGCAGAAACATGTCCAGACTTGCCACTGTAGCAGTGCATAAATGCTTCCCTGTTTTCTGTCTTGGAATGGTTTCCTGCGAATGGTGGGTTCCCCCTTAGAGCGCCCCTCGTACGTGTGTGTGTGTTTCTGCTCATTCGCGAACCCTGAAACCCCCTCATGCAGCTGCTTGGACCTGTTTTTGTTTGTGCCTTGTGTTTCTTGGCCAGTGACAACTTTGCAACATGCCACCTTCCCACAAATGCCCTCCTCTTCTGCAACGCAGCCCCGTGCTGAGCTGGCATGGGTGGCACAGACGCAATCCTCTTGCGCCCACTTCACCTGTCAGCCATGTCCTCATACCACCTCACTGCCTTCCCTCCCTTGGACCATCATGGTCAACTGGGAGCACTCCTCTCATAAATCTTTACAGCTGGGAATATTGTGGCTGACTAAAGTGAAAAAAGTGGTAGAGTACGAGTGTGGGAATTATGCAGGAAAAAAAAAACCTGTGGATTCTGGAAACCATGCCGAAACCAGCCAGGGTAGTTAAGGCCACTGCAAAGTGCATGTGGTTTGCGACAGCCACATGAGATGAAGCGAGACTAGCACTGATTCAAACCAGGGGACTGTTGCTGAGGAGACTGGACTATAGGAGACTTCCAGGAAAAACATATGGAAAAGGGGCTCCTTAAAAAAGAGCCTGGCTAATGGAATCTGTATCCGGACATTGTATTAATCACCCAGGCTGCTTTGAACGTCTGAGAACAAGGTGGCTAGTAATGTGTCCCATGCTTACACATGGTTAAACTAAGAGACTGCAGATTTAAGTTGGAAACCTCACCCTTTCTCTCCCAACTCTTCTGTGCAATTCGGTATTGTTGTGAAAACCCTGTGCTACCAGTGCTAGGAAATGTCTTTGTAGCATTAAACAGATTTGCTTAAAATTTTAGAATTTGTGCTTGAAAAAAATTGGAACTGTTTTTAAAGAAATGCTTTATTTGAAAGTTAAAGTATATGTATCCTTCATAACACATTCATAAGCATTTCATAAATAAATGATTACCACTTGTAAGTAATTCATACATGACATAAGCTGACACATGGGTGTTATAAGGCTGCTTTATAATAGTTTTGAATTTTATCAGACTGCCACATCAGTAAAGAAACATCAGTTCCATGCTGCTATATGAATGATAAAAATGCACTTACAAAAATGTAAAAACACAGGTGGACACTTCAAATGTCATAACTCTTTATCAATGTTAATTCTCTTAATACCGAGAACTAATGTCATGCAGAATGTGGATAAAAATATGAAAGTACACCAATCTCAAAGAGTTTCCAAATTAAGGATAATTGAAGCCTCCTGTCTTTTCTTCCATATAAGAACAAAGTGGTGAGAGCCTTTTATGAAGCCTCAAGAGTGCTTTATTAAATGCTTGTGAATGTGTTATAAGGCATTACAGATTTTGGGGAGGGGACAAATCAGATTTCCAAGTTTATTCAGTCAACAACTGTGTTCAAAAAACAGCACTATGTTATACTGTGTTATGAAGGCCCAGTGTAGGAGCATTTCAGATCAAGTGTCACCTCAAAATCCCAGTTGTTTAGAATTCACCCTCTGAAACAGCACTTACTCTTGCCTTCCAAAAACGTCAACTATGAAAGTAGTTGTATAAATAAATTGATTTGACGACTCTGGGCATGAAGGTCAGACTGAGACAGTGAGTCAGTGTACCAGCTGTTACATCAGCACCAGGTTGGTCTACGGGTTCTAGGAAATGAGAGGCCACCAGCTCTCCCCGAGTGCAGTGTACGTGCTCTAGAGCACTCTTCATCCCCTCATTATTTAGCCATCCAAATACCATTCAGCCGCCGCTTCTCCTAGCATCGTCCCATTCCCACATGATACAGGGAGGTCAGTGTGAACAGACGAACGCTCAACCTTCAATTCACTGCAATTAAGCTGGACGCCATCCGACTGTGGTTTCCCCACTTTTTTTTCCCTAGAATGAGCACTTTCCTAGACAAGCTCGTGGCCCCATGGGATTAGCTAATCAAGTGAAAATGCGAGGCACTGATTCATGGAGGAATTCTCAGGTCACCTGGAAAATAGTTCCTACTGCTGCAAAAGCAACTGAACCTCAACTCGAAACGCCTCAAGGACCGAGCGATTAGTCCACTTTGGAGCAATTCGCATAATAAATGACACTCATTCGTCTTATGAAATGACTACTTACCAATTACAGTTATTCGTATAATAATTATGTTTGTAAATGCTTAAATAGAAAAATACACCTTCACACACACACACACACACGCACACACAAAGTAATGCTTAGTGAAAGATTCTTGGTCAAAATACTCTCGTAGTGTTGTAGCATCCATGATCTCATTATTATTATTATTATTATTATTATTATTATTATTATTATTATTATTATTTCTACTCAAAGTTTGCTCTTTGCTGGCCACACACATGCTTAAAATAATAAAAGTGTTGATGATGTGGCCTGGAAAGCCAATTCAGGGCACAGTTGATTAAACACTGGAATTTTGTGCACTACCCAGAAATGAGGTTAGCAAATGGGTTTCACTGTTGCCAGCTTGGATTTGCACAAAGGAAAAGCATCAGTGTCTACCGTTCTCGCCCTTCTCCCTTGCGCCATTTGATGAATGCTAGTGGACGTCACTCCAAATATGGCTGGACTGTTGCATATGAGGTGTAGCCGGAGCCTTGAGATGAGACACCCACATCACTGGGCAGCCCTGCTTTCTAGCTTTCTGCTGATGGAAGCACATTATGGTGGGAAAGTGCAACAGAAAAAAGAGAGGGGGAAAAAAACAACAAAGCAAGCTTGTTATTAGAGCATTATGTGACCTTGTGCATAAAATAAACCGTTTAGCCGCAGAGAGTTGGTGTGCGGCCAATTTGTGGCAGGTGATTTGAGTTCCTCCGTTTTCACTGCACGTACTAGCCATTATATTCCCATTGGTCACGCTCATGCTAAATTAATGCTGATAATCCTAATGCTAATCCTAATTACACAGGTACATATAAAACTTTGCATGCGCTACATTTGAGGCTATCAATTTTAATTACCGACATAACCAAACATCAAAACTGAACACTTCAGCATCTCACATATTGCCTTTTAATGACTTATGTTTGAGGAATTTGATCCATCAACTAAAGCAGTTTTTGTACATTACAGGTTCGTACTCCACATATTTCTCCATGAATAGAATCTGTTTGATAAGCAGAATATTTTGAATAACAATGGCCCGGATCCCGCAGTCAGAATTGCAGAGTTATTATTCTTTGTCTGAAATGTGATTAAGTAAAACCAACCCAATATCCCTTGCTGAATAAGAGAAAATATTTGTTGGCAGACTTCAGCCAAATTCCACTGTGCACACGATCAAAGGCATTACACCATTTTTCCGGATCATCAAAACACACATATGCTCCCACAGCTATGCTTTTAGGAACTGATACGCACACATTCACAGCCTATGAAATTCCCCTGGACTCAAGGGATTTGGAAAGAAGACTTTTCCTTTCTTAATTTCTAACATAACAGCTGATAAATGGAGTCCTGTTTGCTTATTAAGTATTTAAAAAGAAAAACAGCCATAGTGGAGATTCAAAAATTTGTCCAGTGAGTCCAATATTTTCAATGATCCAGTGCTAATAATTGTGATCTTGACAGAATTGGCATGGCTAGCAATAAGCAGTGTCATTGCCACCTCACAGCTCCAGAGTTCCTTGTTGAATCCTGAGTTTGGGTTACTGTTTGTGCTGAGATTCGCATGTTCTTCCTGGGAACATTGGTGTGAATGTGTGTGTGCATGGTGTACATCCAGAGTATATTCCCGCCTCTCATCCAGTATTCCCAGGATAAGCTCTGGATCCACTTCCAGTCTGACCAGGATAAAGCCATTACTGAAGATGAATGAATATACTCATTATAACTAGAATCAAAGAACATGGCCGGCTGTCAATCCTGATTACCACTGAAGCAGGAGCAAGTACTCGGGATTAGCAAATTAGATATCCTAGTTAGGGTTTTTCCAAAACCCTCTGTTGTATGTATATACGTGGTACACGGATGCTTTCCCACAGAGAGACACCCCAAAAACTTTGTTAGGATGCTAGTTGAAACTGTTATACATGGATAAACAACAAGTTGTTATCTTTTGTCCCTCAGGTCCTCCAGATGTGGAGCAAGTGTGTGAGCCAAGTGTTCGTACCTGGAGCCCCCACAATGGCATGGAGGTGGGCCTGGTACCACCCCCATGCCCACTGCAGGGCTGCATGTTGCAGCTGGAATTTGCATACCCAGTCGTGCCCGAGTCGCTCACCGTCTGGGTGACATTCTGTTCTTCAGAGGAGATGGCTCTTCCTGCAATCCACAACATTATATTGCTTTGTGTAGGTGGACATAACCTCTCTCTGGGACCCAGTGATGTGTTTTGTGACACACCTCTGACCATCAAGCTGGACATAAAGGAGAAGGTGTACGGTGTGCAGTTCTTCACCATGGAGCAGCACCTGGAGATCGATGCCACTTTGCTCACATCCAAGCCTGACTGCCCACTGTGCCAGGATTGTGAGGAGTTGCGTTACAGACTCCTGCGCCAACCATCATTTAGTCATGCTCCTAAAGGCATCGAGCTCAGCGACTCGGCACGCAGATACGTGGACAGGTAAGAAGGTCTTTAATTTTGCCAAAGGTATTTGGTTAATTAGATATAAGTTTTAAATATTAAAAAGTTTCTTACAAAACTGTTACATTACAGGTGCTCAAAAGAAGTAGTTTGCACATTGACCTGAAGGGCACACATTAGTATTCAGACCTCGAACGTAACTACAGGCTTATGCTCTATTCAGAAGCTGTGTCAGTTACTCTTGCAGGGTGGAGTTTGCCTAAAACAGAGGTGTGTCTCAGTTACTCATGATTCTGACTTTGCATTTCAGTCATTTTCTTTCTGCAGTATTGGCTTGAGTGAGGAGTAGGATTGAGTCCAGCGTCACTGTCTAACTGCTTAATGCAACCACGATATGTCATGCCGAAATTTATGTTTTAGCTGTAAATATACACAAAAAACCTACGAAATGCCATTCAAGGCCAATATAAAATTAATTAATTACTAGTATCATCCCTTTAAAGTCACAGAGGAGATTGGCCTGATTTTTCTGGGTTTAAAGGCAGTGGTCTAAATGCTAATGAAAAACCCTGTCTTGAATGCTTCTATTCAAGAAAATTCTGGAAACATCAGAGGCATGGTCTAGACACAGATGATTTTAATAAAATTACTTAAGTATGTGCACAACCAGACTCTGAATACGCATAACTTTTCCCTGCATAAATATAAACATAACTTTTGTACGTCTCAAATTTTCATCATTGCACAGTCCACCACGGAAATGAAAATCTTTGCTACCATTTCCAGTAAACTGAGGTTTATAGCATGTTTTTTAAATTTTTAAAAAATTTATATATTTATATATATATAAAGTGATCCATTCTCTACCTTCTCCTGAAACTATTTTATTTCTGGAATCATGTTTTTCTCATCTGAAGTTTTAGATGTAAACTTTAGAATCATGCTGCTCAGTGTTGACTGTTTCAAGATGTCTGTGATAATTGGCTGTTACAAAAGCCGCTGTATTCTGACTCATCTTCGTTGCCAAAAAACAGGATTTCAGCACAGAATTTTATTGACTTTGGATTAAAGCTTTGTATCTAGATGTGGTGCTCCTGAACTCCACACTGCCCTGACAAAAAATCCTTTATGCATCCTCACCTTTTCCTCTAAACGTAGAGGCATTATTGGCCCACCCTTGTTTAATCCCCCTACAAACACAAACCACACATCCAGGGCGGAAGATGCTGATGGTCGCAGTATCTTGGGTGTCTCTGGATCCTTGGGTTTACTTTCTACCCTCCTTTCTAGAAATTGTCAGAAAAGATTTCCAGTTGGAACTCATTTAACATATGGGTGGCTAGGCCCAGCATGCTGCGTATGAGAGGGACTCTTGGTGGGTGAAGCCGAGTCAGGTTGTAACCCGTCTTACATAATAGATGTCCACAATAATTCCAGTTTACGCAAGAGAGAGAGAGA
>CM075025.1:10278210-10407921 GCA_037576675.1 Pangasius sanitwongsei | reverse complement strand
GAAGCCGAGTCAGGTTGTAACCCGTCTTACATAATAGATGTCCACAATAATTCCAGTTTACGCAAGAGAGAGAGAGAAATTGTCTAGAAATTGATGCACTCGTGCAACTGATACATAGAGGGGAAAACCCTCTAGCAGCCATTTTTCTTTCTCGGGACATTCACAGCTTTATGGTACATCACAGATGGCTGAGCAGTTGACGTGAAATGTTGAATTTGTTTGCAACTGGGAACATCCATTCCTCTGCGGTTTTGGGAATATGATGAGCAATTTAGCAGTGACCTGTTGAAGTTCTTTGAAATCTGAACTGCTCTGTCATTGAGGTAATGATTCTATGTCAGCATCTGCAATGGTCAAAATCTAATTTCCATCTGTTTTTTGTGATCGTTCCAAGAAAGCCTTCATCCTTGACTTCGCTTACTAAAAACAGCTACACTATTGTTTTCATTCGAGAAGCCACATTGGATGAGATTACTCGAAATGGCTATCATTTTTGTTGTTGCCCTGCTCCAACGTGCAGATGTACAGCTCTGTTATTTTTTCCAGAGCGGCATCAAATGTCTAAAGCTGATGGCTTGAAAAGTATTTTCTGTTTATCAAGTGCTATCACATTATCAATCATGCTCAAGTTCCTTTTATTTGTGTGATCCCAGAGGAGATTTTTCATGGTCAGAAGAAATGCCCATCTTATACGAATGACGTTTGTGTATAAGCATACACTTTACACACAGGGACCCATATTTTCCATATGGAATAGTCATAACAGGAAATGGCAAATCCATCTCCATCTCCAAAGAGTCCTTTCCGACTCTCAAACAATGTCAAGCATCCCTGCACTGCTCTCTCTCATGTTCTCTTTTATTTGTCTCTCAAGTGTTACTCCAACCAAAGCACAGTAAGTGCTCCATTCGCTCATGAGTCATAGGTGCAAACATATTGTACCATCACACCTAAAGTACTGCCAGCATTTGAACGATGGGCTACTATCATGGTTACGATGACATATTACCTCATTTCATGCCATGTCATCAGCGTGTATTTATGCTTTAAGTGCATGGACTTGTCATTAGTGCCTGTGAAATGGTTTGACTTTAGTGATATCATTTGACACATCATCGAGTCCTCTACTCTGGAGCTGTTGAGTGTGTGACAGAAAGTCACCACTAATAGAATACAAATGAATCCATATGGTGCAGGTGTTGAGCAGTAGATAAAAGCTGGCATGCTTAAAGATTTTAACACCTTCCGAGCTGTTGAAGAACTCAGAGACTGGAAAAATTGGGCTGTACAAAGCTCTTCAAAGTTATCTTTGAATGATAGTGCACATGTTTATTGTGCACTGTTTTGATTGGCAGTTACAGACGACACCTAAAATATAACTTGGGAGTGGAGGGGAGGGTGGTTGCTGTTAAAGGAAAATAATTAGTGATAGGGTGGAGTGATACACCTCAACATAAAGCTGATTATTTTACCATAACAGCATGTCCCAAAGTATTTTATTCTTCATATATCCCAGCAATTTGCCAACAATAATTTTTTTATTAAAGCACAGCAAACTGTACTTTGTTTCCATTTATAGTTACATTTAATGTTGTGAGCATCTGCAAAAAAAAGTTAGCTACTGTTATCGCTTACATTACAACAGCTATAATATATAATATATACCAGCCTTTCTTTTTCTTTTTGCCTTAATAAGACTAAAAGTTAATAAGACAAAAAATGCAGCTTATCATGTTACCAAGAAACCAAAAAGTATAAACTCCCTTGTCCCTGAAGACTTACCAGTGTTGGAAAACTTAAAGTTACAGCTTTACCTTTGACCGTTACAGAGTGCTACCAGTGGAGATCCATAAATGTTGTATTATACTGATAGATAGGGTTCCCCCAGTGGGACAGACTGAAGGTCCACCCCTCTTCCTTTTACTAATGTATGCTGTAAGTAAAATAAAAAAAAAAATCCTTCATATAGCGGTAGCTTTTGCAACAAGTGAAGGAAGTTAGCTTACTTACATATTTTCAGGTGTGTCCTGGACTATGGTGGGATTCTTTCTAGTTTCTGTTCTTTTTTTTTTTTTTTTTTTTTAATTTTCTTTATTTTTTTCTCCAATTTTATTTGATGGTAATTCACAGCAACTAGCCAGGTTTCTCATATTGCATGCAAGCTAACACACACTTCCTTTAATATATGAAGCCGCCATATCTTTCTGCTGCTCATGCTTTGTCATAGGAACGAGGAAAACCATCCAACCCATCTGGGGCTAGTTATTTAGTTAGTTCTTTGTATGGACTTCTGGCCTTGGCTGGACATCGGGACAAGGTATGACCTTGTGATCGCTTTACGATAGGCAGAATGATTAGACAGTTGTAACACAGCTTTCAGGTTCCTGGTATTTATAAGACTTTTCTTTCTTTTTATTTCAGAATCAAGTATTTTGGCTTGTTTTGCCCGATCAAATGCAGCAGTCCTCAAAAAAAAACAAGCACCTAACCCTTACACCATGATAGGACCATGAACACCTGGCTCGGTGTTCTTGTAATTAGCATTTCTGTTAGGTAGAACCACAGGCACTAAGGGCTTTTTACCCATCAACCCACTTTAAGGAATGTCTTAGATCTTTTTGTAATGAAGTACTTGGAGGAGGTTAAGGTTTAAATTAAATCCGCTCTTCTAATAGAAGTTTAGCTGAGTGCAGGGAGGATCATAAAATTCAAAGCCTCAACCGATGTTTGGTTTAGAGATTGCAGTAAATGTTCTTATATGCTAATTGGCATGAGCAGCATGGATCTTGAGTGTTAAAATGCAGATCCACAGGAGGGTTTAGTGTTTAACCAGTTCTACTACATGCAGTTCAGTGCATGAAAGTCTTGGCAATTAGCTGATGAATTAAAATAAATGTGCCAAAGTAGGGTAAACATTCAACTCTGGCCTCTGAGACTGCTAATACTGGATTAAAGTAATGGAAGTCTTTCCTGATTAGTACATCAGCTTTGCTGATCCAATAGATTTTCAAGAAATCATTGAAATCGAGGAAAGTTTCCATGTTAAACATGACAAAAGAGTTCTTCCTGCCTCGAGGCCCAAGGCATAGCTAGCTTCTTCGGATACTATTCGAAAAATGTTTTTGTTTCCTGTCTGCCTACCATTTTTTCTGCATTTCTTTTTTCTCTTTTTTCAAAACGTGCCAAGGATGCTTCCTCGTCGTCCTGTTGTTCTTGGCAGGTATTGTGAAGGAAACCTCATGCAGAGCGCGGTTCTGGTATGAGGAATGCTATGAAAATCCAGAGGTTTTCATACCACTCAGAGCGCCGGAGAGTGAATGAGATCCAGATACTTGGTTGGTCTCACTGAGCTCTAATCTGGTAAAGTGTGCTTGCTTATGGAGGCTCAAGAAAACAGTGTTAAGAGAGTATTGTCAATGTATGCATTTCCAGAATGGGACAGAGAGATGTGTAGATGGAAAAGGAGCATTTTGGCATATGGTTTGTTTGTTTGGTCTCGGCAGGTTTTGGTCATCCAACATGTGTTCTTGCTTGAGTAAACGTGTCATTTGAGAAGATGGTTCAAGTTTGCCTCTGCCTCAAGCCCTGTTGTCATAACTATGTTCAGATTTGTGAAATGTAGTTCTAGATCAGCAGTTAAGGTTTTGTGCTAGACCAGCTGGTTGTAAGGTCTTATTCCACATCTACCACAGAAAGGTTCTTCAGGGGTTCTTTAGATGATCAATGATTCTAGCTTTCTTGTGACTGGGAATGCCCCTGTTCATTTCAGTGTTCCCCAAGAGGTACAAACTCAAGAATCTTTCAGGCTACTAGATTGAAACCTTTTTTCTAAGAGTGGAAAGAACTAGTGTTGCAGCCTTGAGCAAGGCCCTGAACCTTCATCCATTAACCTCACATGTTTCCATGACAGTCGAACATGTTAACCATTGTTCTACACTCTTAGTTTTGCAGTGTCAGACTGACACTTAAGGTTCTGTGGTAGACCGGATGGTTCTAAGGTCCATTCCCTAAGGTCTAAGGACTACCACACTCTTGAGAAACACTCTCAGGAAGGGTTCCTCTTTTTGGATGATTAATGATTCTAGCATTCCTGAGACTGGGACACTCTCTGTTCCAGGGTTCAACATCATACTTTTCAGTGTTCCCCCAGAAGTACAACCAAAGAACCTTATAAGGCTTTTTAATAGTCCAGATAGTCACTGTTAGAACCTTGAACAAAGTGCAGAAACATCATCTATTAACATGGGGACCATTTTTCTACTCTTTTTGAACAAAATGGGTTTGTCAAGTTTTATTTTAAGACTAATGATTTTCAATTTCTAAAATGATTGTACTTATGGCTGGGCAGCCCTCTGTTCCAAGGTTCTACATGGTACCTTTAAGAACTGAAAGAATTATGGTACTAGAGTTTTTTTTTTCTATGCTCCAAGCTCTCATCCACTAACTTCACAGTATGGGAACCATTGTTCTACACTCTTTAAAATGGGTTCCTCAAGGGTTCTTGGAATGGTGAACACTTTTAGCTTGCTAAGGGTTTCCACGTGGAATCTTTTTTGGATTTTCAATTTTATGGGATCTTGATGGGTTCATCAAGAAAGACAAACAGAACAACACTTAAGGGTTCTAGATGCAACCATTTTTTTTTCTACGAGTGCACCTGTTAATAGAAAACGACTTTTTCTATTCAGATTTTATGCCCTTCTTTATAAGATCCATAAAGGACGTGCTGTAATGGCGTGTGCACACACATGCTTTTGCTTTGATCCTCTGTTCGTTTTGCATGAGGAACCCAAGACACACTGCAGCAAAGCCATGTCCATGTGTATACACATCATGCGGGGCAGCTAAACCGAGTCTTGGCTAGGGTAGTGAAATGTCTGTTCATATTCTGGAGCTTTATTTCTCCTGATTCTGCAGCTGTTGCAACAGTCTCTCTCTTTATTTTTTATCATATTATAATGCAAAGTTGACTAATATAATGGTCAAAAATTTGTGTGTGTGTGTGTGTATATATATATATATATATATATATATATATATATATATATATATATATATATATATAAAATCTCCAACCCTTACAGAAATATTAGCAAATAACATTCTCATAAAGTTAGTTTTTCATGGTTCCCAACAGCCTTCTTAAGATATGCTATGTTAATTATGTCAGAGAAACAGTGTGTGCTTGTACAGTATGTTTGATCATTTGCATGTGTGTGTTTCATTTTGGGAGAGCAAGGAAAAAGTAAGTAACACGTCATTCTAAAACAATCATACAAGTATTCTGCAATTGACATCCATTGGCACCTTTGAACACACAGCTCCCTGCTGTGCATGTGTATATATATATATATATATATATATGAATATGGGTGTACGTGTATGTGTGTGTGTGCACGTACATGCGTGAGTGCATGCATGTGTGTATGTGTGTGTGTGCGCATGAGAATGAATTCTCATTTTTTTGTGCATTCTTGTTTGATTTTATGGGACTTTCACTGGTGTGTGCTTTAGTGATTTTCTCTCCTCAGCCTCACAATTGGCTCAGGCACAAACACAAACAGCCGCATAAAACTCCAGCCCTCGCCATTCATCTTAAGTGCTAATTTGAATGATTTGTTTAGCCTCTTATTAAAAGTTACTGCTTCCCTGCCCATTAGAGCAGGCACCTTATAACTGTGCTGACGGCAGCGTGAAAATCTTGGCCTCGCCTGAACCTCCCGTGTTTGCAACAGCAGCCGCCGTGCCCGAGCGCTCCACTAATTTGGCTGCGTCGTTTTTGTTAATCAGCAGAGAGAAGGGCTTGTGTTCCCTCTGGGGAAGCCGGCCAACACAAATGCAAATAATGAGGCCTTTGTATGTTTTTTTCCCCTTCTCTTCTCTCATTCATTCTTTTATTACAAGCTGATGTGTGTGTGCGGCCGTCTGAACGTGTTGTTTTATAGATGTGTGGACTGCAGGACTACAGAGTTGATGTTGGAGAAGCCTTCTGTCTGTGTGTAGCTTTGTGGGTGGTTGGCATGTGCGCATTTGTTTGTGCATGTGTGTGTGTGTGTGTGTGTGTGTGTGTATGTGGGGAGTAGGATCTGTTCAGAAATTAATACTACTTGATGGTCTGTATATGACCTGCTATTCAATCCCAGCATGTGCCTCTGTCAATATTTCTTCTCGTCATATCCACACACACTCACTCTCTTTCTGGCCTTCAGGATTGTTTACCTGTAGCTTTCCTTTCACTTGTTTGCAAGTCCAGTCTCTCAGACTATTGAAACACATGCAAACAACTGATGTTCAGCTATGTGGCCTGGATGTTTTCTCTCCCGGTGCGTGTCTTGTTTTTTGGCCCACGTGGTGTGTATTGAGTTACTGTTTTGTGGAAGCCCGGGCCGTGACTGCACGCCAGCTATTTGTTTGTGTCTGAGTGAATGCAGTGGAACACTGAAAGAGACGTGCTTACTCGCACCAACATCAAAAGCGTTTGCCCACTTTGTTCAGTTCCCAGTGTAATATCAGTTTCAATGCGGCACAGCTGCAGGGAGCAGAGGGAACCCTCTATAGCTGTGTTGCTTGATTCAGTGTGTGTCATATCGTACATCTGATTTCAGAAATACTGTATGTGCCATGTCATAATCTATATCTAGGAAAATGAAGAAGTGACTAGGCAAAATTTATAACAGCTTCATATATAGAACATTGTTTTTTCTGTCATCCAATTAGAGGAAAAAATATTCTGCAAATGTATATTCAACAAAATTTTGTGAAGGTCCATTTTCATAAAATTCCTTGAATAACATGACTGAATGGTGACAACGTTTGAATAATTAGCCAGTAGTGATTATTTTATGGTTCGAAATAAGACAATTTGATGTTTTGTTTTGCAGTGGCACTTCACATTACCACTTTTGACTAACACCATGCTCGCTGAACAGATGTCTGATTTGAATTTCTCTGTCCATTCATCTTTAAACTTTCTGTTTTCGTCATCAAATTTTTTAACAAGCCATGTCGTCACTTCAATAATCAGACCAAAGAGACTAAATTAAATAAAATTTCTGAAAGTCTGTGAATACATTTAAGCTATATTAATTAAAATAATTAACATAATTTACATAAATGCATGTGATGAAAGTTTAGAAAACTGGGGTTGATGAACTATGGCCAGTTTTTCAACCATTGATTGGTTCTGCTACATTATTTATTTAGCACTCTGTTTGATCCACTGAAATACTTTGCTGGGTCTGCATCCAGAGCGGTCTGCCAGTTGACAACCCCTGGCATAGCAGATTTAATCAATGTGCTAGTTCTTAGCCTTTGGCAGCTAAAATCTTTTTTTCCTAAACGACTTCTTCAAATAGTTAATAGAGACTGTCAGTTATTTTATTGCTTAATAAAGTGCTTTATTATTCACATTATTCATTCAAATAGTCACATTTTGCTGTAAAAATATTCCAGATGTGTTATCTTTTACATAATGTTTTGTATTTTGTATTAATATACATAACTGAAAAGTGAATGTAAATGAAACTAAATCAGATAATTTTTATAGATCACTTGACATTATGATGAAGAGTATACAAAGGCCAAAAAGTATTTGCTATACATAATAGTTATGCCTAAATAACTATTCTATCTATCAATTCTATGAAGGTAATTTAAGCTATAATAAAGTACACGTCTAGACATCTAGACATCAGTGCAAGGCATTGATAGCACTAGAATAGATACTCAAGCTTGTACTAGAATTAATGTACTGATAACGTCTTCCCAAATGTAGAGGAGTAATAAACTCGTTGGCCGGGTGAACTCCAATTCCCTTGGATATTGGCTGAGCACGGGCGCTGAAGAAGGTAACTGAGTCCAAAGGAGGATGTCATTGCCTCATTTCGGTCTTTCAGACATTTAAATCTGTTTTAAGTGCAGATCTTGGATCGATTCCATTCACTCCCTCCACAGCTTGCATTTCGTATCAGCAAGCATAACTGAATGCAGATGAGCTCCGAGAGGCCCGAAGTCGAAATCCATATGCACGCTAATTGTAATGCCTGGTTGGAACCCTCGAGTGATGGCTTGCGAAAGTGGAATCAAATTATGATGGTTTACAACAAAGCTAACCTAGGATTAGAGAATTACAGGCTCGTTTACTTCGGGCCCGTAATGGGATTTTGGGGTCATGAATTTTTAAGGAGGTTAAGAAGACACTGGAGCCAACCAGAAATGCAGCCAAGAAATAAAAGTTGTGTTGAAAAATCTTCATTAAGAGAGCATGAGGCATGAGAAACATTACTAGTGGTACAGTCTGAATAAACATTTGTCTTTTTTTTTTGCTACTATGTCCTAATAATACGTCCTTTAGGTCATGAAAGTTACCAGTGCTTTGGGGTTGCTTTGGAGTGAGCACTATTGACTCTTTTTAGTGTGGATTCAACTTATCTCCAGCTCTATTTTTTATTTTATTTTATTTTTTGGTGTTTAGGGACATGGTGCATGGCGTGATGTACACCTACCAGGTTCAGACGATCTCCAGATGGAGAGATAGTGAACCGTCTCCTCCTCTATTCCACCATCTTGGAGTGCCATACTGCGGAGATGGGCTCATCCAGAGGTGTGTTTATGCGTTACATCTTCAATTTCATCATTATCATCAGGCAGGTGTCCATCTAAACCTTAATGATGATCACATGCATGCTGCTTTCCTATTCTCTTTTGGCCCCCAGGTCCCAAGGAGAGCAGTGCGATGATAAGAACACCATAAATGGGGATGGCTGCTCAAGTCAATGCAGGAAAGAGCCATTCTTCAACTGTGTAGGTGAGTGCACAAAGCAACAGAAACCTGTCTTATGTCCCAATAGTTCACCCTACGAGTCCAGGAAGGTGAGAGCTAACAAAAAGTTCTTTCTCCAGGACACATGAACTGCTGTTTATGCAACCTCACAGAGCAGATCAACATGCTTAGAGGAGAGCACTAACTTATATAACCATGCGCTAATTGACAAACCACAATTAGCTAGCATCGCTCTGAATAGTAGGATAGAAGAATTGCTGTGGCGTCACTGCATTCAGTGAGGCAACGTTTAGATACTTGAGTTACTCATGACTAAACATGCTTTGAGGAGACTGTTATGGTCCCATCTGAGATACATGAGCTAACAGACACTGATAGTACATCTAGAATCTATGCAACAAATAACATGGATAACATGACTAAATTCTAGTCAGGAAGACCCACATACCTACAAATATTTCACACAGATGTGGGTTCTTCTTGTAAAATTAGAAAATAACAAATAGCCCTAAGAGAATGCTGGAGAACACTGAGAAGCAAACCACGTAATTCAGGAATCTGAAAATCACTGGAGCACATTATTGGACAGTCTTATTCTACTTGGTTGAGTTGTAGTATAGCCTGACTGCGGCCCTTAGCATACATTCACACTAGCAAGCAACAAAGTGAAAGATGACTGTTCATTTTCTATATATATGCACAACATGAATCTGCAATTTCAGCAGCAGCAGCAAGCGACAGCATGACAAGTGAAATTTTAATTTTTTTCTCAATTCTATGCAAATTAAGTTAAAAACATTTTAAAAACTTTTGGCTTGAATGATTTTTGGGCTAATCCTAATGTTTTTCAAGTTCCCCACTCACAACTTTGGTACCTACCTGTAGTTAGTTCCCATTTGCTGTTTGAAAAAGATTATGTGTGGTTTTATCTGATCCTGTCATATACGACCTCTCATTAACTGTATATAGAGACATTATGAAGATAAATAAAGCTTGGAAGGAAGTAACAGAGACCACTGAGTGTATAGCTAGTGCAGTTAGCACGCGTACGAAGCCTAGCATGTAATTTTCACACAGATTTTAGCACAGTATTTAATTTCTGTTAATCTAGTTATCTTTATAAGCTACTGTATATAGCTACTACTGTTTAAAAAAATGCTGGACAGGCCACACCCACAAGCATCAAAAGTAGCAGTCTCTACACAGCCCCCCCCCCAAAAAAAACAAACTACAAGCGACACAAGTGATTTGTCACTTGCTATTGTGAACATAGTGTTATACCTCGGGACCTGATCGTGATCATGCGTAATGTAAAATGATTAAATAATCTGCTTTGCAAATATGCCTTTAGACTTGTCCATGTCCCTATGCACATTTTTGTTACTTTCCTCCAAGAATTCTCAAGCAATGCGACATCCCCATCATGTCTGGAAGACATTTTATTCAAAAGAGCAGGCCAACAAATTCAGAACGGATGCTTTGGCACCTTGTCTGCTTCTTTGCTTTATGCATAAAAGAGGCTTTTCCGCTCCTCTTTGGTTTTGGCCCAAGGAAACTTGTGTCACATTGAGTCTGCAGCTCCACACATATGGAAGTTATGTGCAACATGCTTGTGAACATGAAATTAGCATGTTTTGTCAAAACGGCACATGTGAACAGTCACGTACCCGTGATCACAGGCATCGGCAGATTTTGAGGTGTCTGCCTCAGGGATTCTGATTCCAACAATATAATCCTGACCTTCTGTCACCAGCCAGATGTCACCTTTATTTAGATCTTGTGGAGTTCTCTTGATCTGTTCTCATACGGCTATCATGGTACCTGTTATTTTCCTCTGTCTGCATACTTTTAGTGGAAGAACTCACATCTGTGTGGCGGCTTGAATTGTTTGTAGATTTCACATGGAAACTGGATAGATCATCTGCCCATCTGTCTGTCTGTGTCTTCCTGAATCTGTGTCTGCCTGACTGGACTTTAGTTGCAATATTTTAAGTTAAAATTGAAGATCTACTTCAATTTTAAGTTTGATCAAATAACAACATGGTTTCCAACTGTTTAGCCTAAAACATTGTTTTAATTAATTAACAACATTATATAAGCAAGCTTAGCTATCATTATCATTGTAAATACATCATTAGCTATCAGATACATCAAGTTAGCTATCCTCTACTTCAAAAATAAAACTATCCATGTCTAACAAGTGGGTAAAAACAATTTTGCCGGCATTAGCTAAACTAGCTAGCTTGAACAAGAGACTTATGCTGAGATCATTCATACATACATCACTGGCCTGTAGTTTAACATGAAGCACTGGTTTAATTGCATAATATAATACTTTACCAGGACTAGCTGAACTAGCTTGCACAATGAATTCACAACTAACTAGTTAGCATAGCTAACATAAACTCAACATCAGACAACACTAGCTATCCTTCAGCAGACTACTGTATTTTATAATCAAAACCTCTAGCCATGCCTGCTAACAAGTGGATTATAGGTAAAACAAAATCCATATAATAGTTTGCCAGCATTAGCTAAACTAGCTAGCTTAACCCCAAGAGACTTGTGTCATCTGACTGAAACATTAGTATCCAGGATAAATAGACAACTAGGTAGCTTAGATAACGTTAACATTACCTCAGCACTAGAGTTCAGACATTATATAAGCTTTCAATTCCTAAACAAACTACCGTAAATGAAACCTCTAGCAGTGTCTGTTAACAAACTAATTTTACAATAAATCATTTTATTGTAATTAAAACCAAAGACATGGACGCCTTTAGAGAGCAACTATACCCAGACAACTTACTAGTTAGCACAGCTAACATTAACATTGCTTCTTTAAAAGTATCAGATTCTTTGGCAAACTACAGCAAATAAAACCTCTAGCAATGTCTAGCCTCGTGTTTAGTATAAAACCCAATATAATAGTTTTCCAGAATTTGCTAAACTAGCCTGCAATAAGGTTATTAAAAGTTAGCTTAGTGGCACCTTAGCTAGCTTAGCTAACGTTAGCATTACCTCAGCTGTAGCTAGCACAAATATCAAACTAGCTATACTTTACTGTATTTTGTAATGAAGCCTGTTGAAAGGCATTTATTGTGAAATTAAAACCAATGGCCATGTTTGCTAGCAAGCTAGCTAACACAAAGCTAAACTTGCACCAGATTAGCACTGACAGTAAAAGAAGGTGAATCATGTAGCTAGCAAAGCATATTGCACTTCTGACACCATGTGTGTTTTCTTCCTAACTGCAGTAAGCAGAGTGTGTGTGAGTGTGCATGTGCCCCCTTCGGCAGCCCCACGTTTCAACATCGGCAGAGCTAGGCTGAGGGGAGCATTGGAATTTGCTTAGAGGCCAACTTGGCACGCCATTTCTCTGTCCCCCTCACTGGAACCCCTGACTTTGGGAACCGGGAAGGGGGGGTTTGGGAAAAAGAAAGAGAGGGATAGAAAGAGTGGGACGAAGAAGGAGGGAGTGCGAGATGAGAAGGATGCAGCGCAGGGAGGACCCTCTGGAGAAAGATTGATTGAGAGGAGAGGATGGAGAGAATATGGACGTGAGTGGTGGAGAAACTGGAACAGGAGGAACAGAGGAATAAGAAACAGGAGAGCAAGAGATAGATAAGGAAGCAGAAAGACGACTGAGAATGAAGGAGACTCCAGTGTCTGGAAAAGACATCTCTCTCTTCTCTTTCTCTCTCTCGTTCTCTCACTCTATCTGTCTGTACATCTCGCCCTGTCCCCCTACCTCCTAAAAAGATAAATAAATACAATAGACCCCTAATCTGACAAATTCATCATATCCCATTACTCTCACGAATCCTTTCTTCTCCACTTTGGCTGCCACAGCAGGACGCTCCTTTCTTCGCAAAATTCATCCAAAACCAACCCGCTCTGACCTGGCAGCGAGGACACGTATGTTTGCTCTCTTCTTCCTCCCATTCTCCCGGAGAGAGGAGAGGAAAGGAAAAAAAGAAAGGGATGACACCAGAAAAGCTTTGTTTTTCTTTAAAAGCACCTACTGATAATCTTTGGCAGAGACTCTTCCTTGCCGCTTTTTCTCCTGTGTCACTGGGTTCAGACTCATGTTACGGACCTTCCTCCTGCTAGAGTGTGGAGAATGAAAACTTAGTTAGCAGTCGCAAAGATCTGTTAAGTTTGAGGAAGTTTTACCTCACTTACAGAAAGAAAGTCACAGCTTTTTTTTATATAGCTGTATATATAGCTGTGCTTTACTTGCTATAATATAGACCTACAAGATGACTAGCCTTTGGATAAGATTTTAAATCCTGTTGACAAAGTCTAGTTCAAACATCAGCAAAATCGCAATATGTTGGTCGCTAATAGCATTCCTGAATTTTTCATTCAAGTTTACAACTAGCTGCCATATGGTTTATCTTATTAATGCCTATCTAATGCAGTTGTAGCCTTCACATTTGTGATCTTTACGCAAAGTGTAAACTCCTCTGTCCTGAAGACTTTCTGTGTTGGAAAAACTTACTGACTGTTACAAAGCACTGACATTGAAGACTCCTTCTTTAAATGTTAATTAAATGTCTCCTTGCAGGAATCTTCACTATCAGTGATTTTCTTTGTTTAATGGCAACACATTTTTTTAATCCATATATTATTAGACTTAGAGAGTATGTAGAGGGTCAGACATACAAGTCACTATGAATGAACTCTTGTTATAGAAAGAGCTGTTGAAACTTAAACAACATACATGGAACCTTAACCCACCTTTTCTGTCCTACTTTACACCAGTGTGGCTCTTTTGTGTCATTTTGACACAATAAATGGTAACACACAATCTTTACATGTCATTCTGTCTCTCACAGATGAACCCAGCATATGCTACTACTATGATGGCGATGGAGTTTGTGAGGACTTTGAACGGGAGACAAGTGTAAGGGACTGTGGTTTGTATACGCCAAGTGGTTTCCTGGATCAGTGGGCCACTACGGTGGAGACGTCCCATGAGGAAAGGCCCTACTGCCAAGCCGAGGTGGCATCGGGATACCCTGCAATCACCAAGGTAGAACCTATGATCTGCATGTCAGAGTAACACAAAAAAGATTACGTACTATCAATCCCTAAATTCTTTAATTTTTTTCTAAGAGTTTTCTAAGTGCTGCTGGGTGATTATCATTGTTCTTCTTTACATTTGTTTTGGGTTTTTTGCTCTTCTTTTAGTTGGACTTGCTCACTTTATTTAAACCCCACAGAATTGAATAACTTTCACATAAACCCTTTTCTTGCTGTTAAAGGTGATCTCTGCATACACAGCATACACAGTCCTTTGTCACTGTGTGCAGACAGACATTGGCATAGCTGTGACAGACAGCCTTTTAGCGAAACCCATGCTTGGCATGAAGATGCATTCTCCTTTCCTGCTTGTAAGACTGAAGATAACATATCCAGAGTCCAGAAGATCCTAAACCTGTCTTTCAAAATTACACACCAACCACTGTGTCAAGCGGCCCTTGTGCACAATGACCTGGTCCTGTTACAGCTAAGGTCAGACTGGGTCACTTTAGCTGGAGAAGATCAAAGTCACACAGAAAGGAGACGGATGAGACCATTTGAAGCCAAATGATACAGGGCATATGGAGGATGTCAGCCCCGTAAGCACTCGACAGATGAATTGAGAGAATTTGGCATTTAGAGTTCTTCTGAAAAACCCCACTCATGCTTCTGTTCTTTCTTTTTTCACCAGCTGTTACATGCAAGGTCTTCTGTCCTTTGTAGTTTATGATACGCTGAATATTCAGTGGAGATAATACTATCTCAAATTCTTCCTTTAAACCGAGCATGTTTGTCAGCTCATAGTAGTCTTGGGATTTCTCTCTTTTCTTAACCAAACCAAACCCAGACAGTTGTGAGTGAAGACAAATGGATATCTTGAATCATCCCTGCAAAGTTCTGTATCTACTTCTGAGTGCCTTGTACATGATCTAGCCATGCTTTAGCTTTGGCATGGCATATCTTTGTCATATCTCATCATCATCCCATCCAGTCATCAAACAGAGAGTGCGTGAGGTCTATCTCTTTAGAAGTAGCTGTAAACAGTAAACACATCTCTGCCTTGCCTTGCTTCATCCGGGCCTGTTGATGATCAAGGTGCCTGCACCATCTCCTCTACACTGAGACGCATGCTTGTCATTGTTTTGTTGTTATTGTGGTCTTCCTTCATTTGTTGCGTCCCTACAATCAGAAGATTCTCTGCAGGCTCTGCTGCTTCAAAGGTCGTGTTGGGCCAGCTCCCCCCACGGGGAATGAAGTTAGTTGATAGGGATCAGTCCGGATGCTTGAAAGGAACCCATGGAAGATGGAGTGAGGCGGGAAGGGACTTTGTCTCTGTCAAAGATGCCAACAGGCCTGCAGCCACGACTGCTATTCACCATGAAGAACACACAGCCTTTTAGGTCAAACGAGCAGATTTTCTTCGTTGTGAGAGCCATATGTGAGAACACCCACCCACCCACCCACTAGTTAAAACCCCCACCATCAGACTGTGTGCATATCTCATACATAGAAAGAACAGGATGTCTTTGCTGCTCTGTATTTTCTATCTGTGTGGGCCGGGAAGAAATGTTCTTGGCCTGGCTCATCTACAGCAACCCAACAGCACTTTACCGACTTTTACACACTCGTTGTTTTGACCTGCAGCTTGAAGTGAAATTGATCCTCAACTTATCCCAATTTCGACTTTGCAGTATGTCAGCATTTGGTGGAGTGCATCTGGGCTGGAGCATGGTCAAGAAAACAGCATGCAGCAGCATGTTCATGCAGAACGCTTCCAGAAAAATCTGCACGGCCGCTGCTTGTGAGCTGGAGAAGCCTGCTTGGCTGGTTCAATTCCCAGGCCATGCGGTGAGCGAGTCGTGTACTTGGGTATAAAAATATACAGACAGCCACCATGCAGAACAGCAGGACTGCTGGAGCTTCGGCCAAATCCAGCATTGTCCAGCGCCAAGGCTGATATCCCGTCTGCTGGTTAATGTATCTGCCCCTGTTTTTTCATGCCTGATTTCATCAGTTTTACAGGCTCATGATGAAATTGGGCTCCTTTTTTGTTCAAGTCATTCCAGATTTTCTTCACCTGTTTCAGAAGTGAGAGATTTTTAGAAAGTCTTGTATTCAGTGGATTTGAGAGAAAGAGAAAGCATAATACAGATTGTTCAGTAACCATTTTATCCTGCTCAGGGTGGCAGTGTATCCAGGACCTAGCCAGGTAATTCTGGGTGCAAGGCAGGAATATACAGTGGATGGATGTCCATAGCAGAGCATCCCATACACTCATTTGCATCTAAGTGCAATTTACAATAGCCAGGTCACCTAGTGGGATGTTCAGGAAGGAGAAAGCAAACCAGAGAACCCTGTGGAAACCCCCATGGATAAAGGGAGAACTTTGCACAGTACCAGAGCTCAGAATCAAATCTTAGATTCTGGATCTGTGACGAGGTATGTGGCACAGGGTGTAGCATTGCTTGCTGAGAGCTCCAGGGTTCCCATTTTGAGCCTGAGCTTCAGTTTCTGTATGTGTGGCATTTCACATGATTTCCCCATGTTGCTCCAGGATCCACCATGACCCTGACCAGGATCTGACCAAATGGGGAATTTCTGGGAAAACAAATGTATCTATCCTGATTTCAGAGTCACCATTAGCTTGATTCATTTTTCTTTTTGCATAAGCAGGACCAGTGATTTACGAATGAAATGTCAAAGACAATATTTCTTAGATATTGTTTACATCTGTTCAAATTTCAACCAGGATCTTGAATTAGGCATGATGATTGGGGTTAAGATGAGAGTGGGTGATGTGAAGGTGTAGCAGTGTCATTTGAAATAGGTTTTTGCAAAATAAATCACTCTGAACAAGCCTTCATTATTATATTGAGAGAAGCCCTGACTTCTGACAAAAAAAAAAAAATTAACATTCTAAATTATAAGAAAGTCATTACAAACCATATCCTGTGAAAGCTATATGATATTTTTTATCCATGACTGATTGCTTGTAATCAATTTCCAGGTTTTTCAGCAGCTAAGATCACATTTGAGAGCAATAATGATATTTTTACATCACACTGCTCATGTAATTACGTACTAAAATTAACAGTGACACAAAATAATCAAAATGATTTATCACTTTTTCTCTCTTCTTATGCTCACCAGTGCATGCAGTGTGAGGTTAATTAAGGTAGCCCCACATCCCAAACATGGCCGAGCTGCAATAGGACACATAGTCCTTCCTAAGCAATATGTCTTCAGTGCTTGAACAGAACATCCTGTTCACAGAGCTGTACCACAGGGATGCTGCTTTTAGCTGAGGTTGGCCTGGAGGGGATTTTGACAGCGTCTCGTTCTGCGCTCAGGTTAACAACAAGCATGTGTTAGCATAGCAGTGCACTAGGGTTTCGATAGGTTATCTCCCCAGAGTCACTACACCACACTGGGCACTGATGCAAGACTTAGTATTCCCAGGAGGCCATGCAGCACAATAACGACAGGCCTGAGAGCACTGCTCTCCATGCAGATACATGCACATGGAGCTCGTGCAGAGCTTTTTTGCATGGCCGACTGGCTAAAAGGTCACATTAGTAATAGCTCATTTCATTGCAAAGTCACTTTACGATAATGGTTTTCAGCTATGCTCTCGAGGGCGTGTGAGTGTGTGTGGGATAGCAGTTTTGCCAGCCCTCTGTGTTTCTGGTGGCTTTGGACCATCTCGTGTTTGTGCGGAAGTTCACTGAAGTGTTTCAAAGGCTGCCTGTGTGATTGCTTTGCTGGAGCTAATAGAGACTGGCTGAGGTATTTTACATGGTCTGGACACTTAAAGAGAAAGTGCATGTGTTCAGAGGTAGTTAAAGCAAATTTGAGGAAGTGCTTGTTGTGGTACAGAGGTGCTGAAAATGTATGCTAAATATATATGATAGTCAGAATAAAGATGTTGAAAACCTCACTAGCAGATTTCCTCATGTGGTGAATGTCATGGTTTGATCAAGTTTTCGGAAAGTTATGTGCCATAGGATATATTTGTAATCAAGTCAGTTTGTAATCAGAGATGGGCTCAAAATGTCTATGATGCTCCTGCACATCAGATCATCATCAAAACAGAGAAGAGCGCTTATACACTCTGTATAGATGACAGGGGACAAAATGTTCAGAATGTTTAAATGACCTAATAAAGACATTAATAAAAAATACATTTTGTCACCAGAACATGAGTGAATTGAGTGAATGAATCAGTGATTATTCCTCACAGATGTTAGCAAGAACAAAGATCAGTGGAGTGAAGAGATGATAATGAAGCTTGGGTTTAAATGCCACGAGAGGTGATGAGTGATGAGACAGACTGATGTGGATGATGCTGATAATCAAAGTGAGAACTCATTTCCCATTGTAAATGTTGAAATTTGGTGGGATTATGAATCAGCTAACCAGTTAACCAGGCTAAAATCCAGAGTCCAATCTTATCCGCAAAATGGTCCATGTGCCTACAGTTTTTTTTTCCAACCAATCGAGATCCACACCTGTTTAATCAGTTAATCTTGACCTTCAATCAACTATTAAATGTAACTAATGCTTGCTTAGATTGAAAACCTGCAGAAACAATTTGGTGAATAAATTTGCACAGCTATCTGAGCACTGTGTTTAGAAAATTAAGCAATGATCAGCAATCCTGCTTGTCCCCACTTCCAGAAATGTAGCTCACAGCAGGTTTCCTTTTCTAGCTGGAGATAACGTCCCACTTCCTTATTCTTCATGCACACCAAAAGCTAAAATCTACATCACAGCAGGAACACTCAGTAACTGAGAAAAGTACAATGGTGACTTTGCCATACCACAAAGGCTTCTCTTGTTTCAATTATCATTAAAAGGAGCATCTGGTTTTCCCATAAGAGCCCAGACTCTAAAACACAACCTCCATTTACACGCTTGGCTGTTAACACATCAGGTTTTGGGGGAACGTGGCCAGCAGCTCTGGAAGGGCTGAGGGAGAATGTCATTTATGTTAAGTGGAGGTGGTTCGCTTATGGAACGCCCTTGGGAAGCCATCGGCAGACCGCACATTTTGCTTGTGCACCCACAGTGGCATGTGAGGCAGCCGTGGCTTTGGCTTGTCAGATGAGGAGAAGCCACGAGTTATGGCAAAGTTAGCCCATTTTAGTCACCAGTCTCATTTTCTTTTTCGCCAACTCAGACCTGCCAACCTTTACACGCTTTGTGTAAGGCCTCTAGTATTTTAACACTGGTGAATGCAGGTACAAGTTATCACTCAAAAAGATCAGCCTTCTTTTTTCCCAATAAAAACAGCAGATAAACATATGTTGAATGATTGACAGTTGTGTAGGTGGGTTTTTTTTACTCTCCGATATTAACTGACACCCCTGAAAGCCCCACCCCTATCCCCAATCTCACATTAGTAATCTCTCATCTTAAGTTTCATGCTTGAAAGATGCACCCTCACTTTCAAGGTTAATGGAGAATATTTTGAGTTCATTAATATGAAATAAAATCTATCAATATACGTTTAGCTAACATTAGACAAGTATATAGTTAATTATTATATTTATTATGGATGCCACAGAAAATTTTCAGCCAAAAAATAGTAAAAAAAAAATTTGGTTCAGAGAAGCCCCTACTGGTGAAGCTGCACCTGCATGAATTTTGGGTTACATTATGCATAATGTTGTTTCCAGCTAGTCTTTCGAGTCTTTAGCGGTTAACCAAGAGATATGAGGGAAGCAAGGGGATTTGTGTCTGGATGTTTGGCTCTGAGGTTTTGAAAGAGCATTACCTCACATGGAAGGCTGTATGCAGGGTTTCTTGTGTCGTGATGGTAAAGCAAACCTCACACAGGTCTCCCTACAAATGTCTCACAGATGTTGCGCTATCTGGCAAGCACCTTTCCTGTTTGTCCCAAGAAAAAAAAAATCACAGTTTATCCCGCACATTCAGAGAAAAATTAACGGATTTGTATAGACAAACCAAGAATGTGCACTCCCTGGGAGTTGACTATTTGTGCAGTTGAAGGAAAAAAAAAACTTCACAAGAGGAGTAAAACCCTGAAGAACACCGGGTGAGCTCGTATTTTGAGAGCATTAGGCAGGTAGCCACGTTTCAAAAGGCTTATGAGATCGTTTATTATTTCCTAAATTGAAGTGCCATAGATCATAGGAAAATAAACATGAGCCGCACGCAGGACATTTGTTTTAAAGATGGAGTTGAGGTGGAAATGAGGTGGCCAACCCCAATACCCTTGGTACCTTCTCGTGATTTGTTTAGGTTGTAAACAGAAAGCAAGTGCTTTTTTCGCTTTAATCCATGGCCTGCTTTGCTGCCAGCTCTTGCAGCTGTTCCTGAATTAGCAGTTTAGAGCAGAAAATCAGGCACAAGATTCCTCTTGAGGATCTCGAGCTGTGCGCTCTCAGTGACTGACCTAGCTCAAACCCCCAACTGCTGTGCTTCTCTGGAAGATCTATACCAATTCTTATTTAAAGATTAAGTCATTTTTTTAATCCATTTGGCACACTGCACCTTTTTTGCTGGCTCATTCTTTTCCTGAATAGTCTTTCTGAGGATATGGTCAAACTCCAAAACTCAGTAGCTATTCTTTACTAGGTTTAATTAGTTGATTCTGTTGGGAATTCTGTTGGGGATTCTGTCAGTCTTTGTGCTAAAGACTGGGAAAGAAGGAGATTCAGATAACAGACCTGCCAACCTTTATGCATTTTGCATATGATCTCCTCATTTTAACATCAACTCTCTGATATTAATTGACACCCCTTGAATCCCCACCCACCCCTTCTCCCCAATTTCACAGTAGTAATCTCTCTTTCTGTTGAAGGTAAATGAAGAATGTTTTGAGTTCAATAATATGGAATAAATATATATGAATGTATGTTTGACTTAGATATTATTAAGGATATTATTGAAAACTTTTGGTCATAAATGGACAAAAATGGCACTTTTTCAGCTGCAATAGAAAAAAAAGGAAGGATAAAATGTCAGCAAAACAGTAGTGCTGCATTAAATAATGTTTGATGATACTTTGTAATGTTTACAAATATCATATTTTTTAATTTTTAATTCAGAAATTATTAAATATAAATAAAATATTTATATTTAACACTGAATTCCTGAAGGAGGAAAAAAAAGAAAAATCTGTCATAAGATTAATATTTTTCAAAAGATTAAGTACAATATTTGCTGCTTCCAGTCATTATTAAAAAAAAATTCATAACCACAATATTCAGAGTATCTCAGTAAAGCATATTGTGACATAATTTATCCTAATATCAATATTATATAGTCATATTGCCAAACCTTAGTTAGCAGGTCTGACATTCAGACAGATGAGGAAAATGCTATTGGAGGTCAGCTCTCAAGGTCTTTGGTCTCTTTTATCTTGATTTACTAACAGAATCTTGAGTCTGAAGACAAGGATAACCTGTGTGTGCTGGTCTGTATTGTACGGGCGATAAAGGGGAGTGTATGAGAAACCCCTCCTTCCCAAAACTTCACAGCTGGTCTGAATTGCATCTTGGAAGCAATCGTCAAGCCATTCCAGGCGGACTTTGTTTTCAGGAGTGAACGCTGGAGGATATTTGCTTATAATTAACTTCAAAACATCCAGTCGCGCCGAGATCCATGTGGTCCATGGTGGATGCACACCATACTTGAGCGATGTTCTTCCAAGGTTTGGGTTTGTTGACCAATCCGATGAAGAGAAACATTGCTGTAGGATGTGGGACGTGGAGTAAAAAAATCTGGTTTCATTATGTGAGACAAAGCCTACTGAGCTGTCTTCAACTTTTTAGTAACTTCTGTCAAGTTTTCTGTGTCAGTGGTCATTTTTGCATATTTGCAGAATGAATTTGTGCCTGTGCAGTATTACGGGAATTCATCTCGTGCCTCCGTGTTCTAATCAAGCAATGTAACTTGATTGCTCTTGGCAGGTCTCGGTAGCCCTTTCTCACTAAAATGAACAAGCCTTAACAAGCTCGCAACATTTAGTGTGCTGTTTCTTCCACCCTCTTTTTATTTTTGCTACTTTACTACCGCCCATTGCATTCTTGCAACTTGTGGTTTCTGATGATTTATTGTACATCATTTGTTTTATTGGTTTATTTTCCCCCGTGTGTTGCTTGTGTTAGACCTTGCTTTGGCTGCTGTGTTGTGGTTTAGTAGTGATGTCACAGGGCTGGAATGCTGTCTATGGGGAGACTTCCTCTCCCTGCTTCTGGGCAGGCTTCCTCCCAGACCTGGTGGGTGGGGGTCTGGATTTATTTACTCTCCTTAACAACCAAATCAAAATAATGACAACTCCATTTGGAGGTTCTTGTACAGTAGGAGATGCGGCAATTATATAACAGCAATTTGGGGAGGTGCTGGTGGTGATGGTGGTCATGTGAAGACCTTTAATGAGTTTATACACCCCAGTTGGTTGGGTTTATGCTTGCAGGCTCGGAGGAACACATTGAAGTAGCGCAACCCACTGGTGGTGAAAAAAAGACAGCCTGGGACTGGCTTTCCACCTTGTCTCAACCTTCAGGTCTTTTGGAGCATCTCTTCATATCAGTCACAACAGATCTGTGAGGCAGATAGGACTGGGTTTTATCTGGGATGTTTGTGCTCAGATTACTCCGATAAGTTTAAAGCTCAGATGACTAATATCCAATTTCATTGGTTCAGTGGAAAAGTCAAAACAGTGGAAAAGTGTCCTTGTTGTTTTTTTTTTCTATGTGTACATTGGGGAAAAAAGCTGCTCAGGCTTGAGTCTGGATCTCAGGCACAACTGCCATCCAGCAGACAAGTGGACGAATAACCAAATAAAAAAGAAAACAGATACTAACATACAACATACAAATGCAAGAAAAAAAGAATGAACATAATAAAAAAGAAAAGTCTAGTGGGAAGCAGCAGCAAAACACACACACACACACACACACACACACACACAAAGCAAAACACTAAAACGTTGAAGTTTTTCAACGTTTTGAGTTCTGTTTATACTTTGTGCAACAACGATCCCACCTTTATCTTTTACTTTCTGTGTTTTTCAGAATGCAGATTCAGACACCAGCTCAGCCGATTATCTAAACCACAGACACATCTCACCTGTTCACTTTAAACCCCAATCAGCAAAACAGCACTATGATCCTAGCAGGACTGTCTCATATTACTCTGTTTTAATGTGGCTGGCCTTGTCTGCCCTCTAAGCTACAAGGATTCCTGGTTGGCGCTTTAGCATGCAACTTCAAAATAATTTCACGGGAGGAGGAGGAAAATAAAAAACTATGACAGTTCAAGAGAAGTGTGGAAGCAGTTATAGCCTACGAGCCTGCATCTGGTTGATGTGATTCCAATGTCGATGTCAGTCAAAAAAAAAAGGGAGTTAGGTGGAAGGAGAAGAGAAAACATGTGGATTTAGGAATCATGATTTATAGTTTTGGAGCTATGTATTATTAGCACTTATCCTACATTCACACTAGCAGGTGACAATTCACTTGTGTCTTGTAGATGGCCTCTTTTGCTAGTGTAAGGGCTGCTACTGTTGTCACTTATGAGCATGGTCTGTCCAGCGTTTTTTTAGTTCCAATGAGAAACAGCAGTAGGAATCATTTGAGCCAGTTGCTTCGATTTGTCGCTTTACTGTGTCATACCTATCTTGCATAGAATTGAGAAAATTCAAATGTCATTTGTGTGAGGAACTAACCATTTGGTGCACTTTTCACAGATTTTGGAATTTTGAAAGCATTATTTTTAATCTGCTGCTGTTTTTCCTCTGCAGACCTGCCAATCTAAAGTGTATGACTTGTCTCATGGCATTTCCCAGTATGCCTGGTTTCCTTGTCGCGAAGCCCACCGCGTTTCCTGGTACCGCCCATACTGGCTGAAGGTGAATTTGCCATCCTTCACTCACCTTCCCATTAGTAACGAGTAGCAATGAGGAGATGTGTTCAAGAGAAGAGTTGAATTGTGTTCAATTTTTTATTCTGATTGATCAGAAGGTGTTTATATAGGTGATTTATTTTCTAGAACAGCAGCTCTGACAGTAGCTCATTCTAATACATTATTGTTTCAATAGTAACAAAAAATTTACTGGGTCTGGTGATGGAATGACTGTTAATAGCTGCTATAAGTGATGACAGTAAATAACTTGTTTCACAAACTTTCCACAACATTAAATGTAACTACAAATGGGAAATTAGTATGTCATTCTTTAATAATTTGGGAACTATAATCGTCTGCAAATTTCTGTAATATAAGTGGAATAATACTATAGGATGCGCTGTTATAGGAAAATAATCAACCACTGCAACGTGTCCGTTCACAGGCCTATTTCTCGCACCCAATGGTAGCCACAGCAGTAATTATCCACTTGGCGGCAGATGGGACAACTATTTTTGACTCGGTCCAACATCAGACACAATGCAACATCTCTGTGCAGCTGGTGGACACCAAGGACAAGATCCATAGCTTAGGTGTGTAAAGAATGAAAAAATTAACACTGATTGGAAAGTTACAGAAAGTTTCTGAACTTCCGAAACAGTTTTTTTTTTTTTTTTTTTTTATAGTTTCAGTTAACTTTCTGAAGGTCCTTACCTTACCAAAATATGGATTCTTTTTGGACCTCGGAATCATATCAATTGTTGTATATTTATGTATTTATGTGGTAACAATGGTAGATCTCAAATAAAACATTACCCCATCTCCTCAGGCAACTGGCGCCTGAGCTGCCGCACCAACCCGCTGGTGATCCCCGTGAGTCACGACCTCAGCATGGCTTTCTACCACACCAAGGCTATCCTCTTGATCTTCCGCTGCCCATTGGTGGCCATCTCTGGTGTGGGTCTACGTTCCTTCCAGTTCTTCGACCCTATCACCATCAGCAGCTGCCAGAGTAATGAGATCTATAACCCCATGGGCCAAAGGTGAGTTCAAGGGTCTCCTAAAGTGTCTGTAAAAAGCCTGAAAGGCTTTCCTCAGTTTTCTCAGATATTTTGCCAACCTAAAAACATGTGCTTATGGTAAATTGAGGGTGTGTTAATTATTCCTCAAATATTAAAAGATTTTTAATATTTGGCATGAATACTTGAGTTCTAACTCAGGACTGATTCTGGGCTTGTTTGGGGGAGGTTTACTTTCATGTAGAAGAATTCTTTTGGAACTGTGGAGTTGCACAATTCCATATGTCACTTATGTGAATGCAGGTTTGCAAGATAGTAGGCACTAGGTTTCATCCATTTTTTTAAAATCATTTTCCTTTGGTAACCATGTTCAAGTCGTGAAGAACAGCGTTTTTTTGGATGCATGCAATATCATCGTGGAGGAACACCTGCAAATCTTAATATAAGAAGATTTTTTGCCATGCGGTCCAGCACAAGATGTTTCACACTTCACTAAAACAATCTAAGACTCTTTCCATCGGCCTTCATTTTTCAGTCTTGAAAACTGGTAAACTGGTAAAAGCGAAAGGCAGTGTATTTATATCAATTAGTCCCAGAGCTGTAAAGGCTAAATCAAGATTGCAAAATAAATGTAATTTCATTGCTTTATGGGATGATGCAGTATTTTAAATGAGATCATTTTTTGTTCAGTTAAAGGAGACATCTCGTTCCATCTTGCTCAGCTTAAGTGGGGGTGAGTACTATACCGCCTCATAAATTTTAGGCCAAAAGTAATTTGCAAATGCTGGAAAGGGTCACTTCTTATATTGACACTGGTGATTTGTGTCAGTCCCTTTTTGGTTTGCTTTATAGAGTGGTTCATTGGCATGATTATAATGCATGCACACACACACAGAAACACAAACACACACACGCACAGAAACACAAACGCAAATATAATCTATGATCCTGTGCTCTGGGTTTTTTTGGCCTTTGCATTTTTTTTTTTTTTTTTTTTGCGTAGTACTTGGAGGCAGTCAAGGACTTGCTGCCAACGGCACTGCATTTCCCGTAATCCTTCTACCTCTACAAAACACCAAGTCCCCTGTTCCCAGTGCTGTTAACAACGGGGGTCATTATAATGGCTTGCTTTTGTGTGCTCTATCCCATTTTTCGGCACTCAACGCCTTTCAAACAAAAGCTCTGGCGCTCCCTCACATATTTGGATGCAGTGGAGGAATGTGTTTTGTTCTTTCCTCTGCTGCTCTTTGCTTGGGTGCCGGGCTTCAGAGAAGGTTTTCTGTATGAGAGTAAGTAGACATAATCAGTTTAAATTGCTCAAGATGTTGCAAGTTTAAACACTCAAGATGTCGTTCAGCGCATAAACACTGGTAGTTTTCAAAAAAGCTGCTAGTTTATTGGTTACTAGATCAGCACAATCCCATTTTCACCTTTTGGAGCAAGCATTGCAATTTTTGACTAGTGTTTCTGCTCAACAGAATTCTTTGAATCCCCAAAAGAGTGGTCCACTTTTTTTTTTCATAGGTTCATATTTCTTCTGGACAATCATGTTCGTAATTAAATCTCCTCTGCACTGCGGTTGGGAGATTAGATCAGCTGTCAGAAAGAGTTCCGACTTATCCCACTTTGATATCTAGAATACTCAATTATTGCTGAACAGCTGGAAGAACTTTGACTGACATACCTGCATGTACACGTATGTTGTTCGGTTCCTGTTCAACCTCCATTATGGTTCAAGCTACAAACTTATCGCAATATGTATCATGATATACCTGACTATAAAAACATTTCAAACAAGTCAAAATCTTGGCAGGACTCCCAGTGTGAGATTTATTGATGCTGTATATCAATGCTGTTGCAAGAGTAGAGCAAAACATGTAGTCTTCCAAACCATTTGGTGGATTGGAAAAACTGGGCTGAGTTTTCAAAAAAAGATCATCGTTAAATGGTCGAGCGAGCATCAATTTGAATCTCTTTTAACTTTACAAACCTTATGGAAAATTGGGTCCTCTTTGTGTATGTTTAAAAATTGTTAGTAGTAGTTATTAAACCAGTTTATACCACAGTACTACTGAATTCTGTATTCTGATTGGTCAGATGATGTTGATTAATTTTCATTGTAATACCTTACTGTTTGCACAGTAACAACTTACACAAGATAGGCACTCCACATAAACATAGTAAAAAAGTGTGCCGTTGATAGGATGAATTTTTCTTTAAGGAGATGTTTAACATTTATGGAAAGAGTCTCCATTGTCAATGCTTTGTACCATTCAGAGATTAAGCTGCAAGTCTTCAGCTCTTTAAACTTTGCAGTTTCACAGTAACCGTGACAAGCTGCTTTGTCTTCTTATTAATTTTAAGAGAGAGAAAAAAGAACGTCTATTGAAACAATGCTTGTAGCTGCTATATACAGTATGTTATATATGTGATGAAAAGAACCAATTTTTTTTCGCAGACATTCCACATAACTATAAATGAGTAAAATATATGACTTTTTTAAGAGTAAATATTTGTACTCCTAGCCAATTTGCTGTGGTAGAAGAGGAATAAAATACTTGGTGTTATGGGGAAATAATTGACATCTGGGTGGTAACAGTGACTCCTGGATTCATCACACCACCGCATTGTCAATTATTTTCCTATAACAGCACACCCCCAAGTGTTTTATTCTTTATATATCTCAGTATACACTATATGGCCAAAAGTGTGTGGACATCCCATTCCAAAACCATGGGCAATAACACGGAGTTGGAAGGCTTTCCACCAGATTTTGGAGCATGGCTGTGGGGATTTGAAGTCAAATCAAGAGGTTTTTATTGTCATTCCTCTATATACAGTAGCTTGTATACATTGGAACGAAATGTCGATTCTCAAGGACCATGGTGCAGCACAGAACAATACAGTAGGACAGTACACAAGACTATATAAAGTGCGAATACACAACAGTGTGAGATGAGTCCAAGACAATAAATTACACAGAACAGTACATGTGTGAACAACAAAACTTTGTGCCCATTCATCCACAAGAACATTAGTGAGTTCAGGCACTGGTGATGAGCGACGAGGCCTGGTGTACAGTCTGCATTCCAGGTAATTTTAAAGGTGTTCAGTGGGGTTGAAGTCAGGGCTCTGTGCAGGACTCTCGAGCTCTTCCACTCCAACCTTGGCAAACCATGTCTTCATGGAGCTCACTTTGTGCACAGGGGCGTTGTCAGGCTGGAACAGGTTTGGGCCTCTTAGTTCCAGTAGAGGGAAATCTTAATAATTCAAAGACAATTATGTGCTTCAAGCTTTGTGGCAAGAGTTTGGGAAAGACCCAAAAAATATGTGTGATGTCAGGTGTCTACATAATTTTGGCCAGATAGTGTATCTGTGTATGAAACCGTATTGGTACTTGAAACTATTTTTGTCAATTTTTTTTCTAGTAGCGGCTCTCTGCTTGCTTGCTTGCTTCTTCTCTGGAAATTAAAGTTCAAATGTCCTCACAACTGACCACAATATCATTTGTTCAGCTAAAAATTTGCTGCTTCGGCAATCCGTTTGGATATTTTTTTACTCCTCTGTCCTGGTTTTAGCCTTTGAGTTGTCTAGCTTTGTCCAGTTTTCACTGCAAATGAGATTTTATGAGCGATTTATGGAGTAGAGGTTTAAAAAAAAAAGAAAACCCACTCATCACATGCGTCCGTCAAATCTGGAGATGTTTTTGAATGAGTAGACTTGACATCATGTCACTAACAAATGATTAGTTTGAATTTTATAAGCCTGCCTATTGATTTGTAAAAGAGAACCATATCTGCTGTTTGTTTGTCCCCATTTCAATCCGTTTCATTTTCCCCCATGTTGATCCAATCAGCTCCAAGGCATGTGTTAATGATTAAAATGTTCTTTATTTGTCTGTGTGGGGAAGAAGTGAATGTGAATGTGGTTTGCATGCTTGTGTGTGCGTGACGAATATGTAACACATCAGAGTCTGATGTTTTACTTTTTCAGGTTTGACAAGAATTACAGTTGATTCCTTGACCAAAGCATATCAAGTTAGTGTCCCAAAACCTCTCTCTCGGACACAGGTCCCGGTCGAGCCGCTACGATCAACTCCGCTTCCATTGTGGTGCTCGTGAGGTCTCATTTGTTTAGCTCCAGAGTGGAAAGAGTGGGCCAAGCACATTCTATTTATACTGCAGCTCCCTCCCTGCGGCTTTGTTGCCAAAGTAATGAAGATTAATGTCAGGTTGACCGCGGTGTGTGTGTCTCGCCGGAGTTGAATGTGACATGTAGTATTCCACTGTTAGTCCTCCGGGCCGTCTGGAGGATGACGTAGTGCAGTTTGTGTGCAACAGCCTCTCTCTTTCTCACTCTCTGTCTCTCCCTCTTTCTCTGTATCTCTTTTCTTTCCCTTATCTCTCTCTCTCTCTCTTTCTTTCTATCTCCCCCCAGTTGCGTTCATTACTCCTGCGAGGCCATCGACTGCCAGGAGCCGAAGGTCCGCAATGCAGAGCTGCGATGTAGCGGCGGCTTTTTCAACGGCGCCCGATGCACTGTCACATGCAACAGTGGCTACGTGCTGCAGATCCACCGGGATGATGACCTCATCAAGAGCCAGGTATGCGCACGGCTGAGAACAGCGAGAAAGAGAGAGAGAGAACATCGTCTCTCCAGTGTGTAAGAAAAGACAGAGCTACTGTATAGTCTGCTTGTCAGTTTTGTCCCCCGCCGTCTGGCCCCAAGAAAAGTCTGGATAAAACAACCAGAAAGAGAGAAAAAGGAGTGAGTGAGAGAGAGAGAGAGAGAGAGCGGATGAATGAGCGTGTGCATTCCAGCTGACCCCCTTTGCCAAGAGCCCCCGCGTTCTCAACAGCCATTAACATTATAGAGCGGCACCTCAACAACTTTTTACGTGCACCGAGGAGCCTCATGTGGAAGTGGTTAGCAGTGGCCTTAAACACTCGGCCCCCCTCCAACCATGCTCCCTAAGCTCCATACACAAATTAGCAAAGCCCCAACACACACACACACACAAATGTGTGAGTGTGTGTGTGTGTATAAATTTATACTGCAGTAACATGACATTTAGCCATTTAGAGTGTTAGGTGGCACGGAGGGTCAAACAGTGCAGAAACAATGTTAAAATGACATACATACGTTTGAAAGTTAATAAAAAAAAAATGCAAGCATCTACCTTTCTGAATGTGATGTAAATTTCGCTAGTAAATTGTAGGTCCACCATAACTGCATCCAACATCTTTGGTATCTTAAGCAGCATTTTGGATTCTCTCACTTATAATATCAGCTTTCTCATTCTTCTTGACATACCTGGTAAAATTCTGTCTGCTAATAATTAGGTCCAAGACTGAGAGATTATTTTCTGTTGATTTTGAATAATACACATATTCTTAGACCTCATATTCACTTCTGTATAACAAAAACAATAAATACATTTTCATTTGTTTATGTGGAAAACATGGGGGAGGGGTGCAAACTTTTGCACCCATCTCTGTATAAAGTACATTGTACAAAACAGAAAAAGAAATGCTACCAGAAGTGGAGCATTTTGAAAAGGAACTGCAGTCTGATTGGTCAGAGCATTATTTGGGGGTGTGCATCAGAAATGTCACAGGAACGGGCAGTTTTGGGCAGGAATGGGCAAGAACAGGAGATTAGATATGAAGCTTGTGGGACAAAGAAAGTCTGTGTACGTTAACATGGGAGCATGTTGTACATGGCAAACTGCCTGATGTTCAGTCACTGATATTCAGTAAATGATTTTTTTTATTTGTTTATATTTCCATAGTTATTACAAAAATAATAATTATGGAAGCAGGTGGGATTAGTCAGAATTTTGTAGGAGCATCTTGGATTGGGAAGTGCCAGAATAGGTCAAGTGTGTCTGCGGGGAGACAAAGGGATTGTTGAAATTTTCTCTGAGAGTGAGTAGGATTGGTCAAATTTCCTTTGGGAGCCGGTGGGATTGGTCAAATTTTCTGCAGGGGTGTCTGGGATTGGGCAAACTTTCTGTGGGAAGGCCAGGTTTGCTCAAGAGTGTCTGCAAGAGTGGGTGGAATTGGTAAAATTTCCTGATGGAGTGTGTAGGATTGGTCAAATTTTTTGCAGGAGCTGGTGGGATTGGTCAGACTTTCTGCATGCTGAAGACCCCAGTTCTGAAAATGTACCACTACGTATCTAACTCTGTATCACTAGCTAGCCTTGAATACACAGTGTTGACAAAACTACCTCTCCTTTAAATGAGATATGTCGAGCAAAAACGAAGACCCCAGTCGGACTTTTTCCACAGCTAGCAGTGTGTGCACTATTAACACAACTGAGCGAACAGCACGACACACATAGATGCAAGAGTAACACTTGTCTACTCTATCATTTTATAAAGACATTTCTTTTGTTCACCTATGCACCCTTACTGCAACTAATGCAAGTTACATTTTAATGACCCTGAGGAAAAACAGGACGCACCAGGCCCTGTGTTGTGTGTGGCACGTATGTGTGCGCCTGTACAAGATTGCAGCATCAGCACGGAAAGAGTGAAAGATGAGACCGACGTCAAGCTCCATCTCATCATCTTGCTTCATTAGGGAATTGCAGACTCGCTCCACTTGTGTCAGACGGGTTTCCAGGAACTCTTTTAGATCATTGTATCTGCAAAAACATCTGTTCTGTTCTCTCCACTTGTTTGTGTGTGTGTCAGTGCATGCAAATATGTGTGTGTGTGTGAAAGAGAGAGAGCGTGGGTACACCGTTGTTTTTGTTTTCTCCATGTAAACCCTTTTCTCAGATGTTTGATGGATAACCGGTGTGGGAAACATGCTAATTCCACTTTCCCCGGGACATGCAAATGTGAAACTGCACAGTGGTGGGGAGATTACATCTGCCATCACATGGAGGCCCAGGCCTAGTAAACTGAGCAAATTATCAATTATTCTGAGCTTTTGGCGTCATATAGGACTTTCTCAGTATCAGCCACAGTGGACCTGTATAGTTGAGTGCAAAAGTTTGAGCACTCTGATACCAACAAGATGTTTCATTAAAGTTTGCTGTTTTGGTGGAAGGAAAACTGTATTCCAGTTGTCTGTAAGGGCTTTAGGTCTCCTGCTGTTTGTTTTAGATACAAAAAAAATTCTTTCCCTCTTTGACTTGGATCTTTGTTTCTATCATCCTTCCGTTTTTTATTTTATTTGATTTCTTTTAATGTTGGTTAACACTATTAGCTCAGAGAAAGTTTGATATTGTCTGTATGAGGTCTTCCAGTCCAAAGGACTCTTAACTGCTCACCAAAAGCTGCTTTAGAGTTTGAGCCTGTTGTTGTTGTTGTTGTTGTTGTTGTTGTGTGTGAGTGTGTGTGTTGGGTGGGGGGTTGGGGATGGGGTGCAAAACTTTTGCACTCTGCTGTAAGAGACTTGCCATGATGATGGCGATCTGGGAAATGCTATAGCTTGTGGTAGTTTATTTGAAGGTTTATTAATGTATTTCACTGCTGCTAAAAGCAAATCTAATCTTCTGCTGCATCTAAGGAAGTCTAAATTTATATGTGAGAGTGAGAGCTCTGACAGTAGTTCCAGACACATTTATTTAACATTTATGTAAGGAGTGCACAGTGTCAGTGCTTTGTAACAGTAAGTAGGTTTTCCAACAGAAGAAAGTCTTTACACTTTCCAGAATGTGTCATTCCTTGATAAATAAAAAAATGAATTTTTTGGCAAATTGCTGTTGTATAAGAGGAATAAAACACTTAAGGATGTGCTGTTTTAGGAAAATAATCAACAACAGGGTGGCAACAGTTATATAGTTGTTGGTTATTTGTCTGTATCAGCAGAACTGTTATGTTTTGTTCCTCATATCAAGTAAGTGGAAAAATTCCTACATTTTTTGCCAAAACGTTGCTTTAAGGGCTAGGATTAGAACCCACAACCTTCTGATGATTCTTAGCCACCAAGCGTCTGATCACTGTTTAGGTGCATCCATAAGATAAAGGAGCTAAAAGAACTGGGTGTAAAGTGAAGGCTTGTGATGAATTCTGTATTTTGTTGGGCTTTGCTTTAGCAGATGTGCTGTGGAGATGCCTGGCTTGAATTAGACACACTATCCTGCAGAGAGGAGCAGAAACCTCAACTGTAAATAAAACTAAAAAGGGAAAAAAGAGGAGGAAACTCCTTTCACACAAACACCGTCTTTTTAACGTGACTGTGTTTTTTTTCCTAGTTCTGCCTCTGGCTGGACATTAACTGCCAGGATCCTGGTGTTTTATGTGCATTTGTTATGGGTTTGTTTGTATGTGTGTGCATCTGTGTGTGCGTTCGTGGGTGCATGCACACACACATTTACCTGCGTTTGTTTCTTTTTACAAGAGAAAGCTGTGTTCGAATCATCCGTTAGGTGCACTAAAGTGTCCCTGACAGTGGTTTGTAGCCAATAAGCCCACAGAAAACCATCAGAAACCAAATCTCACACTGACAGACAGTCGGTCAGAGCTGAGCAATGGGAAATCAAATAGATGCGCATGATAGATAAGGGAAAGAGATGTTACATGATTCCTGCTATTCTCCCACAGCACACACTAACACACACAAAATGCCTAAAGGCGGATCCAATCTAATATTCTGGAGAGAATACTCCCCTACTACTGCTATTGCATGTGTAGCTTCACACACTGCTTAGATAAATGTGTATGTATGTACCTACCTGTTTGTTTTTTTTCCCCCATAAGTGGCCCAAAAGTGCAGAACAAAACAAAAACGCAATAGCTAAACAAAAAACAAGACAGCAAATTCAGAAAACCCAACAGCAAACACTATAAAAATTTGGAAACATGACAGCAAATCCAAAAACAAAATAGCAAGATTAAAATCGCAACACCAAATTCAGAAACACAACAGGAAATTCTGTAAAAATTCAGAAATGCAACTGCAAATTCTTAAAAAATTCTGAAACCAAGCAGCAAAGCAAAAATCATGACAACAAATTCTGTAAATGTTTTGAAAGATGATATACAAGCAAAAATCAAAACAGTAAATTCGGAAACATAACAGTAAATTCTGCAAAAATGTGGAAACATGACAACAAAACCAAAAACAAGACAGCAAATTTTGAAAAAAAAAAAAAAATATAAAAAATCATGCATGTGTGGTTACAAAACCTTGGTGCTAAAGGGGCAGTTTATAATTTTTTTAGCTCCCTCTTCTGTCCACAATATGAATACAAATTGTATATCAAATTCTGAAGCTTTCTTGCTCCGGCTAACCAACCCCATCTCCTCTGCCAAACACTACATTTTTGTCTTTCGTGAAAAAAAAAAATTCAGAGCTGACCAACTTTCCCAGCTATTTCAGCTGGGGGTGGAGCTCATTTCTGGGCCAGAAAAAGTAAGTAGAAACATGAAACATGAAATGAAACTAGTCAGATCCGTTGCATAGCAATATTGTGAATCAGTATTTACAAAAGAACAGTATTTTGAAATTGCATGATTATTTAAAAAAATTACAAACTGCACCTTTAACATTACAACATAATCTTAAATGTAACCTTTAATGCAACTTCACCTCTTTGTTAGGACTTTGTTAGCAATAAAAAGTTACATTTTTAGACTTTTGAAGCCACTCTTAAGAGAAGGCCACTTGCTAATTTCAGCTTTATAACATTAGTTAACAGTTTGTTCGCTAATGTTATAAAGCTGAAATTAGCGAGCCATTTAAGCTACCTAATTTTTTGTTTGATATCTTGCTAATGATTTGTAAGTTGCTAGCATATACTGTATACAGGAGCATTGGGATTGAAACTAAAAGGATGTACTATGAGATTGCCTGGTGGCTTGTTAGCGTCACAAAGTAATCTACTCAAGCTAGTTAACGTTAGCTAGCTATTAGCTAGCTAAATGATGCTTGGCTTGGCAAATATCTACTCACTGTGAGAATTATAAAATTTCTACTCATTTGACAAATTATTCTTTCATTTATGAAGCCCACAGATATAAATAAAGTGCTTACTATCTTTCCACCATTCAAACAGACTTTCCTTCATTGGAGTGGGCTGGAAACTCTGCAAAGACATGCATGTTTAATTCAAGACACTTGCTCTATGCAACATTTCAGATCAGTTCCTGTGAGAATGTTAGCTCAAGGCACAGCCATAAAGATTCAGAAACCTGTTATCAGTTACTAGGAAAAAAATCCTTTGTTGATACAAAAATACACAGTTGTCCAAAACTATGAAAACGATGATTAATGTGTGTTTTTCTGATTATGCGTCTCCTTTGATATATTTCTTGGACGATATTACTGCAGTGAGGTTATTCAAATTTGCTTATATTGCTCTCGGACTGAAACTGTGTTCACCCCCAGCTTTTATTCTGTGATGGCTATGAGATTTGATTTAGGTATTTATGAGCTAATGTTATGCTCAACATAATTCAACGGCTGCCGCACATAAACGTTAGCAGTCTGTGGTTTTTTGTGGGGATTGCTGTGCTGTAAATAGTCATTTTCTGGCAAGGAGACATGAATATTAAATGTTAAAGCTTTATCAGAAATTACCGAATTTCAATGGTATCCAGACTATTAGGTGCATAAAATGTTTTTTTTTTTTTTTTTTTTTTTTAAATATAAATCAAAGAAGGCCTTAATGAACAACGGATCAAAACATCAAACAGGCAGGCTAGTAAAGCTTTATGAAATATGTCTATAAAGGTTTTCAGTCATCCATGTTGTAAGTCTAGGCGATTAATAATGTTGACATTGTGCAACTCATCCAATCTCATCAAATTTGGGTAGAACTTCAAAATTAATCCACATGTCCAGGTTTACCACTTTAAGTAGTACTGTTTTCATACTACTAGACAATGAAAGATACACTTTGATGTAAAAATGAATTGTTAAAGAGAAGCAGAATAAAAATTTTTATTTAAGCAGAATTTTTTACTCATCCCAGATGTAATTGAGCAGCCAAGTTACATATGTATGGTCTTTGATGCAGCTAGGAAGCTAATATATTTAACAAGGAATCAAGATTTTTTTTAGAAGTACACTCCTACACACTCCTCAAACCACATGAGGATATTAATTAAAGTTATGCAATCTTGCTGGTGTGGTTTAAGATTCATTCATTCATTCATTTGTTTACTGATTCTGAGTAAATGCTGTAGTCTATCCCTGGAAAACTGGGCGAGAGATATGAATACACCATGGATGAACAGACAGCAACCTGAGGTCAGGATCAAACCAGGGACTGTAACGGTGAGGCAGCAACACTACCCATTGCCTTGTTATTATTGAAATGTATAAAAAATAAACAATGTATCTGAACATTATTGGGTCAGCCATCTTGAACAAGCTCCGCCTCTCAAAATTGTAACATAAATCTGGAAGTGATGTGGATGGTGATAAGGTTCAGCTTGGAAAGTAAAATTGTAAATCGTAAATACAGATTGTCCCTGCTATTTTACAAACATATAAAGATTTTTGTTATATCATCTTCAATTGCAATTTACACTGGAACAAATTCAGATTGTAATGAACAGCATAATCAAAACACCTGTGTATGGAAACGAACAGGTGAAACATCCTTGAGATTAAAACCCAAATCCAGAAAAAGGACTTATTTTTTTTTAGGTTGTTTTTGTGATGTACTTTATTTGGTTTAGAGCAGTAGTCACCAACACTCTTCCTTGAGAGCTATCTTCCTGCACGTTGCATCTCCAACCAAATTCTAACACACCATTTTTAGTTGATCAAGAACTTCTTAAGGCAATGATTAGATGGTCAGGTGGGCACGATTATGGTTGGATCCAAAGTCTTCAGGGAGGTAGATCTCCAGGAACAGGGTTGGTGACCACTGGTTTAGAGACTATTCTTTCCTTGAGGTTGTCAAGATAATTGGGAGGGCCAGGCTTCTTTTACCCAATATTTCAAATTATATAAGGCAAGTATTAATTTATAAGTGTTTTATATATATATATATATATATATATATATATATATATATATATATATATATATATATATATATATATATAGGCAGTGTTGACTATTATAAAGATATCAACAGATATAATCAATTAAAGGTTATTTTGCTGTCATACTTATACAACTCTAGCACAGACATACACACATGGCCAGTTAGACGATCCAAAGGGTTGTGGCCAAATAAATATACAATATTGTCATGAATAAGTATAGTGGCTCGTTACCATAATGTGTTCACCTGTTCTGTGTTTGGTCCTTAATCCATTTGATTATGCCCTGTTGTGTCTGTTCCTCATATGTTATACAGTACATTCCTTCAATTTTGGTAACAGACCCCATCTGATATTTAATTATTATATAAGGGATATAGTTTACCTTATAGTATATAGTATAGGAGGAATGATAAAAGAAATAAGGGGCTGAGTGTTGCAGGAGGGAGAGTGAACTTGAGACACGAGACATTGTATCATGGCAACAGAGGCAGTTGGAAAAAAAAAAGAGAAGATTCTAGATGTCAAAGAAAGGCCAAGCTTTATACAACCATATACAAATCAGATCCATACATGTGTGCTACATGCAGTCTAGCATGAGATTTACGTATTTTAACGATCTTAATTCACATTTGAATTCATATTGTGAATCAGTGTTAAAATGAAATGATCCTAATGTAGTACAAAGAAAGTAAAATTTGTTTCTTCTCAGCCCAGACACATGTTATAAGGCCTGCTCTCAGCTCCACATTTGCTTCAGAGACCTCAGTTCATTAGAGGGATATTTGCCCCAGTCAGTCTGATGAGAGGATGCACAAGCAATCCCAGATTTAAAAAGACACCCTGACATCTCCTTCTAATAGCTTTGTGCAGAAGCCCAAGCATTTTCCCAAGGGTGTGCTCTTGACAGCTTTCTGTTCTCCAGACATGGCCTTACACAGAAAAACAAAGCAAAACACAGTACTGGAGACCAAACACTGAAATAAGCAGACACGTTTCCACAGCCTAGAAAATCTTGAAGTTTTGAGGCTGAGATGGAGCTTAGTGCACTGACTGGACTTATACACTTTTCTTGTAGAATGCAGATTCTCTTTATATTCAAATGTATGTGTCTGTTTATGGTGTCTTGTGGATGTGCCACCATTCCCAATATGTATCCCAATATGAAGTCTCCTTTCCACTTCTAATAATATAATTTTTAGTCAGTTAACCACTTTAATCCCAAATGCTTCATAACATGACGTTTACTCTTCACAGCAGGACTGGCCTGGTGGGGCAGGATGACAATAAATAATGACATAGCCTCCAAAACAAAAAAAAAGAGACATTGAGAGTCAATAAGAAACTAACCATGTACACCAATTTTCAGTGAGAGAACAGAAAGAAGTAGCCTGGTCTACATACATCCACAGCACAGACAAATAGCCTATTAAAAAGTCAAACAATTCAATTCCACTTGAACAACTGAAAATCTGTGGCATAACAATGTCACCTTAGTGTTTAATTTTCCTCATTTTGTAAAAAAAAAAAGCCCATCAATCTTTCACATGCACAAATTTTCAAACACGGATTTATTAAAATCAGACATACTTTTATAAGCAACTTGTGCAGTTATAATGGTTTCTGTTTTCTGTTAATAACCTTGATAGTTACACTGCTAGCTAGTTAATAGTGTCGATGAAACTTGCTGATCACGTCCTTTCTAATTAGGGAAAGGACTTAAAAACTATGGACTAATAACATGGTTCATTTTGGTAATGGATTTTTAAAAAAAAGAAATTCAACTATCTTTGATACAGCAGGTGTTGTTCCTGTCACCACTGTCACAGGGTGCGAGATGAACACAGGAGAGGTAATATCATTTACTGTCCTGTCCAGAGCCTTTTCCCACACTCATAAACAAAATGTTCATTAAGCGAATATGGGGCAGAGTAGTTCCTGCTCAAATGGGCCTTGATTAGTGATTCTTGTAGTTCCCATTTCTAACCACTAGGTACAATAATAACTCTATGTAGCTAAATAGGGTGAGGAGCACACTGCCCAATGATTGTTAAACAATCTAGAAAGGCAACCAAATCAGTGGAACATTGACTTATATCTATCAAATAGCAACATTTAAATGAATGGCTGATATAAATATGATTGGGCTCTGTGACTGCCATACAGTTTGGCACAAACATCTGCAGAGTCAACATTTGTATCATTTGATCAATTTGATCCAATTGCATGTTTGGACTAAATGGTTCTAGATATGTGACCATGAAATCAACCTTTCATTAAAAGCTGTTGGATGTAAGATGTTGCATCTCTGGATGCTTCAGAAAGCCAAAATCCTTAGAACTGGGTAATGCAAATTCTACAGTGACAAATAATAAGAAATAACAAATAAATGTCTTACCTGTTCATCAAGAAAAAGCTAAATAGTCTGACTTCTTTAGTGTGTAAAGTTGGGGTGTAATGACGTATGATGTAGGCATTAATGTCAGACAAGGAGGCCTGTGATGCAGTTCATCCCTACGGTGTTCAGTGGGGTTGAGGTCAGGGTCCTGTGCAGGCCACTAGAATTCTTCCACACCAACCTTAGCAAACCATATCTTTTTGGATCTCACTTTGTGCACAGTGGTATTGTCCTGCTGAATCATGTTCCTCTTAGTTCCAATAAAGGGGAATTGTAATGCTACAGCATGCAAACACATTCTAGACAATTGTGTGCTTCCAAGGCCTACACATGGGTGTTATGGTCAGGTGTCAACAAACTTTTTGGTCATATAGTGTATATTTTTAGATGAATGACAGCTGTATACATATGCTCAGAATTCAGTATAAGCACACAAATTATTCAGAATAGATCATAATTTAAATCTAAAATGAGTTGTCAAAAAAAAAAAAAAACTAATCTGACCAACCGTCACAAGCATCTAAATGTTAAAAAATAATATTATGTATGACATTATGCATGTTTTTTAACTTTTAAACTTTTAACATTTTACATTTCTACACTATAACTTCAAGCTTAACATTTTTAACCTTTTTGTGAAGCAGTGCTTAATGAATTACCATGCAGCATTCTGTTCTTTCTGTGAAGAGGTGTAAATAATCAAATCTAATTCATACAAATTCATCGGGCAAAGCTGATGCAGTTGGATTTTGTTCCATTTTATACCATTTATTGTGGATTTGAATGCGTGAGACCATGTGTGAATCAGTATTAGTAAATAGCTGAATTACACTGCCAGCCTGCTGAGTGTTTACTATACAATTACAAATGAAGAATTTTTCTCCCAAAAGAGAAAAATACTTTTCTGCCTCTCAAAAGAAAGTTGATTTATACAGTAGATGGCTATATTTGATCAGCCTAAGCCTTACCTAACCTTTTGTAGACCTCATCCCTCTCTCAAATTTTGATTATGCCTCACAGAATAAATTAGAAAATGGGACATCATTTATATCATAATGGAAACCATTTTCCTGTCACATAATTAACAGGGCCGTTCTTTTAAAGGGTAGATTAATTCATTTTGGGAAATGCTCTGAAGCTAATTAAGACAGTGACGCTTTTGCCCCAGTGCACTTGTAGAAATTTTTCCTGAATGCTGGATAAAAGATGACAGACATTGCCTAGGAATGGTGAAGGTGTAGCTAGGCAGTACTGTTCTCTGCCTTCATTATGATCGTACATATGTTTAATTTAGCTACAGAATATTTATGGAGCAGAATATTAATTGAACAATTTTACCTTGAAAAGTCAGAGCCAAGGGCCATTTGTGTTCTTCATTTGCTAAATTTCATCTCAAATTCTCTGTTTGTCTTTTCACTGTGAATTAAGACTGATGTTAAGAAAATGCTTTTCATTTTCTTGAAGGGTGCCTCAACGATAATTGGCTTTTTCCTGGTTTGGTGATTAGAGTCCCCATGAAATGATATGAGAGCCTGCATGAATAAAATATGTATGTAAAGTATATAAAATATTTATGCTTTTGGGCTGTATTGTGGTTGGTGGTTCAGAGGCTCTTGTAAAGATCATAAAATCATGAATTCTGATAAGTATGAGGATATTTTATCCTAAAACCTGGTTGCGTCCGAACCCTATTAAAAATTGTCTGAACTGAAGATGTGCACATTCACAAATGTATGAATATAAAAGAAATGTTCTGCATGGAGAAGTGGTCCAACAACCTTCCACAAGCTTTCTTCCACTTAGTTACAATTCTTACCTAAAATTAATTTTGAGGATGCCAAAAAGTATGAAAACAGCTTTTGCATACAAAAATAACACTGCTTATGAACGTATCCATATTCGAAAAAATCTGAACAAAATAAATTGAGGTGAAATGAAACTACCTATCATCAACGCCCCTGACTGCAAACATATGTCAGCATGACATCACATCTCTATGGTGCACATAAGCACAATGTTTTTTTTTTTTTTGATCGCTACTATTCTCAGCCGTCCTTGAATATAATGTGTGATTTAAATCCCTTCGCATAACTTTCCTCCATGATTATTTCATATAAAGCTACCTTATTGCTGCATTGATGAGCGACTGGCTACAGTTAGCTTCTGAATAAATATTCCAGCTTGTCTAAAGCAATAAAAACAATGTACCGATGTCCAAACAAGCTGCATGCAATGTCACTGAGAAGTAATTTGCACACGTTGTGTCAAAGGTTGTTGTGTTTGTTGGTTAGGTGTGCATATTTACTATCTGGTATATGTTTAAGCTCAAAATATTGGTCATTGCATGGGTTACTCAATTTATATATTTTTTATTTACTTTTGCTCCTTTTACCAACTGATGACAACAAATTTGAAGGTGACATTGATCGTAAAGTTCACCTCAGATGTCTTTTGTGTCATTAGACATTTTTCATTCATCCTTACAATAATACACACTGCATAGGTGTAGTACATAAGATTTCTGAAACGCATAAGTCTTGGGAAAATCAGAGTGGAGGCTATTTATAGTTTTTTTTTTTTTTGAGAAGAACCAATTAAGATGGAAGAGTAAAAGGAAGATGGGATAGAAAGAATGCCAGTAAGACACGGCTGTGATGCAATTACTTGCTCCCTACCTTGTATCGGACAGGTCCAGTGTTCTTAAGCTTATAGAATTTATAGGTGTCCTGGACAATGCTGGGGATATTTGGAGGTGAAGTGTCAGAGCTGCTTAACAGCTGTGAACATATTTATCCAAGCTATATTTATGGGCTCCTGACCCCAGAGAAGTAAGAAGCAGAGGGAAAGAGACAGCCTGTGGGATGAAATGAGCCTGATAGCACTGAGGTGTCATAGTGTTATCCCACACACTGCTCACTGGGCAAAATCTGATAGGTCTCATAGTTCATATGTAGGATGAGTCATTGACTGGGGTTTTTGTTGGCTATGCTCCTACACAACAGATACACATATACACACAGCCTGGGTTAGAGTGTGTGAGCTAAAGAATTAAACTGCAGGATGGTTTTTGTATAACCGATCTGCTCTGAGACCTCCATTTTTGAGCACTGCTGGTTTTCTGCTGAAGAAGAAGCGCAAGTTCCCAAAGGTTGTCATACTTTATCCTAATGACAGCAGCATTCGCAAAGTTGGCACAGTAGCAGAAGGACTGGCATCAGGGAAAAAAAGAAAAGTGAATGGGAACATTTGGGCTGAGATAGTAGGAGAGCAATGGGGACAGAATGAAAGGCAAAAATGTGATGAGATTTTGTGAAACATGAAAATTGTAAAGGGTAGAGAGATATGGCGCTAAACATAATAAAATCAAGAAGGAGACTGAGGCAGAGCAGATGAAAAAGAAGGGTAAGATTTTGCACCAAGGAGATGAACATGAGAGAGCGAGGGAATGTGAATCTATTCCTTTATAACAACCCCCCAGTGAATGTCAGAGCTGAACTGCTGCATTCTTGACACTGGCTTATCTCATCTTCAGCCCAGAATAAAACCCATTTTCAGGCACTGGAACAATATAGTGAGAGGTTACAGAGCCCAACATCCGTGACACCCCCATTTAGAGTGAAGCCAAGGAGGAGTGTTAAAAAATGCACAACACGTTGCCTTTCTAAGATTCAGTGTATTTTCATTGTGGACAAAAGCAAGGAAGGAGGCATAAAACAGGTCATAATAACCTGATACAACTATATTGGTGAGACTCAAATAGTCATTTCATTAATAATATAGTTTATACTCTCATAACAGAACAAAAACAAGCTAAAGGAAGTCCCACTTCCTTTGAAATAACCGAATCAGTTTTTAAAATGGAGTCATGCATCTGGCCAGGTGACAACTGAAGCATAACACTTTGGATAAACAATAAAATTCAGTGGTTGCATTCAGAGTTGGCGACTTAAATCCAGAAGTTACATTAGGATTTACATGGGGACAGCTACTCATATTCAAAGACATTTATGTATGCGTTTAAGGTAATTTTCTGTTTGCAAGAAATTCAGATTATGCAAATCACCTACATGTAGTTCAAGGCCCCAACTCAAGGTTGCCTGAGTTTTCTAGTAGAGTTCTCAGAGATGGGTTTTTTCAGTAGAGTCTACACCTTTAAACACAAGCACTTACCTTTAATCCTAAAAAAAAAAAAAAACATGGATAAAACATACAGACTGAACAGGCAGATAGCATCTTTTTTGTTGTCAAATGTGAAACAATGTAACATAAAAGCAAGAGAAATTTAAAAATGAATAGAGCCATAAGTTGAAAACAGCCATAAATCTCTCAGTGATTCTTTGTTAATAAGAATCAGAACTTCAACAGCATAATGGTACAAATTGTTTTTATAATTATGCTCATGTTTTACAGCTCTTTTTTTTTTTTTAAATTAATGAAGACATATATTCTAAGGTTACAGAAAAAAAAACCCATTGTACACACATCAGCAACTACTATAACATGAACTTTCATTTACTGTCAACTGACATTTGTTAAATTTTAATGTATTAATGACATACTGTACTTTTAACCATTTATAGTTAAATTTAATGTTGTGGAAGTTAGTTCTAGTTATAAGCAATCATTCCTTCACCATTCATTCTTCTCCTTTTCTCTCTCTTGAAGTTAATAAAATGCACACACACACACACACACACACACACAAAAACCAAACTAAAAAACTCATGTTACTGAGTAACCAGAAAGCTCAAACTCTGTCCTGAAGTCTTTCCCATGGCAGACTGTTAGAAAGCACTGACTCCCTCCATAACTTCCAGAAAGTTTCACCAAATCATTCATTTTTCTTGGCTATATAACAACAAGGTTTTAATCCGTTTATCTCTCGTAGATTACGTCGAGCATCCGCCATTCATGGCCATGTGAACGAGTTACTGTAGAAATGTATTAAAATGAGTGCGTTAATATAACTGTCAGAGTTGTAATGTTATAGAAAATTAATCAATACCCTCTGACCAACCAGCAGTGCTATGCTACAACTGTAGTCTGTGAACATACCACTTACCAAATATTTTAGTGTTTTTTTTTAACCAAATAATTTAATATTTGCTCTGTTAAACTGTTGTCATTGTGTTACTGTTTTCATACTAGTTAACGTCTAAATATATGTGAAAACCTCTGCTATTTCTGTATTTCTAAATTTCCGGTACATTTTGTTGATCATAGTCAATTTGGCAATGAATTTTCTGACGAGACTCTTGCCCCAGGATATAGAGACCGAACCTCAGAGCAGATGAATCACATGTACTTATGGTGGGAGTCAGATAGGCTTGAGATGCCAGACATCATGTCCTGTTAAATGTTTTATCTTTCCTCATTGGGGCAACATCACTTCCCTCAAGGGTGTCATTCAGGAACTGAGATAAAGGAGAAATTGAAAGTGTGACTGTTGCCATGAGCTCTTGTTCTTCACCTCCTCTAAAGAGGATTAGTGGGAGGAATGTGCCATGTGGCTCTGATGCACTGGCACAGTGGATAATATCCCTTGTTTTGCCCAGCGGTAATATTCTCCCTCCATTCTTTTTGTTTACAAGAAAGCCAAAAAGTGAGCAGCCTGAAAGCAGTCCTGAGAATCCTACTACTTTAATTAGTGTGATTAATCAAACATATTTAAATTCTTACACACATTAGGTGGAGACCACAGTAGTCTACTGTATTGCTAATGCCAACTCACCAAATAGCTTTTTCAGCATCAATTGTAATTTTGATTAGATTAATCTAATTCTGAACACTGGATTTAATGTAATGTGGATTTAATGTTTTTTTTTTTTTTTTTTTTTCAAATCATATTCAAGAAATTCTTTAAATGAACCCCATTTCACAGCAGGGCACCTCATACACACATATCTACACTCTTAATCACACGTAAGGGAGAATCAACCCACCTGCCAGAATTTTTTTGTTGTTGGGGGGAGTTGGAGGATCCCAAATACCCAGAGGAACCCCATGTAACCTGTGCTCAGGATCGAACCCCAGACCCTGGAAATGAAAGGAGACAATGTGTGCGTGTAACGTCTATTTAACCAAGATACAAAAGTCAGTGCCAGCCCACATGTATTTTTGTTGAGTGACGTGTCATTTTATATTTCTCTACATTTTACGTTGCTCTGCATCCATCACTTTGACTTCCTAATGACTTCAAAGGATAGGATAGAGAGAAAGTTTAACTTTCCATTTATAGAAACTGCATCACCAGCCTGCTCACCTTGCATGAAAGGTTTCATGGCTGCTAGCCCATGCTTAAAGGAAATCTTTACTAAAAACTTTCATACTCTGATCCCAGCAGTGCTGCAAATGTGCCACTTTCAGTCTTCTATAACTCTGTTCCTGCAACCGTGAAGAAGACATCTCAGCAGGCAAGCCACAGGCCGCTGTCTGGGCCAATCTGTACACACTGAAAAAAACTTAATGGTTCAGTAAATATGAAAAAAAAAAGAAAAAGAAAAAAAAATCTGTGATTTTAACACACAAAAAGAAAATGGTTAGAATTATTTAATTGCTTTAAGTTATGTACCACATCAATTCATGTAAATATGCAACCCCAAAGTTTATATTTTACTTACTTAACTGGGTTTAGTGTTGAGTGTTATGGATGGGTTGTGTTCAATATTTCTTGTTTTATGTTGGCTTTAAGAACTAAGGCTACTGTATTATGAAATGTTTTAAAAGATCAAGTGTTTTGGTGCAGTTTTCTTGGTTCACCCTCTTTGTGATTCTCAGTCAGGTGCTTGTGTGTGTTTGCACTTAAATCGGTGAAGTAATCATTCTGGGTTCTGCTAGTGCTGTCTTTATGAAGGCTGAGGGAAGTGCACTTACCCATTGAAGTGCTACTTCTGGTAGGAACCATGTAAGGTGTTAGTGGTCATTAAGTTGTAATGATAACTTTTAGATGATGTGTATTTTTTTTTTTACAGTGTTAAGAGTTATGTAGTTTATCTGAGCTCTCTTGCATGAACTAGATAAATAAAAATGTTCTCCAAACAAAAGAAACAAAAGTTCGATTTATTTGTTTTATTTGTGCAATTTACCTCAGGTTGGAGTAAAATCAACTTATAAAAAAAAAAGAAAAATGCTAGTTAAATTTACCCACTTTTTTTTTTTTTTTTTAACCTTTTAACCATTTGTTATTTAATTTGTAGCTGTTTTGCTGTTAACAGTGCTGAGAGGAAAGTACTATATAAATAATTATATAGTAACTCCCACTCACCTGACCTGTTTTAATATGACATATTAGAACATATACTAAGACAATATAATGGAAAAAAAAAATCCAAATAATTATTTTATTAAAAAATGTCTATTAGCAATGCTATAATATTCTCAAAGGGATAGCAAATAATTGCTTTATCTTTTTCTTACAAATGGAAATCAGTGTTAGGAAAAAAAACCTGAGTTAGCTTAGGTCCTGTTCTGTGCATTTTTACGCAAGAATCCTGAAAGCCTCTTTATCAGATGGTGGTAGTGCAGGTAAAATCAATAGTGCCTTGGCCTGTGACTGTGAGACAGTTCCTGGATCACAGCCTGCTCTTATCCTCTGTACTATTGATCTTCATTACCTCCATAGGACTGCAGCCTGATCTGGCAAGACTCTGCTCAGACATCAGCAAGGCTTCTGTTCTTATCCAGAATTAGGGACCACTCATTACAAGAGTGGACATTTCTTTTTATCCACGAAACATAATGCCTCAGAAATTCATTCAGAAGAAACCCAGGAATCTTGCTAAGCTGTGCTTGTATATATAACTTTTTATCAACACTTCTTTAACATACTAGACCCTTATTACACAAGATGTTGCAATATGTTGATCTAAGGCAAAGCAAAAATATATTAGTATGCTTATAATGCCCAGCACTACTTCCTTGGAATTCCATAATACAATATACAGGGATGATTAAAAAAATTCACCATGTTTTCAAACTATTTCCTGATGTAGGCACACTTTTTGCTGCCCTCTTCAACATTCCTTCCGTCATTCCACCTCCTTCACATAAAAAAGGTTAACTGAAGAATGAATGATAAGGAGGGCATGATGAGTAAATGAAAGGGCTTTTATTGAATCGAAAAGCTCTAAGGTTCTACTCACTTTCACAGAGTGAGACTAATTCAATTGCCCCCAACCCTGCTCTGCCAAAGACTGCTTTAGAGAGGACCTATAAAAGCACATAATGATTGTAACTCAGTTGTTGCTATGCCTGTCGTTGATTAAGCCATATCTTTAAGTTGATGCAAAAACAAAACACTTACTCATGCCTTAAACAGTATATCAAACGCATACCATTTCACCAGTAGAATCAGTTGAATAAAGGTTGAATATACATATATTTGGGGCAGGCTTTTGAATTTCCACCTTCTCTAAGCTTGTCATTAATGAAACAAAACATGTTGACACATGATACATTGCTGAAACCCTCAAGGTTTTGACTGTTTGTATGTGAAGGAAAAATGTTTCTATCATATTCTAAAGAAGCATGGCAAAATTGTCAAAAATCATTTAAAAAACATTCAATTCAATAGAAGATTTTAAGAGCATTCAATGCAATAGAACGTTAAGTAATGAATACTTCATGAAGGTCCTAATAATAAAGATGAAACATTAACTTCCAAGGTAAGGTTTAAAACATAATTACAGATTATGATAATTGTGTCTTCTCTTTTTCGTGTAAAGACAAAGCAATACCCTTTATAAAAAGTTTGTCATCTCAGAGGTTTTGACAGAAGCATAATATAAAGCCTTCAGTATTGCTTATTCCTTCAGTAAGAAATATTGAGGCTCATGCCTGCTTATGAATGTGTTATAAAGGCCTAATGTAGGTACTCTTCAGATAAAACCAGTATATTCATTGGCATGTAGATGACATTTATAATTCATTCACTCCACATTCGTCTAATGGATATATTAATTTGTGATTTCTGGTATAAATTTTGATAGGCCTATATATAAAAAACTGTTTCCTTGATATTCAAAATGGAAAAACTACTAGCCAGAATGAAAGCAAAAGTCTCGTGCTGGCTAATGATGGAAAAACACATAAATTGGTGTTAACCTTTGCCACTTCCATTGATCAGCCTTGAGGTTTTTTTTTTTTTTTTGGTTTGTTTTTTTTCTTTTTCATTGGTTGAGAATCCAGTTGTGGCCTAATGGTTAGAGAGTCAGACTTGTAACCGGAAAGTTGTGGGTTCGACGGAGGTGAGATCCTTGAGCAAGGCACCGATCCCCCAACTGCTCCCCGGGTGCCGCAGCAAAAAAGGCTGCCCACTGCTCCAGGTGTGTGTTCACGGTGTGTGTGTGTGTGTGTTCATTACTGTGTGTGCCCAGTTGGATGGGTTAAATGCAGAGCACAAATTCTGAGTATGGGTCACCATACTTGGCCACAAGTCACTTCACTTTCAATGAATTATATATGTTATATATGAAAGAATGGAGCCAACTCTTTGTGGAGGATCTTCTGCATGCATTAATTAATACATTGTATATGTTTTTAGTTAAGAATCAAGGCCATATGTGCAATAAATAACGCTGAGCCTGGAGAGGGCCTGAAGTGCAGGCGCTACTCCTTTACCAGTGAAAGGGTAGAAAGAAGTCTGTACATATAGATGAATGAGCAAAATGATATGCTCAAGTCTGTGCTAGTAGACGACAGAAATCTTTTGTAGTTTCACGTATATGTGTAGCACACACACACATATAGTTGCAAACACAATTTCAGAATGAAACAAACTGTAGAAAAATTAAAAAAAAAAAATTAAACTGTAACTAAACATGATCTGGGTAGTTGGTCTTGCTTAATTGCAGGAATACATGTGGCTCTGGTGAAGGAGAAAATGCAAATCTTAAAGACAACACTGTAAAGTTATCCAACTCTGAGCACTTCTTACACACAGAAATAACAAGCAAGTATACACAGAAATTGGTTGTATACTTGCTTATTAATTGGTTATCACACTGACATTAGACAGAAATGTTTGAGACCATAATTTACTTCACATTTTATTGCTACATTTCCTGCTATTTAATCTCTATGCAAAATAATAATAGTCATTGTAAATACCAAAAGAAGTGACAAAGAAGTGCTGTCTTTCATCTTGGATGTTTTTTTTTTTTTTTCAATAGAAGCCTCTATAAAGTCTTCTTTGCCAGAAACAATAACAACCTCTTGGATAATTTTAGGTTTTGAGTCATACCTGCAAACCAAATAAGAATGAATTAATATTCTTTCTTATTTGCACAGTTTCTATCTTGAGGTGACAAAAAAGTCACCTTGAAAGTCTGTTTGTTAATCATCTGACCCATGCCTGTTTTTTGACTCTGCTTCTGATCAACGTTTTTTTAACATTGATTTTTTTTAAACTTGCTGCAATAAAGTCTGCCTGCAAGTCCGCCTGACACCTGCCTCAAAAACATAATTATTCCCTGTGCAATTAGCAGAAGTATCACACTAGATTAGTGATGTCTGCTCATGATATTAAATGACAAGGTTAAAATCTAATTTCTATCAATAGAGCGATAACTAATCTCTATCAATAGTGCGACAATAACAACTATTAGTGTTGAGCAGTTACACAAAGAGGTTTCTCGTACAATTAAAAAAAAGATTCAGTGGGTAAGTAAATATGACAAAAGCAAATCTGTGATTTTTGTAATTATTAGAATTTGAATTGTTTTAAGTTTTATACTAAATTATTTTATGTAAATACTAAAACCCAAAGTGTATATTTTACAAACTTTACTGTATTGACTTAAATATTATTTTGCAAGTGCTCACAAAATTAGAAAAAAAGTAACAATTACTTGAACAGATTGCATAATAAGATGGGGGCGTGGTTTTTGAACTTGATTTGCATTTGCAGAACTTTAAATTGATTTCATTTTGAGTATTATGGATGGGTTGTTTTCAATATTTCTTGTTTTGCGTTGGCTTTACGGCCTATGGCTAGGCGAGGAGCTGTTGTTGCCGCTGGCAGGGGTGTCGGGCCTGGCGGCTTTGCCCTCAGCGACACAGATGCTTAAAGGCAGATACGCAGCTGTATTTATGATACTTTTTTTTTTTCAATAGTTCTAAGTCTGTAATGGCCTACCGTGTGATGTTTCCTGTGAATACCAAGCAAGTTGTAACCCTTTCATTCAAACCAAAAACACTAAACTTATGGTTCTGTCATCATTCGGTGTAATTTGTACTTTGACTGTACAATGTGTGTTTAGTCTATCTGCATTTAGCTCAGTGGAGGGAAATGGATGATAGAGTACAGAATCCACTTTGTTCACGTTCATTAGATCAGCGACTGTATTTCTTATGTGCCTTCTTAATTGCTTCTGATGATGTGTTACAAATGTGTCAGCAACACGGGCTGACAAAAATATCAGCCCAAATGGAGATCAAAACTAGGGCATGTGAGAGAGATTTGATAGTGTGTATGATAGTGTGTGACAGGATATAATAGTTTGTGTGAGAAAGGCTTCATAGTGTATGTGACAGTTTATAACTGTGTGTGTGTGTGAGAGGTTTAATAGTGTGTATGACAGGGTATGATATTTTTTGAGAGGTTTGATATTGTGTATGCCAGGGTATGATAGTGTGTGAAAGGGTATGATAGTGTTTATGACAGGGTATGGTAGTTTTTGAGAGGTTTGATAGTTGTGAGAAAGGGTATGATAGTGTGCATGTCTTACTATCCTAGTGAGGACCTTCTACTGACATAAGTATTAATGTAGCTAATTAATGCTATGCTACACCTACTCTATATCTAACCCAAACCTTAACCTCAGTAACCAAAACGTGTTTGTGATGTCTTTGTGTTTTCCTCATGGCGACCAGCTAAATGTCTCCACAAGGTCAAAACGTTCTGATATTCCTATCCTTTGGTCACTATCTAAAACAAATATAAAACAAATATGCCCTCCAACATACTCATACACACACACACACACTCACAGAGAGACAGAAAGAAAAACACACACCCACACAGAGAGAGAGAGAGAGAGAAAGAGACACTCTCTCTCTGCTGTCTGTCTTCTGTCAGACAGACGTGTAGGGACCTGGGCAGACTGGAACTCTAATCAGCTGACCTGGCTGAATGTGTTGCTCCACTTGCCACTGTAATTATAAGACTTTTCCCAAACTGACAGCTACTGACTGGGGACAGATCAGACAGAGTGATATCTCTGAGTTCAATGTCAGGCAACAGCCTTGGATGCTAAACGTCTATACCTCTGTTGCATTGTAAGCATGAGTGGAGTTAACGCAACGCAGCCAACACCACCCCCCAGTGGCAGTGGCACTAAAAGCCTCTGTTACTAAAATAAATCACAAACAAAGGATATTTTCTGCTTGCATTTGGGATATTGAAAGTTTACTTGGCACTTGTTGTCTTCCGTTACTACGATGCACTGGGCAGTAAATTGATAACCCTATAAAGTTGCATTAGTTAGCCTTGTCCCCCGAGACACAAATGTCAAACTACACCAAGGCAGTAAGCTTTAGCTATATAGCTATCTCTTAGTTAAGACAGAGTTAACCTAGACCTGGTGCTCTACAACTGTTTCCCATCCATGCTCAGCAAACAAAATATCCATTAAAGTACATCTTGCTAATTCCCACTAAAACTGGTGTGTGTATTAAAATTGGACAATACTTGTTTAGGAAGTATGTGGAATATTAGACCTCAGCCATTTGATTTCCTGTACTTCATTTCATACATCTGTACTGGCCACTGGCCTCCTACTCTTAAATGACTGAGTGTGCCCTATTGGACCTTGAAGCTGGCATTTTAAAAGTGAGGCTTTCCCATGGGATTAAACAATCCCATATACACCTGTTGTGAATATATATGTAGCCCCTGTACAACACCACAATGGGTTTGAAATGAAGCAATCAAGATGTGATTGAAGTGTAGACTTTCAGCTTTAATTGAAGGGCTTTAACAAAAATATTGCATTCACCGTTCAGGAATTACAGACATTTTTTCACAGGCTCAAAAGTAATTGGACAATATAAAGGGTAATATAGAAATGTAATAAAATAACATTTCTTTATAACCTTCAGGAAAAGAGGTTCCTCATATGGTCTTAATGGCCCTAGTTAATGGTTCTAGTTTTCTAAATAGGTTTCAGTAATACATTAGATTAAGGTTCCCTTCACTAACTTTGTTTACTTCATTACTTAACATTAGCAAACCGTGGAATTCAGCAGAATAAACCATAAGTAATGTTAACAAAGTACAAATTAAATGAACACATGTATTAAGGTGTTAGTTCATGTTGCTTAATTTTATTCATTGGTGGTATGAATGAAGGTGTTTAACATAAAAAGAGAATTTCCTGCATCAATGTTCTCCCTGTCTGAGGCCTTTGGATAAGGGGATTGTTTGACACAACTTTGGATAAGGGGATTGGGGATAGATAAGGGGATAAGGGGATAATGATAGATGTTCATTCAAATGATCCTACAGAAATCAGGACGTCTTCTGAAGCAGGACAGAGATTCTGGAGCGAGACAAAGTATATAGATGTCCATTAAATACTACATTGAGTGCATCTCTTAAACTGTGGTACAGCTTTGCCAGCACATACTTTTAAACCTACAGGAATATTATTTTACCTACAAGAATGTGGATTGTTGAACTTATCACCGCCACTGACATCTGAAGTTGTGTCAAACAATCCCCTTATGAGTTTTCTTTATGTCCTCTAGGGTTTAATCTAAATAGCGTGGTGAGAGTGGTGGATTATTTATTTATTTATTTATTTATTTATGTCACTTGTAATGTTCAATGTCTTTAAAGCAGTATTTTGGTTTTTTTTTTTAATGTAAAATCAGATCGTTCTGATTGAATGTATTGAATGTGTCATTCAATTTCGTTCATGCTTAGAAGATGCATTCAAGGCAGCTGATTCACTTATTTCTCACACAGATGGACTTCGTCAGTATGCCATGTGTGTTTTTCAAGGCCTTCTGGATCAGTGAAAGGAGAAAATCATTTAATCTGTTTCAAGCTCAAAATCTGATGTATAAACGTGGTTCAGAGAAAACACAAGACACCATTTATTGATCTGTTCACTGGCATGTTTTTTTTTTGCTGAAATAAACCTTGAATACCAAAATATAAATAACAGGATTTTTGAATCTCATTTGAATCTCACCTTTAAATCAAATATTCATTAATTATTTAAATTTAAATCTTCAGCAAAGGACTTAACAGAACAAATGAAGAGTTTGGTTCCAAAACGCGATAAACGCCACTTTAAAAAAAAATTTAGTTCCCGCCAAAAATCAGTACTGTATCTGGTCGGTATTGAAAAGGCAGTTTTTAATTTTACGCAAAATGCGATATCCGCCGTGTTATTCTGTCTTGTTTTCTCCCTTTGTTTCCAAACCGCGACAAACCTCCAGCCTCCTTTCTCCGCAGAATGCGATCCATCCGCTCAGCCAATCACAGCGCACCATTCCACGCACTGTAAACAGTAATGGCGCCGCTTTGAATACACCCGCCGTCCTAGTTTTCCTCATCTACTTTGTAGTTTGTGATCAACAAACAAACAAAAAAAAAAAAGAATAATTTTGACGGCATTGATCAACCTGTGGTGGTTTCTGCGGTGGGGAGGAAACGTAAGCCATCGAAATCTAATCATTTACGTGAGGAGATGAAGAAGATGAGGCACTCGGGAGGAGGGAAAATGCCGGCTGTTGCTGGAGCAAGCGATTCCTTTACCTATCACTTGCTCAGCAGGGCTATGGGTTGAATAAAATCTTTAAAAAAATCTTTTAGGCCTACAAGTGATGTAAAATTGATACTATAATATGTGAATCTTTCTTCTTTAGTGTTCTTAGTATGACAAAGCAAGCGTTTTTATTAATGCCATTAATGGTTTTGTTAATACAGCGTATAGCACTAGTCCGCTAAATGAATGTAGCATGGCACAGATGAATGCACTTTTGGAAGCTGAATGTAAGGGGAATGTCATTTTGGAATTTCTGTGGTCTAATGTGATATTGTTGTTCATGTTCTTGTTCATGATGAAATTTTCTTTTATTGTTGTAATTAATTTATAGCATTAACAAGATGACCCGTTGAATTCATTTTGGGAGCGATGACTGATTGAATGTATTTTTAGTCCAGTGCCTGTATATAAGATTAATATGGACCAAGTTCAGAGGCTGTCATATGTGGATCAACTGACTTTGTTGTGTATTTTCAACAGTTTCAATATGACAAATAACGTTTATATTGATTCAATAACAGTTTTTATAATAAATCTTTGAAAATCAAAATCTGGATTTGAATTTTTAATGTTATTATAACCTAAAGATGCTATGTGAAAGTTTGAAACAGAAAAATAGTGGTTTTCATCTTGCCACTTTCTTGGTAAAGAAAACATATTTTTACTCAAATTGATCAAAATGGATTTATAGCGTTTTGGAACCAAACTCTTCAAATATTACCTTGTTGCCAGGTCATTTGTGTAGCTTCTTTGTCTAGTTTGATCAAGTTATCTCTATTCCTATCTGCCTTTTGATATTTTTTATAATTGCAGTAATATTAGCTGCAAATATAGATTAAATATTCCACAATTATTTATATCCCAAAGGTCTCTGCTGTTAGTATATTATTTGATGTAGTTATTTTACAGATAATATTTCTAACATTATTTGGTTTTTCAGTTCTGACTGTAATTCAGGAAAATCTCTATCAAGTGGCAGTTCACTGTTAGGGTCTGAAATAAAGAAACAATCTATAATCAAGTTACTGACACGTGAAATACATTGATTACTCTAATTAAAACCATTCTGAGCTAAAAAAAAAATGAGCCAGTAAATAGCTTTTTTTTTTTTTCTTGAAACACTGACAATGCTCTCATTCCATGATAAAAAGCCAGAGGGACAAACTCCCAATTTATCACCCATATGGCCAAATTATTTATACACTTGCAGTGGATTCTCCAGTGAATGGAACTCACTTCACCCACTTCTTCAGAGGAATTCAGTAACTGTGTCAATCAAAACCTGGATATTGACCAACGATCCACTGTATGAAACTGCAAAGATTGATTTTTACTATATTAAACTTAAATGGAATAGAAAGACATCATTCACTCTATTACTTAAATACTAATATATATGAATGAATATAAAATATGATCAAAATATGAAGGATGCATAAAAAGAATTCATCTAGGCTCATATAAACTGATGCTCATGAAAGAGGACTTTCATTCTGACACAAGGTCAAGCCTCTTAAGGTGAATGCAAGACGAGATGATGAATCCTTTCTTCTCTCTTACTAGTGCAGATAGCAACCATAATGTTCTTCTTCTTCTTTTGAAATGATCTGAATACTATGTTATTCTAGCCTTTGCAATATGATGATGGCATTCATTGTTCAATTCATTCATCAGCCTTCATGCTTTGTTTTATTTCTAATATTATGACTCTACTATTATGGCAATTTTTATAAAGTTACTTATTATCTTACTTATCATAGTTGCATTATTACTGTATTCTCATTGTTCCTGTTATTGTGATGTTATTTATTTTGCTTCATATAATTAATGCTTTCAAGTGTACCTTAATTATTACATGTGGCTTTACATCATGCTTTTGTGATCTTTAAATGTTTAAATTAGTAAATACATTTTTTCAACACTATAATTACACGAAAATTACCAGAAGGCAAATTTGTTAATGATTTACCATAAATAGTACCCTGATGGCAAAGCTGATATCTAAATTAATTGGGACCCATTGATATAAATACCAAGACACTTATTGACTTAGACACTCTTTCAGGCTCATTGGATTCATGTCAATAATTATTAATATTCAACAAATTTTGTACATCATATAAACATGTTTTTCTGTATCCTAATGCAATCTGGTTTAATGAATGCGAGTTTAGTTGACTGTATCATTTAAAATGGATTTTCTGACATCTAGACACAGGGTTATGCAGTCACTTGCAATTGCATTTATAGTAGTTTATACATGCATTAATTTGTCATTTTATTGGGTATGTATGCCATGTAGGTCATTTTGTAGGTGATGTTACTATAAGCACCATTGTTGGCTAAACAACTTCGGTTGGATGAAATCTCATAAAATCAGCAGTGACACTGACAAAGTAATGGCATGTTAGTAGGTTTTGGTGCGGGGCCCAGGAGGATTTAGTAGTTCAGACATATAGAAGAGGAATGTCTGAAATACATCTGTTTGATAAAACTATGATGGCCAAGGCCTATGCATCATTTTCTACTCATCAGATAAGTTCATATTTCCTCTACTTTGTAAAATGGTTTGGTCTGTTATGTTTTGGGGTAATAATCAGTAATGTAGAGGGTCTCTGGCTATGAGTTACTCTCATTCATGTCAGCTAAGTTGTCACAAGTCAAGTGTACAAAAAAGAAAAGAAAAATAAGACCAAGAGAAGAAAGACTGGTTAACTGAAGGAAATATATGGTAAAGGTCTTAAAACTATATTGAATATTGCATAGAGTTAAAGTTTGGTCATGAATTACAGTTCATAGGTTGTATACATATGTTTCACTGGGGGCCTGTTTTTAATGGTTTGTCCCAGGCCTGAGCAGTATGCATGGTAGGCCTGCAAATGTAACACCAAACGATCACTGATATTGTCAGTGAGTTGTCAGTCCTTTGATACAGCACATGCTCATCTAATACATGCACAGCGGCATAATATTTATTGGCATAATATTTTAAAGTGGCTGTAACACAAGGGTGAGTCAAATGCAAACCTTAAAAGTGAGATAAAAATTTGAATCTAGAAGAAGAATGTTTTATAGAGAAATCCGGACACTCGTTAAGCGCTAGAACATTTGCATTGGAAAAAAAAGGAGATTGTTTAGATAAATGATGCACTATTGTGACACCTATTTGCAATAAATAATGCAAAATAAAAACTTTGTGGCTTTCATTCAACTTGCCTTGTAGCGAGATATCCTGTTAAAGTCTGGTATCGCCTTACATGCATGTGCTAAAAGGACCATGATTTAAGTTCAAGTGTTGAGCAGCTGTTGAGCTGTGAAAAGAGCTTCGTCATAAGCTCTTGCTCTAGTTTAGCCAAGCACTTGTTTTCCCCCTCAAAGCATCCCTGTCTTCTCATGTCTTCATGAGAGAGCATTTAGTGAGGCTGACGTTTAGGTGAAGCATTGATATGCTACTCTGCCTCAGAGAGGAAAAGAGAGAGAGAGAGCACGAATGAGAAGATGAGACCCTCTCAGGCATTTGGTGTTGATATGCTGGTCAGCTCTGCTGGCTTTCACTAGCTCCAGATCTGTCAGTATTTTTTCCCCTTTTTTGCCTATGTTCTTTCTCTCTTGTATTTATATTTTCACCTTGTGCTGTCAGTGTTGCATAAAGGAGATGTGATGTGCGTGTTAATCAATCTCTGGTAGGGAAACAACTTGATGGTTGCTGTGGAAACACCTGTTGAGTAAAGTAATGAATTTCACTACTCTCCTAATATCCACAAGAGACTGAGAGGATATCTGCCTACACAGAGATGTGAGAAATTGTTGCAGACAAAATGGTTTCTGTCTACTGATTCTGATTTTTTTCCCCCCTACATCTATCTGCAACTGGTCATCATAAAGAAAGAGTCTTAACACTTGTTCATCACATGTTTCATTTCATAGCATTTACAACCAACAATTCTGTGCAGGTGGTCAATATGTTTCATTTTGAGTATGTTACTGCCATGATGAGATTTCTTGTGCATAGAAACTGGAGCAGTTCTCTAGCTATTGCAGCTGCAGTAGGAATGAAAACAGCATGCTTGGTTAGTAGATCACATGGGATTTCAGAATATCTTTGTGATTCCATTGCAGATTTATCAATTTCTTTCCACTCATTAAAGCAACTAGCATTTTTCTGTGTGTTGTTAATGGCAACACATCATTAACCACTTCACACCCTCTGAGGTCATGGAGGATCAGCAGATGGTGGCACTAATGATCATTATCGGAGAAATATCCGTTTTCTGGCTTGAAAAAAGAAGTTAAAAAATAAGTGCTATTATTCACATGACAGCTCATTGGGCCACTGTCGATACATATTTTATAGCAATACAACAAATCACCTACCAGAGGCAAGTTGTGTTTGGAGCTGTAGCTTCTTCTGTAGTTTCCTCATGAAAAAAGTACTTGCTGCACATTTGTAGTTAAATGACTGACTTAAAACCCTGATTCTGTTTTTTTTTTTTGCCCACAAAATCTTACTGCCAATATACACATACACCTCCATGTATTATTTAAAGTTAATTTCTTTTTTATGTGTTTAAAGCCGATGCCATAAAAAAAAAATCCATTATGTTCTTTATGGGTGTGGCCTGCTTGTAAGAGGTCTTATAAAATAAATATTAAGTCTCAGAATCCGGAGCTGGGTGATGATTGGCTGAAGACAATGTCAGTCTAAAATTGTACAGGTGTGAACACATCATTCATACTCGAGTGTGGACCAAAACAAGCAGTTCGAGATCATCTCGAGCTGGTCTTGTCTCCTAAGCAAATTCAAGTGCGGTTGGATTGCAGTGAGAAAACAAGTTGACCCTGAGTAGACCTGTCTGCAGGAAGAGGACCAAACCTACAGAATGGGTTTAGTGCATCTTTTTTTGTAAGTGCAAACTGCTAAACTTTATGTGATGTGATACACAAAATGTTTTATACTATATTTTATATTCTATATACTATATTTTTATAATTATGTAATTATTTATTTTCCATTCAGTCTGTGCTTAATTACCTTATTTTTGATATAGTTTTATGAATAAGTATTCCCCTACATCCACTACTACACAGGCATCAGCCAATTTTTTTGTCTTTGTTTGTGTTTTTGGTTTGATTAATTATGTGCAATGTGAAACCAAACCAGACCAATTAAACAAAAGTGTCAATTCTGCTCTGAATTGGACTTGGCAAATGAACTAATAGCGTGCAAGTGCCCTAAGAAGTGGTTGGGTATTAACAATTAATTCTTATGATGTTCATTTTTAATGAACTATTGACAAATACTCTGAACTCATTCTATCCTGTATGATTATGCTTTAAAATGTTAGTTGGCTTTCTCTTTCCCACAATTATTATTATTATTATTATTAGTAGTAGTAGTAGTAGTAGTAATGGTAGTATTAGTATTATTATTATTATTATTTACATCAACCATGTTTGGCAGCAAGAAATGCAAAAGCACAGAATCTATGCAAAGATTCTGTTAAGAAATTAATTAGATTAGATAAACAATTCTTTAATCTGACAGAAGAAACTATTCTTCTATTTAACAGAAAAATAATGCATTCTATCCAAAATGGATTATCCACCACTTTCCTTTAGATATCTTTTGTTTTTTCCCCTTTCCTCAGATTTTTCTTCAGAAGTAAAATATCTGACTAGATAAAACCTGCCCACACAGCTCCATGTACCACAGCAGTAAAATCAATTTCCTTCTTTAAATCTGAACTTTGTCTGTCTGCATAATATCAGCAGTTTAGGACGAATGGACACTTGCGGTTGTCTCAGAATTGCTCAAAACTACTCACTACCCTTTTTTTTTTTCTAACTTCTATAACACAGACACAAATTAAAATAAAATGCGGTGTACTGCCGTTCATTTTACTTTCTAATTCACATTCTAAAGTTCAAGTTCTAAAGTTTGCGATTTCTTTGCATTTCCCAACTTGTTACAAAGGAATATCCTCCATTTCCTGGTACTGCAAATGTTTCATGACATGCAGCAGGGTAGTGTGTGAATCACGACAGGGTTCATCTGCAGTGTAATTCCCACAGAGATGGCATCCAGTGCATGCCAACACCAAGTACAAATCTAACACAGAGTGCAACATGCTGACAGAATATCCCCACTGCACAGCAACATCATTCCCCCTTCCCCAGTGGAAAACAAGAGCTGTCTGCTAAATAGTGCAAACAATCTTTGAAGGCCCCACTGGGACCAATAGGCAGTGAGAATGGCCTCCAGAAATCAGTGTGCGCAATACTTTAGCTGGAATACCAGTGAAGAACAAAGCTTTGTTTTTGGAATCTCATCTGACTGCATACAAGATGGTTGCCAAATTCATAAGCTGATTATTGAAATGAAGCAATAATATTTGGGTATATGATTTATGGAAAACTTTTGATTCGTCCTCTCTCTCTCTCTCTCTCTCCCTCTCTCTCTCTGTGTCTCTAAAACATAAAATAACCCGAAGGAAAAAGTCTAAATACTCAGCCTTAGTAGTAAAAGTGTGTGTGTGTTCTGATGTGTTTAGACCGACATTCACTGCACTTCACCAAGATCCTTATCTCTAACTAATATAGAGGGAAATGTCAAGTGGAAGGTCAGAAAAAAAAAATCCCCCAGAATTCATGGCTGTTGTTGGGAAGTAAGTAAAGGGATATTGCTGAAAAAGACCCTGCAGCCATGATGATAATGATGATATCAATGTCAACCTCAAAAAGAAACAATGAGATGGAGTGTCCCATTTACTGTAAATGACTGTAATGCATGAGAGATCACAACGTCATACAACTCAGTCCCCTATGACATCTCATCTTTTGACTTTCAATAAAGTTTTCTTTGGTATTTTAATAGAATAGAATAGAATAGAATAGAATAGAATAGAATAGAAATAGAATAGAATAGAATAGAATAGAAATAGAAATAGAATAGAATAGAATAGAATAGAATAGGAAAAACTCCCAACCAAAGAACCAAGTCTCAGCAGGCTCATCCTCCTCTCAGAGACTGGAAATTATTTTTATTCAAAAGTTATTTTTTATATCAAACAGTATTCAAATTCTAGTTAATATGAGATATAAAATGAAGATACCTCCACTGTATGCTCTTAGAAAAAGAAGGTACCCTAAATTGTTCTATGATTTATCCCTTAAAAAGTCTATGAATGAGAATGTATTAATCAGAAAAGATTCCAGGTATAAATTCTTTGGGAAAAAAAAAAGAAGCCAGTACTATTCATGAGTTCACTATTAATTCCATATGTTATGTGATACCATAGTAATTTATAGCTGTCTATCATAACCAACAGCTATGTACTTTCCAGTGAAAAAAATACAGTGTGGCCCAATGCAAGTAAGCAAGAGATTAATCTGAGTCCTATTTGGATACCAGTTCAGTGACTGATGTTTTCAATAAGTTTACTTTCACCCACTTTGATGTATGAAGGACACACTAAGCATCTTATTCCCATCCAAGACATCAGTCTTTAGTTCCCTCTATCCCTCAGGTCAAATTGGATTTATGAGCCTTCATTTTTGACAGAGATCTAGCTTTGAGGTTCAGTTAGCTGTTCTGCTAATCATAAATTATGACAATAAGGAATGATCATAAAATATGACAATAGTGAATAAGACTCCAACAAGAAGTCAAACTTGTAAACTGACATTGTTGGCTTGGTATTGACCTTAATTATGATCTAATTATGCCAAGGCTTCAAGTATGATTATAGGGCAATGCAGCTCAGCACAAATCAATTTTAATTTCAGATATTTTGTCAGCACACTTGACTTAGCATTTTGTCTTGTCTTCATCTTCTTACTGAAAGTAAGAGCACAGTAGGAGCAACCTGCCATCAGAATTCCACATACAGGATTATTATTCCACCCTGTTATCACATTTAAGAGAGTATCTGTCAATGAGAGTCGTACATCATGTCTGCATAGTCTGACAGTTTCCACTATCTCCTGATTGAACCTGGTCCCCTACTTTATTCAAACTGCTGGACTCGTGTTTTCCATGGTTACATCTCTGCCCACTGGACCAATGCAATGGGTATAATAGTATGACAGGGACCTACATGGCACCCCTGGGCATTGCCTAATGGGAGGTGCAGTGGGTGTGAAAATGATGCAGCAACCCATTACTGGTCTTGAAACACTCATAGCTGCTCTACTCTCAACAACAGTGGTTCAAAACCTCTCCTGATATGATTATTTCTGTAGTTTTTAAAAAGCCAAATGAAATTAAACAAATTAAATACTTACAGTGTTGACTGGGCAGGGCTTGCTTTTGTGCAGGCTTGTACATGTTCTACTTTTTAATAACAGATTTCACCTCCATGCACTAATCACATTTATTACTGAAGTACTTTCTACAGTTTTATGTGTAATATGTGCGCTGGAAGGTGTGTGGAAGTTACTTGTGAATTTTGCACTGCACATTGCATAGCTCATAGCAATACTTTTTGCTATATTATTGACAGCTATGAGTAATACAGTGTCATGGTCCATAGTCATAAAGAGTAAAATACTATCTAAAATAATGAGGTATAATATGATAAACAGTATACTCTTCAGATATAATTTTTTTAAATATTTATATAGTTTACATTGTGTTAAAGTACTATTTTAAGGCCACATCAATGCAGATTTCTTTTTAAAGAGACAATTTTTACACTGTGGTGTTTGAAATGCGCGTGGCTGTGAAAACCCATAGGATGTCGCTAAATCTGGGTTTTGACCAAAATTTAATTTGTCTGGCATTAATACACTTTGACATCTCTACTTTAAGGAAAATAAACGTATTTATATTTCAAGACCACATAGAAATATTTTTAGGTTACTTGCCTTGCCTTGGCTGTCTGAATGCAAAGATAATGTTGGAATCATGTCCATTTAACAAACACAGCAGTAAATGTAGTCACTCTGCCTAAAGATGTCTAAATTCTCAATCAAACATAAGCCTAATCAATTTGTATTCAGACACCAGATGTCAAAATGTCTGCAATGTTCATGCGCTGTCACATCCTCATCAAAACTGAGAACTGCTGCACACTCTGCACATGTATAAATGGCCTAATAAAAGGGTAATAAAAAAGAAATTTAGTCAACAGAACTGAACTGAATGAATTAATCAGCAATTATTTGCCCACCAATGTTAGCGTGAAGAGTGATCAGTCGAGTGAAGAGAGACGATGAGGTTTGTGTTTAAATGCAGTGAGAGAATTTTACCTCAAATAACCAAAGTGAGAACTCATTTCTCATTGTAAACATATAATTCTTTAAAATTTGACAGTAATGCTGTTTGCCAGAAATAGATTAGGTTACAAATATAGAGGTAGGTGGTGGAGTCAGAAAGGAATCCTGAAATATGAATTTCTCTTTTCTCACTTTTGGGGGTAACCAGATTTTAAAATCCTATAACTTCACTTCTGGTTGAGATACTGTGTATGCAAAAAAGAAACATATTTCAATGCAGGAAAACCTGTAGTTGTCGGAATTATATACTATAGAATAGAAAATGTAGAAAAACTTATCCATGTGAAAGGTTGAGATATTTAGGGAACAGTTGTTTTATAATCTTATTTTTCCTTTAAAGGGCTGATTTAAATATTATATATATATATATATACATATATATATATATATATATATATATATATATATATATAATTTTTTTTTATATAGAATCTGTAAACCAGCAAGACTCCTGGACATTAGTTCTGGTATTTTTCACTTATGTTCACATAAATTCCATCGTAATAGCTTTCATGCTTCTCTCAATCTGTTAAGTGTGTCAGACGTTGTGGGATAGGCTCTGTTCTGAACACAAATTTGTTTCATTTTTTTGTGACAGGAAGGCAGACAGGGTATAATGAAACAGCAATTAAACCAGACTTATGCTTTTGTGGCTGCAATGCATCATTGTACACTCTCCTCCCAATGACAATAGATTTGTCTAATAATTAAAAAAGACAACTCTTAGATAGATAGATAGATAGATAGATAGATAGATAGATAGATATATTGTTAGTTAGATAGATAGATAGATCTCAGTATAACTTTAGAATTACACAATATAATCATTAGAATGTTATATATAATCAACAATAATCAATATACAATATAATCAACAGAATGTTTGACAATAAGTCTCTCCTACAGAGCTAAGGGAGCTTCCCTTCACCCACATCACCCATCTCCACAGGAACACTGCCCTTCTTTCCTACAGCTTATATTATATAAATCTCAAGCAGGTCCTTAGAGTCATAAAGTCTTATTATCATGCCAGGAAAGATGCTTTAGAAGTTTCCTAAATCAAACTATATGGAAGTAGAGAGTGGTGAGGGGAAAAAGAAAAAAAATAAGTTTTGATGATGCCTTTATGCTTCTTGCGAGTTTGATTGATCACCTACCGCAGGAATTGTCTGTTCATGTTTATGTGTTCCTCTGACAATGGAAAGCCTGCTTACACAAGCTTATGTGTTATCAGACTATGCTTCTCACCCTTAACATCTGAGCTTCTTATTCAGTTATTCGTATTAAACAAAACTATTCATTAACTATCGTGAATTATTCACTAGTGAAAGTACTGGTGGACATGGTGATGGACAGTGCACAGAATTTTTGGTACAAAATTTCTCATAGTTGTTCAATTCGGTTGAAATCTGACTGTGAAGGTCATAGCATATTATTTAATTTTGTATATACTCAATACATGAGTTTGCATTCGGGTTTTTTATTTAGCAGCCAAAACAGTGAGACAAATATTTGGCTAAGCTTTGCCATGTATTTCACAAGGAAGGGGGGAATAAAGTCACAGTAAAGTCACATTTCCACAAAAAAGTATATATACATAAATATATTTTAAAAAGGACTGAAAACAATTTATGCAATATTAACTTGAAATTATAGTCACATTAACATCTGGGTCCACTGTGATATAAAATTACATGATTGGCTGAATATCAAAGCCTTGGACCTATCATTATACTGTATAACCTAGTCTGCCTTTTAACTCATTAAAGTCTTAGTTTTTTATCCATTTATTCACATCAATGCATATGATTTAGTAACTACAGTAAAACTGTTGTTACAAAAGTAACCCTGACAGAATCTGTGAGTTTAATGTCCCTACAAAGCAAAAAATCTGGATGTTTGGTAGTAAATAAACATGCAAGGCTTAGTTTGCTTGTTTTAATAAAAAAGTTATTAGACAAAATGATTACAGCAGCTTGAATTAAAAAAAGAAATAAAACAAGTGAAATACAACAAATTGACTTTGTACAGTATACGACATTCATCTCAAGGAGATGATATCACATACATAGGATATCATTAAAGTGATTCAAAGTGATGATGGCTAAAAGGGGTGTTTTAGCTTTTTTTCCCCCTCACCATCCCCCGTAAGATGACATAGATAACTAATCACTCGCATGCATTCATTCTCCATCATTTACTATGGGAGTAATATGGGATACAGAGGATTGGGGGCTTATAGTTCTCTCTGTCTTCTCACTGGCAGTGTGTGGCTCTTAGGCTATATTCAGACAGCAGAGCAAATCTGATTTATTGTTTTTATTAAATTTTAGTGTGATCATATGGCAGATTACAAGTAAGCAAAAGCAGTTTGTTTTTCAGGAATGCGGTCACTCAGGAGTGTGACTGAGTAGTGTGGGGTAGGCAGAAGTTAGAAAGTTAAAAGGAAACATAAATTTCCTTTTAAACATAACATTCTCTTGGAAACATAAATAAATAAATATTAAAATACTGAAAATGAAATACATCATTAAGCCCAAACAGCAAGAAATAAAATCTAAAGAGGGTGGCATGTGCATGTATAGCTGCTGAAAATCTATCCTGCTTAAGTTGGATATGCCAAAACCTGGATTTGAGCTGCGTGGCTGAAAATAACCTTAGATAGCAAACACAGTGAACTTCAGGGAGGTGTACAATGTAGCGCCATTGATTTCACTACTAATTAAATGAGCTTTCATCATCTGTGGAGAGCTGACTCAATGAACAAGATGCTCTCTCAGCACTGGGACCGGCGCAAACAGTGTCTTTTTATTTTTCACACTCTATGAAGCAGAAATCTGTTTCACGACTCACATAAACATACCACATGTGTTGATTTGTTTGAAACAATCCATGGAATGGCACATGAACTGAAGTGACATTTTATGCCACAGCAGTGCCATAAATCCCAAATGGGGATTCTGACTCACAAATGAGGTAAAAAGTGGAAGAGGAAAAAGGAGAAATTCTCTCCAGCATTCGTTTGACATGTGCTTCTCATTGAGGATTTATTAGGCAAAAAAGACAAGGTTGATTGGATTTCCAGATCGACCAGGCAGAGATTAAATCCAGTCTTCTGACAGCAGATGACATTACCCTTCTTCCTAACCCCGGCCTGCTGCCACCGTAATTAATTCATAACAGTGCCAATAAGATGTTTATTACCACTTCACAGAAGGAGAGGAAAGACGAGTCATCAGGATGTATGTCGAAACTGCTTCCCTGCAGGGCCATAGACATGAGGAGAAGTCACTTATTACATTCATAACAAAACCGTAAGCATAATTACTTGGATAAATTAACATGTTCTGTAATGTTCTTCAGTATATTACGTAAGGAATAAAACACTTGGGGCATGCTGTAGAAAGAAAATAATTAACAACAGGGTGGTGTGCTGTGGCCCAATGCTGTCCAATTATTTTCCAATAACAGCACATCCTAAAATGTTTTATTGCTCTTATACCACAGCAATTTCCCAATGATTACGATTTTTAATTTATCAGTGAATGACATAGGATACTTTAACAATTTATAGTTACCCTTAGTCTTGTGAAACAAAAGATACTTCCTGTTATCACTTACAATATAGCAACCATAAACAGTTGTTCCCTCACAAGTCTCATTTTTTCACTTTCTTGTCTAAATATGACAAAACAAAACTTGTCATGTTGCTCAGTAACTGGAAGTACAAACTCTCCTGAAGACTTTCCAGTGGTGGAAAACCTACTGACCTTTACAGAACACTGTCAACTGAGACTCCTTCCATAAATGTTAAACAACCATCTCCTTACAGAAAACGTCACCAAATCAAAGATTAAATGTTTTGATTAGTTAAAAAACATGTTTTTAATTCATTTATTATTAGTCTTAGATAGTGGAGTGTTCACCATACAAGTCCTTGTGAATGAGCCGTTACCATAAAAATGATAATGTGTTGGAACGAGTGCATTAGTATAAACCGACACAACTGTCAGAGCCATGCTGTTATTGAAAATTAAAAAAAACCTTCTGACCAATCAGATTTGAAAATTCAATAGCGCTGTGAGATAATTCAGTATATTAATGAGACAGTTATGCAGTGTATATCATATCTGAATGTATTAGTACCACTCATACTTCATTACATATATACTGCAATTTTGTACCTGTGCATTACAATTTGCAATTTTGTTTTTGCATCTGCAGCTTAATTCATTAATATCTTCTGTAGACCTTGTAGAATTTGTGCATGTTTTTTATTGTATTACAAACACAAAGGCTGCATTACAGCTCATATCTGCAAACAACATCATGTACGATATATTCACTCTCTCTCAGTGATTTCCAGCAAATTCCACCGTTTGGGACTAAAGAAACTGAAGGACTCACTCCCCACACATTTTTTTAGGAGTGACTAGCAAATATTTCATGAGGTCATTTCCTTGAAGTAGAGGTGTAACACAGTGCCACTACCTGTATCTGTTTAGTGCTCCAAATATTCGTATCTGCATCTGTATTCGGATTTAAAGGCGAAGTGAGTGTGGCTCAAGGAAAACATTGTTTAAAAAAAAAAAAAAAAAAAAAACAGAATTAGAAATGCCAGCACTATCAGAATGGTCAATTCTGTGAATTCTGACTCTGACAGTTCTACATCACTTGAGTCCATACTGGAATTAGTCAGAGCTACAGATGTGTACAGTTATTGTTCTTGCTTGTATCTGCCTCCAGTATTTTCTAACAAATTTATTTCCCAAAATATAGACAATCTAGTAGCCTAATTTAAAATTGTAGGCAGTTAATAAGGACTGTCACATGTTCATGTTAATGAAAGTGGTTTTGTCATGTATTTCCCCCTCGCACCGAGCGCTGAATGCTACGGCTCTCAGCTCATCGCAGCTCTTTGGTGCCTACATCTGTGTTGTCATGTTTGTTTACATTGCCTTGTGCATTTTGTTTTGGTTCATATCTTGTCTCCTCCCATGTCTTGTCATTGATTGTCTCCCTAGTGTGTCATGATTACTTTCACCTGTTTTCAGTTTGCCCCATGATTAGTCTTTGCATTTAAGCCCTCGTGTTTCTTTGTTCTGTGCGAAGTAATGCTCAGCATGCTCATACCTGAACTTACCAAGCCGTGCATTTTGTGAAGTGATATTCTGGTTTTTGATCTTGTTTTACTCTCTGGTTTTTATGGATTTTCGGATTTGCCCTCACGGTGTTGTTTGTAGAGTGCCTGACTTTCTGCTTGTCCCAGTTGTCTTTGCTTCAATCTTTGGATTTGTTTGCCAATGCTTCAATAAAATCACTAAAATGCATTTGTATCCACCTCCGACTCTGCCGCATGACAGGTTTTTGTTTGTCCCGCAATCTTCACACTTGCACCCTTCATGCTCATGCCCTCATTGCATGAAAGTAATGTATTTTTTGGATTTTTTAAAATATTTTTTTTCAAAATCAAGGTTAAATAATGACAACATTTATCACAACCAATAAACCAATCAACCAACCAACAATCAACCAGACTGATGAAGGGATTAAATTCCCAAGAGGCCCTGGTGGGTACAGATTTACTACAGTTCATTCATTCATTCATCCATTCATTCATTCATTCATCTGGCCAATCATATTCACTAACTACTTTATCCTGTGTCTGTGTGGGTTTAATCTTTATTGCTGTATTTTTATGATTTTGTCTGAAGAGTACTGGAAGTAATAGATCATATACCTAATGTACAAATGCACTTAGGTCACAGCTGCACAATTTCTAAGTGGCATTACAAAAAAAAACAACAACTCTACCCTCTTAGCCAGTTAGCAAGATAAAATCAAATTTGGCACTAATATAGAGTAGATAATTATGGTTAAATTGATACATTAAGTAAAGTATATTAAAATCAGTCTGAACAGTCGTAAAAAGCCTCACTATAATACACTAGGAAACATACCAGTAATGCGGTAAAGTGCAGATAATAAGTGCTTGTTAATTTAACATATTCATGCATCTTTTACTGATGCCACCAGGGCGATGCATACTATACCCAAACACTGTTACACTGTGCGCCTTCAGACTAGACTGCATTGATGATTTACAGCTTCCAATAATTGATATTAAAATGTGATACATGTGAAGGACAACACACAGGCACATGGTTATCACACCCTTCAGTACACAGTAATAATGGACTAAAGCATAAGGCATGGGTACAAAGTACACAGATAACACCCATGTCCCATGAATTCATGCATAAATCTTCCAGGCCATTCCTGCTGCTGCTGATGTCTGTTCTGCCTGATGTCAAGTAGAATTCAAGATGTCTTGTCTTGTGGTAAAATCCTCATTTCTACCTCCAGCAAAACTATGTATCTTTACAGCCAAAAATGTTTACATTTACAACACATATACAATGCTTTGTATGCGAATATATATAATAAATGTATAATAAAGTGCGAACTTTATTGTATAAAGTTCAAAACCAAATGGATCGGAACTTGGATGTCAAATTGGTAGCAGTTAACTAATAACATATAGCATATTGAACTAAATCAAATATTACACCACAAATCTATACACTTGGCCCATACAAGACAAACCAAAGAATACATAACATATAGTGCTCTTTCTGAAATTATACCAGTTATTATGTTCTTACCAATTGTGCTCTGTTTGACAATATATTTGACAATGCTGGTGATTTGATAAAAGACTTTTATTTTGAGAAGTGGTTTTTAGTTTTGATAGTTTTAGTTTTAGATCATTTTAATAGTGCATTTTAGTTATGAAATGAATTGATATCTTCTTCTTCTTTCGGCTTTTCCCTTCAGGGGTCGCCACAGCGAATCATCACTCTCCACCTATCCCTATCTTCTGCATCCTCAACACTTGCACCCACTAGCTTCATATCCTCATTTATTACCTCCATATACCTCTTCTTTGGAATTGATATGCTAAGCTGTATGTACAGAGAAACGCATGAAGAGTTTTCAAAAAGTGAAATTAGTAGTGATTAAAGCTTGATTAATGCAGATGACTAAATTCACTATCAGCTTGATATGTTGATGATGAATTGTAGGCTTTTGCATTGAATTTATTTTTACTAGACCTTTTCACATAGGAATAACTCAGCCCACAGTGTAGAACATGACTCAACATTGTCTCATTCTTACAATTTACATGCCTCAGTTTGTAAGAAAGGTTACACAGGTTTAGGTAAGTGTTAATTAGCATATCTATGTTTTCTTATGACTTCATTTGTATGACCTCAAACTAAATCCAACCCTCCCTCATTCAATCTTGTGCTACGTTTTCATGATATCAGATTCACGGTCAGTTATTCAATGGTGCATACATGTTTAGACACCTCAGCTAATTTCAGCCAGTACTGAACACTGATTTAGCAAAATATGATTCTTTATATTATTAACCACTGAGCAATCCTGAGCGATGAACTTGCCATAGTGTGGAAAACTGCAAAGCAATTAATAAATTATTACTTTATGTGATTAGTATGGTACATTACCCTAGCCTACATAAAAAGTCTACAATATATCACACTCTTCAGCAAGTTTTTATGCTCATTCTCTCATCTGTCCAATTAATATCCATATTAAAATCTGCATAAAGATAGATGGACAGATACTTGGAGTAGAAAAAAATCACCTCTATGGCCAGTGAGCTGACCCCCAGGTACAAGCAGCACTTTAGAAATTCTGTTTTCTGAAATTACATGCTGACCTCAAATCATTTTGGTTGGGTTTCATATCAATCTGGGTTGGAATATGCAGCAAAGCAATTAGAATGTAAATGTAGATCAATACCCAAAAGAATAAGAAGTTAAAAAATGTTATTTGCAAATGTGCAGTGTGGAATGTTGTGTACTTATCAATGTGACAGTTTTGTGTTATTGCCTAACACCTCCTCAACTCAAGGGTGATTTACAAATATGTGTTTAAAACATTAATAAAATCTCTACATCACTTAGAAAACAGCATTTTTCCTATCAGTTCACTATAACTGCCCTTTACACTGAAATATAATCTTCAATAATTTTATTCTTTTTGCATTAATGTGTGAATCCATTTAAAATGTTATGCTTGTAACATCCCTTTTCACAAGTCATCCATTAGGGGTTATTAACAATATTCACTCAACCCTGTTACTATGAAATTTTGAATATCCCACATGTTAAGTCACATGTTCAACTGGAAGTTGCGTGATCTGAATAGTTCCCATGATTCCTGAAGATCATGGGACGAAAAAAAGTAAGTTCTATCATTCTTTTTTCATTATTTTCATGCTATGCTAAAAGAAAACTCAACCCTGATACTTTCAACCTTGTTACTCATTTAAGAGCAAAGTAAAGCCATTGTCAGCAAAGAAACCTTGTAAAATAAAATGAGAGTGTTGCCGGAGATGTATGTTTTCTTATATCCAATGTTGAAAACTGATTTTAAAAAGTTTTATTTTTAAGAGGCACAAGGGCTGAGTCCTGAATATTGCAAGAACTTTTTTGTAACACTACAAAAATGGCCATGCGATATTCTGAAAATGTGCAATTTTACTAAATATATACAGTACTGTGAAAAAGTCTTGCAAAGAACATGCAAAGAAATGCTGTAGCGCAAAGATGCCTTCAAAAATAATGAAATTCTGACTGTTGCACTGCTTCTTATTTTTGGAGCAAAAACCAGCAGCCTTCATTATGTTTTTTTTTTTTTTTTGTCTGAAAAGTGGTCTCTTACGTAATATGCTGCTTTCTTTACTTACAAACATGCAAACATGTTCCTGTAACATTTAATTTTATGCTGGAAAACTAATGTTTGGAAAATGTTTTTGTACTGACTTGATAATGTAGAAGTCAAAAAATAAAAATCTATAGCAAAGTTTGTACTAAAAAAATAGGGTGCCTAAGACTTTCGCACAGTACTTTAAATACTAACTAACAATATTAAAATGTTAGAGTTAATGTTCCTAAAACTACAAATGATACAGCAAAGTTACAGAAACCAAGTTTAAATGATGGTAATGTTCAGAAACCATTCTGCTAATGTCCAGTCCAGCCATATCCAGTCCAGACAGTAGGCCTTTTTCGCCTCAACAGCCTTTGATTTAACTGAAGATGTTAAACTTCGTATTTTCCTGTTGTACCATAAATATTTTCCCATGTGCCCTAGTGCTGACTAGACCTGAAATAACCCATCAGATCTGAGAAGGATATGGATGTCTTCCTTTAGCTTTAGACAGCCACCTTCTGTAAAGAACATTGGTTTTCCACTCAGCTAACACTACAGCTCTGCCTGATAGCTTTGTCTGTCTTACTTGAACTATCACTCAGAATTCTATCCCACTCAATCTTCTACTATTGTGGCAGTGGATAGAGGAGTGGTGGCTTTGTGTATTCGTACTGCTGGTTCCTGGCTTATCTCTTTTTTTGTACTGTACTGAGCTCTCTTTGTACTGAACTCTGAAAAGTGTGCGGGTAGGTGGCTGATTGTAAGCAGTGTCCCTCCCTGTCTAACTTCACGATCATTTGAAGCTCAGATTTCTTTTTTAGAATTGCATTTTTATAGCTGGGAGGCACAATGACTATATCTGTGTGAATTTCTCTACATCTGTGTGGTTTCCTCCAGATTTTCTCCCAAAAACATTGGTTATGGTAAATTGCCTCTATGTGTGAATGAGTGATTGAATGTGATGTTTGTGGACGGTGCCCTGCCATGGACTGCCACCTCACGCCCAGTGTTCCCAGAACAGGTTCTGGATCCACAGCAACCCTGACCTGGATAAAGCGATTACTAACAGTGATTGAATGTGAGGTTTATAGCTTTGCTTTCTCTAGTCCTGTTAATTATCACATTAAAGAGCACATTTTCATTTCCTCATTTCCTATTTCAAGCTAGGCTACCTAGATGTGATGAAATGAAACACGCCTTTACACAGTATGGCTCTTTTATTAAATTTGTGTCATTTGTGCAGTTATGATGGTTACTATTTTGCAAACAGCTGTTGCTAAATGCACTCAAAAACCACATTTACCACCCAAGTAGATTTATGAATAGCTAAACAGCTTGACTTAAATGAGAGTTTGAGCACTGAACACACTATATCTCAGGAGCATTCCTGTCCATTGGCTCTGTTTTACGCAATGTCCAAAAAGTTATGAAATATGGCGACAACTCTGTTTTACATGAAAGTTTGCCATTCCACGGGTCATTTGGAGTGTTAAAGCAAGCAAAATTTCACACATCTAGTGCAACATATTACTGTCTGTCCACTATCCGTTAAACAGCTTTCCTCCCTCTCTTTCCTTGTAAGATTTCTGACAAAGTTCAATTCGTCCAGCAGCTTGTTTTGAGTACTTTGTTAGCTTTTCATACAGCAGGTGTGTTCCCATTACAGTGGTTGAGGCACATGCAGAAGAACTAATTTCTGCTGCTTTTGAAAAATTTCCAGCCCAACTACATCTCAAAAAAAAAAAAAAAAAAAAAAAAGGGCATCGGAATAGGGAGATACAGTTTTCTTCTTTTTGTCAGCCTTTGCCTGGGAAACAAGGTCTCTGTGGTGTACATGCATTTCAGATGTATGAACATTATCCACTCCATTATGCCCCTTTCCCCTCTCCCAACCTTAATCACAGAAGAATTTATTCTGTACATCTTGCATCTACACTGACAATTAGGCTATGTTTGTGGAACATTATTATCTTTGATTCCAATTATTGGCTATAACATAAGATGTTGATGGCTGTAAAGTATTTTTAAACTAGCCCAATTTGGTGTAAAAACCACAAAACTGGCAAGCCTGTCACTAACTGTCTTGTTTGCTGCTCCTTCCCTGAGCACGGGGCAGGGTGAGTCTTGCTTCAATGGGCCTCTATTTGTGCATGTTGCAGTGCCCATTTCTAACCACTAGGTGCAGTAAAATGCTATGGAGCTAAATGGGGCAGTAAGCATGCTGCCCTGTGATTGCACTGCATCTAGTAAGGTGAGCAAATCAAAGGAACACTGGCTTATATCTGTCAAAGAGCAATAATTTTAAAAATCGCTGGTCACTAAGAGGTAATTAGTATTTCAATGGAATTAAAATATATGGTGTTATGAATGAGGACATTATGAGGATGGCTGATATACTGGAAATGGTGTGGGTCTGCCCCACCTGCCCCTAAGGATGAGCTGCCACTGATATCTGCCCTCCTGTAGTCTAATATATTTTCTTTAATACTTTGCCACATTAATCTTAGCCACATTAATCAATTTCCAGGTGTCATCTTTTTCATGCTGGGATTTTGTTTTCATCCTGGGTTCTCCTTTTCTGGAGCTTGATTCTAAACAGGCACATTTATCATTTTTTTTTAAAAAGATTAATTAATCAGGTGGGTTTTTATGCAGTGCTGCTGCATGACCATGACTCCCCACTAGACTCCTAGATGCTCCTGCTGTAATAGTTCTAATTAAGCTTGTCCTGCTGTAACTATGCTGCTTTGCATTTTAGTCACCTCCAGAATCCTAAAGTCCTCTGCTCTCACCTTGGAAATTTAATTGAGGCCACACCTTTTCACTGCAGCCTAGTTCCCTCTTCGATATCAGCCACTTGGGGGAAAAGAGGGAAGAGACACAGTGGTGGCCTTCATTAGAAAGAATAATTACTGAAAGACCTTCAGCAGAGTAATGTATAGTTATTATTTATTGCTAAACAATGAAGTATGGAATATTATTCCAAGAGAATGAGAATGTTAATTTACTTATTGTCATTGTTAATATTGTAGGGGCAGAACTGATACATAGTTCATTTAGCCAACATGGTCTCACACTTTTCATGCTACTTTGTATGGTATGAAGGTTAGGGTTGAAGATGGGCTAGGGTTTATTTGTTTGAATTTATACAAATTTTGGTTATTACATCATGTTGGACTTGCTAGTCAGTGCCTTTGAATATTTAAAGTGAACCCTGGTTTTGATTTCTGAATATCTTTTAACCACTTACAGATTGTCAGCTACAGCCATTATGGCACTACTGAATTCTTGACACGGCAGAAGGTGTTGATTAATTTTCTATAACAGCATGACTCTGACAGTAGTGCCGACTGCAAAGCAAACAACAGTTTTCCGCCATGGGAAAGTCTTCAGGATGGAGAACAGTGTAGTTTCTTGGTAACACGACAAGCTGCGTTTTTGTGTTTCATTGTCTTTAAGAGAAAAAAGAGAGGCTGATGAAGGAACAACTGTTATAGATGTTATTATGGAAGTGATAACAGGAACTAACTTGCTTCGTGGACATTCTACAACATTAAATGAAACTATAAATGGATATAAAATATGACACGATGTTCTTTAATAATGTATGTGGAATTAAACACTTTTGGACATGCTGGGGAAATATTCAACTGTGGGCTGATAACAGTAAGCATCATATCATTGTTGATTATTACCTTATAACAACAAGCCCTGTCATGTCTTCTTCCTTATATAGAAAATGGCTTTTTTATAATTATACTTTGTACATATTATGCTGTTACATGATTTGACAGCTTCAAAATCCACATTATACCCTGTCCAACCTTACTGAGTTATGCTGTGACAATTTAATATGCAGTATAATTACTTCCATCAGGTCTAGTAATCTGACTTTTACTTGATATTCACTTGAGAAAATAGTAGAAACATGCTTTTGCTTTGGAACTATTACAGACAACTTAATTCTAATTTGTTTTCTTAGAACAGACTCAGTGTAGACCATTGGTAATACCATACCATATCTATGTGACAAACGTGGAACAGAGAAAAAACACAGAAATTAAAAAAAAATAAAATAAAATAGACAATGGCTGAGGTGCTGTAGTCCTTCGTATAGGTTGCATAAATCTCTCTTGATATCTACCACATTTTAAAAATGGAGATTTACTTAGATTCGGTAGATAGATATTTGAGAACCACAGGTTAGTCTGGAATTCATAGGCTTGAAATAAACACTGAATCAACACCCACAACTTCATGTGCTGTTACATATAAATCTGGCAGAGAGGCTCATTGATCATATGTCCAGTAACTGCAGACTCTCCTGCTGGAAATGACAGCATGATTTAAGTCGTACACAAGTATTCCAGATTTCATCAGTAGTGTGGTGCACTGGTGCCAAAGTTAGAAAATACTTTGTTTATATTGTCAAAGGAAGCAGGTCTCACATCATGGAGAGTTTTTTTTTTCTACTATGGCTGCTCTTGAGTTGCTAAATTATTTTTGATTTTTTAAAAATCCAGTTACGAAAGTTAGGCCAGCTACCATCCAGCCAGATACATTCTGTATTTAAATACCATTTTTCTGTTCAGGTTTCATTTGTTGCTTCAACAACAAGTTTCATTTGTTTTTCATTCATTTCTTGTTCATTATCATATTTCATTGAGGAAATGAACATACCCTGGAAAAATGCCAGTATTCGTCTATATTTTTGAATAAGTGTGTAATATCTTCAGAGCAGCCTTACCCCAGTCTCTCTCCTCTCATGATCATCTCCTGTTGTGTAATATCTAACTCATTGTCCTACACTTTTCCCAATTCACTGACTGTCCCCAAAATCAAGGGTCATTTTTATTCACTCGGATAATGAAAGTTTTTAAGGCCAATCTCAGTGATAGATATATGAGTTTATAGGAGCTGACAAGGGACATTATACTAGCAGAATTAGAACTGGCAGACTGTCAAACAGCACACTGGACAATGATCAAGAAGCTGAAGAGGAGAATACAGAGGAGCTCTGTGTACTGGGGCCAAGGCCAGTGGACTGGTTTAGCCTGTGTATCATCCAGCCAGTCACATTGTGCTGGGACAGAGCGGATGCATTAGCTTGCTTTATAAGATAGGGGCGCAACCCAGGAGAATGCTTTTGTCTGGACAAATGACAGATCGTGTTTGTCTGCGGGACTTACTAGTCTTTTGAAATTGCCTAAAAGTCGTTCCTGCTGAGTCAGAGTCTAGCACTCAGCATTTTTTATTCCCTCTAAGTCAGTGAAAGTACTGAGAAGGGTCAATAAAAATACTCAAAATCCATTCAAACAAACACACAAAAAAACTCTTATTGTAATTTTTAAAAATAGAATTTTTAATATTGTCGCCATTCATCTACAATTAAGTTAATAGACAGGATTAAAAGTTGAAACCTCACATACTGCATATTGAATTGCCGTGTTGAGTATTGAAACTTTTGATCTTGCTCCTTTCATGCCGCTTTAGTCTGCTGCTGTCACTTTTTTATGACTTGTATTTAGCACAGTAATCACCAAATTAACCCAGGTGATAAGTGATTCATAACTGATGGTGGTACAGGCCAGCTCTTATTTGCATTGGATTCTTTTTTATGGACGAGAGAACTGGACAAGATAATTATCTTAATTAAACGCCATGTCACTGGGAAAACAAGAAATAAAGACCATGCCCTGTTCAAATACTCCACACAACACTTTCCCTGAGAGCAGCCACTAAATGCCAGCAAAGCCTCGTCATAAACCTCAGAAATATCATATATTCTACTCAATAATGCCCTTCATAAATAAATAAATGAGAAAACGGATGAAACTGAATATATGCACTTTACATGCAGAGCCTCTCAAGCTGATGCATTTTGCCAATACATGTTAATCTCTAGTTTCATATCCAGAGCTGCAGAGTGACTTTATTATGCAAATTAAAATGCTACCAGGTGTTACAGATGAGTCTGTGGGAAAGGACATGTTAAAAGATGGTAACATGATAGAATGATGGATCTTTATCTCCTTACTTTATCCTTTTATCTCCCAGTAACTTCATAAGATTGGGATAAAAAATTGTGCTCTCCTTTCTGATTAACTTTAGGTCTTTACATATTGTGAAACCTACTCTGGGCACAATACAAAAGGCTTGCTAATTTGCAGAGCTAATTTTATTTAATTACAGTGGAAGAAAAATCTGCTCATTTGCTGTCATTTACCCCTCCAATTTCTTTATCCCTCTGCCCTCTTATTTATGACACCGTGCTAATTCGCAAAATAATTTAATGAACCAGAAATTAACCTGGCCAGATAGTCATTTCTCCTTTAACTTTTCATTCGATTGTCTCAATAATTAAGAAGTATCAACACCCAAGAGCTGTTGACTTCAAACTCTGATGCCTGCAACTCTGCTCTGAATTAAAAATAGGGGTGACAATCAAATTACAAGTGATTACAATCAGGTAATCACATTGTCGGCATGTCCGTTTGCTCCATTGTGCTGGAAAGGTAATTGAAGCAGGGCTCATTACAATGACGAGGCACGTGAGCTCAGTGAACAAAAGAGACAAATATTCCATTAGTCTGATGCTTTATCTTGCTCTATTCTGCAACTAGACTTCTAGCCTTTAATGCATCGCATTCACATCATGCCTCATGTTTGATATTGTCAAATATATGGTCATGTGTATGAAATTCTGAGCAGAATTCAGAGCGGAAGCCTGTTAATTCAAGTACACTACAATCACCTCTGTAAAAGAAGCCCTCAAAGTTGCTCAGTTTTTAAAATGCACTAGGCACTTAATCCTTGTGTGCTGACAAGTGTCTATTTCAGACAAAAGCCATTGTCCTAATTCTCCTCTGTAATGGTTATTACTCAAATCATTGCTGCCAATCTGTCTTGGGTGTTGGATGAAGTCCTTCCCCCCACCACTATCCCTCTCTTTCTCTATTGGTTTTGCCGGTATAAGGTGATTCACATTCACATTTGCTTTTCTGTTATCTTTTACTATTTATCATCCATTAATGCTAGTTTTCTGCAGAAATTGCTGAAATTGAACAATTGAACTGCACATGTGCTGCTCAGGTAGTCAGCTAAATCAAATCTGCGTTAGCCTTTACAGACAAATCACATATCACACATGATAATGTTGTTTTCACATGTGATCATTGGAGTAATATGTGATTGCATGTGACAAACATGTGAAAGTGCATTTCAGAATGGTATGCCCTCCAATAGTATATGTGAACACAAGTAAAGATGTGATATCTGTGAATAATGTGTGATGAATAAAAGCACATGTGAATGAATCATGTGAAAAAAATTACATGGGAAAAATGAATCAGGTAAAAAAAAAAAAATCAGATGTGGAAATAATCTTGAGCACAAAAACAACTGCATGTACAAAACTGAAAGAATCATGCAAATCACAAATCACATGTAAAAGTAAATTGAATCATGTGAAAGGTCACATGAAAAAGATTTATGTGAAAAATTAATTATGCAAAACAGTCATAGGAAAAATGAATGAATCAAGTGAAGAAAGTCACATGAAAAATAACTGAAACATATATGAACAATAACAGGTGAAAATAATTGATTCATGTGAAAAAATCATGTGAAAATAAATGACTCATGAAAAATTCAAGTGAAAATATGTTAATGGGCCATGTACAAAAATCGCATGTGGAAATAAATAAATCATGAAGAAAATGTGTGAAACATAATGTCAAGTGTCTAAAAATATGTACATTTCAAATGGGAATCATGTGATTGTTCACCTATGAAGTTCATATAACAGTTTTGTAAGGGAGAGCTTTTTAAATATTGCATTATTCTAATTTAACCCTTTATAACACATGATACCAAACAGCACCAAATATTCACATGGTTTAAAAAAAAAGAAAAAAAGAAAAAAAAATGGAAAACATTACACACTTCATTGGCAGAGAAATTGTGTCTATTCAGACTGGAATACAATGGAGGCAAAGCACAACCAAAGCACAGCCTAACAAATTTACATAGTTATATGATGAGAGTTCTGAGCCATTAAACTTTCTCCACACTTTCACTCTCACCACACGGCTATAATTTCCACATTCATTTAGATTCTTTAGGGGACACTTTGGAATAGCTCTAGCTTAACTGAATGTGCCATGTCAAATGAAAGGCTCATTAACAAATTTTTACAGTGCAGTGCATTTCCATACATTACACCCTCACAGTGGGGGCTGTACAAACTTTTAGTAACAGCATACACTTGTTGTTACATCTTACTGTAAACGGATTAATAAGGTAGAAAAAAATGTGTGCAGGAAGGCCAACAGCATGAATCTGACACTGACGGGAGTGATAAGAGTGGCTTTATTACTGTCTCACTCTCTTATTTTCAGATGCCTGGTAGAAAAGCTATCATTGGTGCTGATCTATTGCTAGAGGCAGAGTGCAGGTTCTGAGAAGTCACTATTAGATTTGGGCTGATAGGATGTATCTCTCTTGCCTGGATACAGCATTGCACTAATGAGCTGGAGGCGGAAATGGTTTCAGTAGGCTGATGGATGGTTTGGGAGAGAGGGAGACGGAGCCGTAGAATCGTTTACTGGAATGCACTTTAAACTGTGTTCAATTGGGTCTCACTAGATGGCAGTGTTCACACTTCTCCTGATTAAAGACAGGGGAAATAATCAGAGGAGCTTTGCCTTACCATTACGGAGCAATTGTTGGATACCATAGATCATAGACTTTGCATCAGTTTCTTCTCAGCGATATTATCTAAAATTTTACAGGAATGATAATTGCTTGTAGTGGATCGCTGGTTTGATCCTGAGCTTGGGCTACTGAGTGTGTTGAGTTTTTCCATCTTCTGCCCTTAGTTTTTTTTTCCAGGGGTTCTAGTTTCTTTCCACCTCCCAAAGCATGCCAGCAGGTGTATTGGCTACAATAAATTAACCCCCAGGTTTGAATGAATTTGTGAATGCATGTGTGGGCATGGGGCCCATGCCCAGTGTTCCCGGGAAAGGCTTCGGATCCGCTACCTTGACCAAGTTAAAATGGTTACTAAAGATGAATGAATGAATGAATGATAACGTAATGATAATGGGAGGTTGCAAACTCAGATCATTTGCTTCATTAGGAAGTGTCGACTTTGCATGAGATATATCTGGGTGAATGTGAACCATGGCCCAAATGTGCGGGCCTTGCCCCAAAAACACGCAAGTTTTCATTCCTAATTAACTTGCACTGAAACATTATTCCTTTGTATACAGTGCTTCCAGGGGATTTGAACCAGATGGGAAGAGTCATGCTTTGCTTAATCAAAACCAAATTGTCAATGAGCAGTGCTTCTCCCATCTGCATTTGCAATGCTGTTTGCCTGTGGTTGAGTGTTTTTAATGTCAATGAGCTTTGAACCAATTCCTTTTCTGTAGAATTCTTTAATTAGCCAGAATGACATAAAGAACCCTTAGATTTCCAGCTCTGGATTATGCAGAGCTTTAATGTGTTGCTGCTCAGATACCATTGCTGGCATCCAAAGCAGTACAAGATCAAACCCCCTATGTTTTGCTGGTTGAACATGAGCAAGCTAATATTAAGTAAGGCAACACGTGGGGATAATGCTTTATTCAACTTGATAATAATGACACAGTTTCAACTATTTGTCAGTCTCTGTCATTCTACCTGAATGAATATCAATGCGTACTTAGCATTTGTAAGCAAAAAAAATATAATGTACGTTTTCTGTTGAAAATGCTATTATAAATAAATAAGTAAATAAATAAATAAATAAATAAATAAATTTAATAGCTAGAAGGGCTAAATGGCACCCTGATTATGGAATCACCCCCAAGTGGGAGTGAGCTACTGCTTATCAGTTAGTGCTAGACACCAAGAAGCAACCTGTCTTCAGAGGTCAGACTTACAATAGATTAAGAAAGACTGACTTGTCCTATTCAAATAGGTAAAACACTTGGAATTGGCTAGCAGTGCCAAAGGAGGTGATGAAGGACAGACTGTTTTCTGAACCAAGGATTAATTCAGCTGCTTGGAAAAGCATTATCATACCTAGCAGAGACACTTGGCTAAGCATTGGCATGAAATCACTTGGCTCTGCTTAATAGTCATGGGACATTGCTGTGTAATTAGGTGTAACTCTGCCCATTTTTTTACCCAGCCATTTTCCTGTAATGTGGTATCAAATCAATTTTCCTTTCCTTGTTTCCCCCTTATTTTTTTCTTTTTTTTATTAATAATCTGTGGTCAGAAATTTCATCACTTTCAAAGACGCTGCAAAAATGATATCTAAAGAATGTAATTCACTATGAAAAAAATCAGTTTGCATGATAATTATTTCTTTAAGCCACCTGAACCTTTTTCATTTGTGAGATATGTTTTGCACATGACTCTGCTTTTTCTGCCATTTGAGTTTGGGTAGAGCCAGTCTCTTAACCTTCAGCGTACAGAGAATTGCACACACACACACACACACACACACACAAAATCATCCCTAGATGGACCCCCAGGCCATCGCAGAGTACCATACACACATTAACACACACCTTCACACCTAAGTGCAACTCAGAGTCATAAATCCACCTACTTTAATCTTTTTGGGAGGAGAGAAGAAACCAGAGAACCTAGAGGAAGCCCACACAGTCATGGGGAGAACATGCAAAACTCTACATAGACAGTAAACCGAGCTCAGACGTGAACCAGGGACCCTGGAGATGTTATAGATACCATATATATTTTATTTGTTATCTTCTCCAACAATATATCTTTCAGTTTATAGAAGTATACATAAATTATCTATCTACTGTAGATATTACTAGCCTTCTTAATACAGCAGTGTGACTGTTTCGTAAATTCCTTACTTCAACATTAATCATTTCAAAGAGAATGATACTAAATTCATTCTTCCATGAAAATAAATGTGTGCATGTCTACATGCGTGTACTCGATGTGAGTTTAATTCCATTGCAGACTCACTCCAAGACTCTCATAACTCAGTCCTCACTCTGGGACACATAATGGTATAAATGCTCCATTTGCGTGATGTTGTCTTGTACACTTATAAGCGAGGGATGGGTAAATCCTATTATGCATCGCCTCGTAAAGTAAATGCTATCCATTATTTCCATGATCCAGACCCTGGACATGATAGTGGATGGAGCATTGCTCTTATCAGATGATGCAGGATAATTAGAAACTCAGTGGTGTGTTTAATCGGGCAAATGAAAAATGCTACCGCTTACTGTGTTACTGCACGTCATCCGGCCCACATGTCTTCCTGTGCACTGTGCCATCCTCCTATTCTGTTTTTCCACATCTCTCAATCTGCTGGCATCCCTCTCTCTCTGCGCTGCTTATTCAGAGAGTGAAACCATGGATGGGTGAAACAGCAGGCAATGATGATTAGAGCAAATACTCTTTTTTTTTAAAATAAATTTAGCAAAGGCATTATATTATTATAGTATTATTAAAAGAGTGTCTTTATCCTATTTCACTTAATATTATAGTCTTATAGGAATTATAGTGTTTTTTTTCTTACTGGCACTTAGTAATGGATTATTTGGTTGTCCTAAAAGTACAATTTTAGTATCATAACATTTCATTGCCCAGTTTTGTTAAAGTGGAATAAAAAAAATAAAAAAAAGATTCAATGGTTCAATAAATGTAACAAAAAGAAATCTGTGATATTTACACAAAAACAAAATTTATTAGAATAATGTTTAAAATTTACAGTTAACAACTGTAAAACATATTTATAATAAAGTCTTACAAAGTATAAGGTAACACATAATCCAGTGCATTTCCTTGAAGCAGGATACAACAGAGCTGAAGTGTCTTGTTCTAGGACCCAACCATGGCAATTTGGTGGTACTGGGATTTGAACACACAACTGTCTGATGGCAAACTCAAGGCCTTAACAGCTGAGCCACCACAACTAGCTCTAGCACAGCACACTGATTCAACCACTTCTAGCGCTAAATGAACTCCACTTAAAGATTGCATTGAATCAATGGGACTTAAGCTAGTTGTGGTGGCTCAGTGGTTAAGGCTTTGCGTGTCAATTTAGAAAGTTGTGTGTTCAAATCCCAGCATCACTCAGTTGTAACCTGCATCAGCCAAATAAGCAAATTATGTGTAATTTTAAACAATTTATGACATTACAGTACATTAATATAAATATAAATATGTTTTACAGTTGTTCATTGTAACTTTTACTGCAAAATCCGCAGTAATTTGTTTACAGTGTACTTTACCGGGTTAAATTTAATATTATTTTGCAAGTGCTCACAAAACTAGAAAAACAGAAACAACATTTACATGAACTGATTGCATTCCATAGTGGGGGTGTGGTTTTTGAACTCGGTTTGCATATGCATTTGCAGAACGTTACATTGATTTAATTGTGGGCATTATGGATGTGTTATTTTCAATATTTCTGTTGTTGCCGCCGGCTGGGGCGTCAGTCTGGCAGCAGGTACGTGGCCAAAGAATGGCCTATAGGTTATATTACTAAATCCCCAATGCCTACAAGCTTGAAAAATCCTTCTTATTTGTGCAAGTAATAAATGTCTTGATAAAAGAGATGCCTCATTTAAGTGACATAAAACATGTAGAGTGAATCTGAGAGACACAGATGATCACAGAGACACAAAATCCTCAATCCCGATCACCTATTAACCTCGATCTTGAAGAATAGTTTGCTCAGCTGTAGCGGGTCTCTCTCCGGGCCTCTTCAATGGGAAGTGAATTCAGACTAATTGGTCTCTTTAGTTTGGCTGCTACTTGTGTCTACAGAATTAAATCCCCTGAGATTAGTGAAACACTAATACTTAGCCAAGAAGAGACTAATACCACATGTGAACTCTATTTCTTCATTATTGTCTAAGCAGAGGCTTTAACATTACACTTCACATTACACACGAATGTAAGGGTCAGACTGGATCATTTCACCATAGAAGGGAGTCACAGAGGTAGCTAAATTTCACCACAGACTTTGTTCTTAAAACATAGACCCTCTAAATTTCTAATGAAGAATTAAAATAGAGACTACTGTATATTAGCATTTATTATTGTAATCCTTTTTTTTTATTTGATCTTTTTTATTATTTTATTTTAGAATACACCGAAAAGAAAGCGATTGCTTTCGTGGATTAAAAAAAGTATGAAAACGTGTGTTAAAAATGTGTTTTTGCCAACTGATTTTGGTTTTTTTATATTTTAATTGGAACATCACCTACATTCTATACAGCATATTTAGGGTTGTGATTTTTTTTTTCATTCATTCAACATGGTGTATCCAGAGCCAATCCTGGGAACACTGGGCTCAAGGCAGGAGAATTTGCAAAGATGAGACACCGGTCCATCACAGGGCACATTGACATGCATACACAATCTGCCTCCCTGCATGTTTCTGAACAGTGTGGATGAAACCTTGAGGACACACACAAACATGAGGAAAATGTGCCTTGCACAGTGGCACGGTTCGCCTCCACTGCTTGGTGCGAGGCATACTCCATACAGATAGTAATCCGAGCTCAGGATTGAACCCAGGCCTCTGAAGCTGTGCGGCAGCAATGCTACCCACTGCACCACAATGGCACCCTGAGTTATGATTTTGACTATAATGTTTTTCTCAAGTATTCTTGAGATCATTCAGAGCAATATTCTCAGAGGTGAATTTTTTCATGTATAAGCAAGGGAGCCTGAAGCAGAGGCATGTCAGACTAATATGAATAGCTTTGTACAAGCCTAAGACATCTGTTTGTGCATGGATGTGAGTGCGAGTCAATGTGAGGCCATGTGCGTGAGGATGGCCTACAAGGCTATGCTGTGTTGAAATTCAGGTTGGTCTCATTACAGAGGTAATTCCTTCAGCACATTCCTTGAATAATGGGAGATGATGGTAATGATGTTTTAATGGCCTTCACAGTGCCCAGTGGCAAGATTCTAATACCCCGATTTGCCTCCGCTGCTTGGTGAGAGGGAAGATTAATAGAAAACGAAGAGCCATTATATCAACACAAGAAATCAAATCAGACCACACTACCAATCTCAGCTTTCTCTCGCCTCTTCTCCTTCACTAGCTCTTGCTCTCTTTATTCGGTTTTCTTCCTTTGAGACATCTGTGCACCCCTCCCTTATTCTTTTCTTTGCTGTATCTTTTTCTTTTCACACTGGTTCTTTATTCCAGTCCACATTTCAAAAGGAGCCAGCAGATTGGATTTTATATATTGCCATTTGGCTTTAATGGGGAAAGACAGAGCTATGAAAAAAAGGTATTCGGTAATGCTCGGGAAGAATTGTGAGATGTGGGAACAGAAGCAGATGAGCAACTTGCTTCAATATGTAAATTCAAGTGTTAAAGGATAACTAGAGATAGCCTGATTGGTTTTGACGGTCAATGACATATTTAACCATCTTTCAGCAATGTAACTTCAATATCACCAGAAGGAAATGAAAGAAAAATGTAAGATACCGCATGGGATATAAACACTTACACAGCACAGTATGAGCATGACACACAGAAAGGCAGAGCAGAGATTTTCTGATGACATCATTTCAATATCCAGGAAGTTACATGTATAATGGCGCATGATGGTGAAATTACCATAGCTCAGGAATGTTTCATTACTCTGACAAGAACAATGTCAACAGAAGCCTGTAACAAATAAAATCAGTCAGTGCTGAGTTTGCCAAAAGCATCGCAAAGTTAAGATGATCTTAGCTGGGAGAGAGAGTGTTCAATGTGATGCTCGCTCTACCATTTAAACAATATAAACAAGGTAACTATAAAACTGATAATCTTGTCAGTGTGTGCGTACATGAATGTTAAAGGAGCAGTTTGTAAGTTTTTTGAGCCGTCTACTGCCTGTAAGGCCAGTTACAATTGTAATGACAACACTGAAAATTCTCACTTTCACTCAAACCTCCATTGAAACTGCATATGCTTTGTGGGTTGGCTTTGAAAGCTCTATTCTGACAGGTCTAGGGCTAATTTCTGGGCCAGAAAAATATATATGCCAATTTCGTGGTAATATTTTCATGGCAGGTATGTTTGAAATTGTATTTAATTTAATTGTATTTAATTGTATTTGTTGTGCAAGCTAAGAAAAAGGACTCCTGATTTTTTTCTTTTTTAGACCTAAGAATTTAGGTCTAGAAATTATTTAAACATTACAAACTGCTCATTTAACCCTATCCTAAGAATAGTTTGATGTGTTATCAGGATATTCATAAAGCTTAACTAAATTTAACACATCACCCACACTGCTTATGAACTTTCCTGTAGTGGTCACCAACCTTTTTCCTGAAGCTTTCTATTAAAGCCAGAGTTCATTTTCAACACAAATGCAACAAACCCAATCCAGTTAATTATGCAGCCTGATTATCTAGATCACAGTATCATGACTGATCTGATATACATATTGGAAAGCATTCTGCAAACTAGGTGTCACGGCTATGGAGGCAGCAATTAACAAGTTGCTGTAAGTGAATGAGATCCCTGTCTTTGACACATATGCTCAATGTGCACAGCTTAGCAGGCTTTGCTACTGCATAATTCAAGCCATGGCATGACCACTCATTACATAGATGTCATTATCTCTCCTCAGTGTCCTCACCTGCAATGGCATTATCATAATAATCAATTTCACTAGCTGGGCTACTGCAATGAGGGATGTTGAGGGCTGTACACAAATGCTGAAGAGTATGTCTGTGCATGGTAATGTGTGTAAAGATAGACAGAGGAAGAGGGAGATTTGTCTTTGCTATGTTCAGATTTTTACGATTGTTATGAATCATCATGTTTATACAGAATGTACAACTCATTAGACATATTTTACTTCACGATACTGATCATAGGCTATAAAGTAGAGGTTTAATACCGTTACGGGTCTTGGCGCTAGGATGTATAATAGCGTCGTGCAGGGCCCGCTTGTATGAGAGGACAATATATGGGGTGGAGTGGAAACGAGTGTGCAGACGGATCCACCTAAAATGCATACACTTCGAGCGGGGCACGAACCAGAACAGTTACAACCACCCATCTGTAACGCTAGCCACTGAGCTAATTCCAGGATCAACAGGGGATTGGGTCGTAGTACTTATGAGATGTACAGACTTGCGGAAACTCAGAGCCTATGGCTCAACACAAAAGCACCGCAGCGTGGCGGGAAAATAACACAAAAAGGCCCTGTCGTTTGGCCGAACTAGAAAGAAATAAATCTTTCCTTAATATTTAATATATCTAGCCCTGAACCTCAATATTCGCTTTTCTAAACATAAACTTCAATATTCACTTTTCTCAACATAAACCTTGATACTCGCTAAACAGAGCAGCATACCGCCATTCTACTGGGTGGCACAGAGCTGTATCCGCACGCGCAGTGAGGCGGTCGGAGGGCTTATGAAGAGGCGTGGCCAGGTGCTGCATGTTTACCTGCACGAGAGCACCGCGTTATAACAGCCCGTCTCCGCGAATTTGCCTTAGAAGGCACGTGCAGCATTACAAATATAATGCCAATAGGTATGTGTGCTTAGTACTCAAAATATTTTGTATTCATATTTAAACTGGTAGTGGGCATGGTCTACACTGGAAGTGAATTTTTTTTTTTTTTTTAAGTAATAAATTAAGTAATATGAACCCTGTCATTATTCCCCAAAAACAGGGTTGCTGGAAAAAAAGAAGTCATTTTTCATTCACAAATTATAACAACTTTATTATTAATCAATCAATTCATTCATTCAACTTTATTCACCTCCTAAACCAGATGTCCTGTGGAACTTTCTAGCAATCTTTTGTCTAATAAGACTGAGTAAACAAGTTAACTACGTTTCAAAACAACAATGTCTTTCCCAAGTCAAGAAAAGTTATTTCCAGATGACATTAGCCATCTAATATTTTATTAGATTTACTTTAGTTTTTGGGTTTGTTACATTTTAGAAAGATCAGAAAGGTTTGCTGGATACACTATCAGAATCTGCTAAACTTGGTTTGTTTCTGGGGTTGTTTAAGCAGCATTCCATTATAATAACAAATGGTTTTCCATTTTTTCCCCAATTTGTATAATATTAAATTGTTCTTTATTTTGCAAACAGGGCTGCCAGGTATAATGTCCATGTATCGCAGATATACAGCAATATATCTGCCACTATTAACTTGTTTCCCATGAAAAGACTGAGGAGAAAAAATCCATATAGGACACATTATTTGTTCACTCTGAATAATGTTTTTGTAATCAGGTACACCCGTACTATAGTGTATGCTGTATCTATGCATATCTCACATTATTAAAACAATATAACACAAGGCTATGGAATTCTTGATTCTGATTGGTCAAAACAGCAAGACTGGCCGTAAGGTTCTGTATTCATGTGATCATTTTAAGGATACTGCCATACAAGGACTTGTATGGTGGATGTTCCATATTAACAGATTACAAAAGTGTATAATCACTGATACTGTGAAAATATCTTTGAGGAGACACATGACATATGATAATGCAGATAACAGCAAATGCTGACCTTTGACCCTCAAGAAGGAGATGTTTTAAAAGCCATTTAAAGCACACAAATCCAGCTGGAAAAGCAGCATGTCTGATAAAACATTTACTGTGGAAGAGAACTTTTGCTTAACTATTTACTATGTTTATTATAGCTTATTAATAAATGCAGTTTATTTTTAGAACTTTTTACAGTCTTCTTTAAAATGATATCTGAAATGTGTGTAGCACTCCTCATCATTTAGCATAACCTTGGCCAAAGAACCAGTAAATCATCAAAATGCGAGTACAATTTGCACGTCTGAAGTTGCCAATGTTCTATTTTCAAATCAGATTTATAGACAGAGTATGAAAATTGGCTGCAGATGCTTCCAGGTTGATCAGCAGTGAATCGACTGACATCCATCTAGCCTTGTTTGGCTGTGCTAAATTAGACAGAGTGGCTTCAGCTGAGCGCATATTCCTCGTTATTAGTGGTGCTTGTTGTAATTAAAGCATGCATGTGCTTTTACCAGCTCTGCCCCAACCACTGAGATTCTAGAAGTAATTACCCCCTCACGAAAAAGCATCTTAATTGTGTGCATTCGAGATTTATTGACATAACAATAGCACCTCGCAACAACAATGCAGGAAGAACCTTATTCAACTAATAAATGCTCCGTGTTTTTTTTTTTTTTTTTTTCAAAGTTACCATCATGATATTGGCTTCCTTAATATTTACTACTGGTCAGAACTGTAACTCCCTTCATCTTTTAATCTCCATGGCATCTGGAAGATAAACATGCTGGAACGTGTAATTAATTTTGTGTTAAAATTAATGCATGCTCGAAATCAGTGAACTAGCAAACATAAAAATTCTCTCAGAAGGCTGAAACAAATAAATATGAGAAGAATGGTAAATAAAACATCACCCCTTTAGTTGTTTCTCTCTCTCTCTCTCTACTTCCACATCCCCTCTGCTCTGAGGCATTTTCACATTAAATGGAGTTTGACTTTATTAGCATCTATAAAGTGCGGTTTGATTCAATGGTTAAAAAGCCAGATCTCATTAAAACCATATGACCGTGATGGGTTAGAGTGAACCACAGATCATAGAGCACCTTTGCTCTATTAAATCTTACTATCCTTCTCAAATGTATTCCTCAGAGCCCAACTACCAGCCCTCAATTAGACCCAAAAAAAAGTAGATGATATAAAACAAGGAAAAAATAGATTGTAGATCTGTACAAATGATGGAACTACTTGATTACTACTTGTCATTTATACTACAGCGCTGATGAATTCTGGAATCTGATTGGTTAGAAGGTGCTGATTAATTTTCTATAATATCAGTTCTAGTAGTGCCTGCTGTAATCACAGGTTTATATTAATGCACACGTTCTAATACGTCAGTATTTCTATTGTAACAGCTCATCAACAGGGAGTTGTATAGCTGAGGCTCCACTTAACAAATTTGTAATTGTTGATACGGTGAAATTTTCTCTGAGGAGATGTTTATTTAGCCTTTTGGGAAGGAGTCTCCAGTGTCAGCATTGTTACATTCAGCACTGTAACAATCACAGGTTAGCTTGTTGTGGGTTGTTCCTTTTTTCTCCACCACGGGAAAGTTTTCACAATAGAACGCGTCCCTGTTTTTCAGTTATATGCCAAGCTGTGTTTTTTTTTGTCTTACTAACATCAAGAGACAGAAAAAAAGAGAAGCTGGTGAGCAAATGACTGTTTATAGCTGTTTGAACATTGCTTTGCATTAAACATAACTAGAAATGGATGAAAAGTAAAATGTGTCATTCCATAATAAATATAAAATTGTTAGTGTGGTATAAGAGGAATAAAATACTTTCCCTGTTATTGGGAACTCATTGACAGGGTTGTTCAATAATTTCCTATAACAGCATGCCCCATCATGTTTTATTCTTTCCTTGTCACACTGTATGAGAAACAATTTCATACATCACAGCTCTCTTGACCGTTCCTGTGAGTGACTAGACTGGATTCATAACAGATTTTGAGTTTCCACTTACATTAAGTTTCCTTTTTTAAAAGTCTATAGGTCAGTTAGCCATTAACCATACATGGACATGATTTACCTTCGATTTTTGTGCAGCTAACACTTTTCAAGTAACTCACATTATGGAGTGTATAGAGATTATGTAGAGTGTTGAGATTATAAAGTTGTACCCATGAGTGTAAAGATTCTGAAGTTGTGTATGGACCAGCTCTTTTAACATGGCAACCGTTTCTGAAGCTGGAGAATAAATCATTTCTAAAGGTCAGTCTCTGACTATAGACTGTTTTATATATATTAGAATGAGTGAATTAAAATATTTAGAGGATTTTAACGTGCAAGAGTGGTGCCATTGGGTTTTAATCAGATGAAATCCTAAGAAAAGCTAAGGCCGCCATCCCTACCCCTCTGCCTAACCGCAACCCATTCCTAGCTTTTCATCAAGTAGGCTCATAAGAATTCATAAGAAGTCTTTTTGGTATTTCTTGTAAGAATTGTGTGTAAGAATTCTTTTGTGGCTTCCTCACTATTTAGATGCATTGTAAAAATATATTATAAGTTTAACTAAAAAATGTGTTGGTACAAGTGCAGAATTTAAAGAGAAAATATTTATATATACTAGTAGTGTAAATCTGTGATTGACAGAGTGTGTCCTACATAAGTTTCACCAGAGCACACTGTGATTTTTGTACCTGCCAGCTGATAAACAAAAAGAGAAAGCTGAGAGAAATATTCTGCCAAAGACTGGGAAAGAGCAGAACTTTTAATTAGCAATAAAAATTTTTAATAGTCAAGTGTATAATGCTGTTTTGGGATTTATATACAGTCACATTGCAACTGAAAAAACCCCCAACAGCATTCCTGTTCAAAGGCTCCTTCGCTTTTCCTCTGTTCTTTTTTCTTCATGTTCCCCCTTTTTAGCATCACATCACTGAGAGACTTACAGAGAGCATTGTAATCAGGGTAAACAGGATGCCAATAAACATGCACCCCTCAGGTTTTCCTTTTCATTATCCAACCTACACAAACAGCTGTCCTGTTTCTATATTAGTCTGTACTCCTCACGGAGGATCTTATCCTCACTTCATTTCTTTTCTCTGCTGTTCCAGACATGCCTTTGTGCAGACAATCAAATGGACAGTGGAGAGGATATTCTCCACCTGAAACAGTATTACAGTATTTTTCTCCATCGCATATTAAGCCCCACAAGTATCCCAACAGTTTTCGTGCAGTTAAATAACAAACCTGCTGTTGCATTTTGCAGATCATATGCTTTGACATTTGCAGCCAAATCCCATAATTGGCTTGGGAAAAAATAATTAAATCAAGGTAAAATGTGTAAGACCTTGTATTACTGTAAAATGTGTATCTCCTAGTGTGTTGCTTTCTTGGCAGCCAGCAGGAAGGCTCCCTGAGGATCCTGCTGCCTCGTTCCTTCTTTCTCCTCTCTTTAAAAGGCATTATCTTGTATAGTGTGCAACAGATAACGGCAGTAAGACAAGTTGGTAAGAACATGAGTACCATATAGTGTATTAGATAGGAGGGCTAAATTCTAATACCTATAATGGCCTAATAAGAATGGTGTTGTAAACTATGTGGTACAGTTTTACACACACACACACACACACACACACACACACACACACACACACACACACACTTAAAAAGAAATAGACAGCTGCATTCATGATTTATTATTTTTTTTAAATTGTTTTGAGGCAATATTGCCCGGCATGTTATTAGCACCATTGGTGGTACTCATGGTTCCACAAAAATCCAAAATAATCCATATAATCTGTCATATTCATTTATCTTATATGGTTATATGTGACTACTACGTCCACAATATATGGTCAAAAATGACAGATTGTTTGTAGACATTAAATAGCACATGTGCTTGTGACCTTGGTTATGAAATACTATTGTCAAAGTGGCTTTAACAAATTCCATATAACTCTACTGCTAGTAGGCTTAACATTAAGTATACTTACAGTACAACTTACTTTCTATATATGAGTATGTGTAACTATACTTGTAGTGCGGTACAGTAGTTTACACTTGATATACCAGTTTGTCTAAATATATTTAAAGAAGTACACTATGTAGCAAGTAAACTATTATAGTTTTAGTTGCACTAGTAATAACATTAGGGAACTTATTTATGAATGTACTACATAGGCCTATTAAGTCCAAGTTATTTGTTTAGTTTGTAGTTAAGCAAGTTTTGATCTAGTATGCAACCTACCTAAACCACATGTCTAGGAAAGTGCTTTCTTTAAAAGTGCTTGGAAATGTCAAACCCTTTCCGCAGTAAAATGTGAAGTCTGTTGCTGGGAGATTGCATGTAATTTAGACATATACAGTATGCCTTTGTTAGTCTTTGTCGCTTACACTGTTCAATGGAACTGACCCGTTTATTGTGCATTTATATTTCTCTAAAGGTTTTCTATATAATTCCATGACATAATCACAAAATCATAACGGGAGGAACAAGGCATTCAATACTTGGCACAATATCAACCCCACCAATATACCGTTTTCTTAGAAGTGAATTTAAGTAAAAATTAGAAGTGAAAATCACTAACAGGACCTGTAATTCAGTACTGTTAGTGTGGATCTTTATAGATCATAAGAATGTAATATCTGCTCTAGGGCCTTAAATGAAAGCAGTGTTGCCTGACCTAATTTAATAATTCTTCATGTGTGTCAAAAAGGCTTGCCGTTAACAAGGCAGAATGCACTGTGGAGTACTACATAAAGAATGTACCACAGATTTAATTTGTATTCCACCTTAATGAATTTTGGTATGAAAGAGTATGAAATGGCTTAGAATACTGGCATGCAGGCTGTTCTGAGAAACCTAAACACTCCTGCTAAGAGGTTTTTTCAGCACAATATACTTTTCAACTCCTATTGCCGTTCTTTAAGAACACTGACACTTTCTTGATAAGTGCACATTTGGAAATATGCGCTAGATTACCCCCATTACCCAAACGACTATTACAACTGCATGTTAGGGTGTCCATGAAATCATTTATCTAGTTTCAATTCCCATTTCTTGTCCATATCCTACATAGTTAGCAAAATTGTTTTGCTTTTACAACCAGCTTTCATGAAGATAGATTTCAGTAATCGCTGTGTCAAGTGAAAAATGAATATCCAGCCAATCTCATTCTGAGAGACCTAGCTACTCAGAGAGTCCTAAGTGTGTTTTGGGCACAGTACATGCTCTTTTTCTATGCTTAGGATGAAGTACTTCTCCCTCCGCTAAAGTCCACCCACAAGACACTTCTAGCCACTAGCACTTTGCTAATGAGCCATTATTGTCCATAGAGGGCCAGGGTACAGTCCAGTAGGCATGAGTGTATGGTGGTGGGTCAGGTGCACACAGGCTGTACCCATTAAATACTGTCACTATCCATATCTTTATCAAACAGAGGCTCTACTAACAGCATGAATAATCAGCGCACAGGGCAATGCTTTCCCCAGTGGTCATACGGTGGGCATCATGCCCATCTAATTAACGCACTAATGGAGCAGGCAGCATGCCTGCTGTTAAGACTACTAACCTCCTGCACCCCTTGGGAGTGGAACCATGTCCTTTTGTGGAGTGAAAACATTCCAGCTTTTCTACACCACACTCTATAAGCTGCAAATTGCTTCAACCCTACAACACTGAGCCAGATTAAGCTATGCAAAACTGGTATGAAACGTTATTGTCAAATCAACAAAGTCACATTTTATATGATCTCATAACGTTTTATTTTCAGTCATAGAACTGGGGATGATTTAAGATGGCCTCATCTTAAATGAAGCGGCATGCATCTATATTAGGATGAGGTGTAGTAGCATAATTATTTGGACATTCTTTCCAGTATTCTAATGCATTGTAAATGAGCAAGGAATGATGGGTCCTAGGAGTTTAGGGGGTTTTAGCTTTTACATGAAACCTGACCTGGCATAATGCTCCATTATGAAGTTTACATTATAATGCATTATAGCATGCGAAACAGATACCAGAGCCTTACATCATTGATGTCTACAATGTTCTTATGTACAGATATGATTTTATGTAATTTGACATTAGGTCATATGCTCATGCTTCAAGTTTTGTGAACTGAGCAGTATGAATTATAGGAGCCTGTATAACTATAGGATTATATGAATGCTACTGTATGTAATATAATACATCATATTACATAAATAAATAATAGGAATCCAGGGTGTATTTCATCCTCGCATCTAGTAGTCTTAGGATAGGTTTTGAATCCACTGTAGCACAGAGCATTGGGTCACAGCTCCAGGGTTCCTGGCTTGATCCTGAGTTCAGATTACTCTCTGCATGGAGTTTTGCATGTTTTCCTCATATCTGTGTGGGCTTCCTCTGCCTTCTCCAGTTTCCTCCCACATCTGGTCAGTAGACGGATTGGCTACACTAAATTGCCCCTAGGTGTGAAAGAGTGTGCAAACGTGTGTGCATGGTGCTCTGCAATGGACTGGTGTCCCATTCAGAGTGTATTCTCTCCTCGTGTAAGATTGTACTTCACAGTGACCCTGACCAGGATTAAGCGGTTACTGGAGATGAACGAATGAATATGTATGCTACATAATACAGAGTGTCCTAAAAGTCTCCATGCATAGGGCAAATTAACACTTTCTAGCGCCTTTAAGAATGCGTTTGACAAAAGAAGAATGTACTGAAATCATTCTCTGGGCTGGATCGGGAAGCTGTCACAAGGTTGTGCTGGACATGCAATTACATGCATAATGCCAGATGTGTCTTATCTTAATGGTGTTGGATGAAGTGCTAAAAATATGCAAAGGTGACAGAAGTGTGAAAATAAAAAGAAAAACATCCACTTTCAAAATGTATGTTTACAGTAGCTAAACCCAATTAATTTACCTTCTTTTTTTTAAAAAAAAATGTAACTCAGGATCCTCTTTTCCTTAGAGACATTCAACCAGCCAAAACAAGCAGTACAACCAGTCACATCATGTACTTGTTGTCATACTGCATCATTGGCGTAGCGCTAACAGTGTAGCACACCAAGCATCTGTTCTAGTATGACAGTAAATGATTAATGTTTTCCTTTCTGGGGTGTGAGTGACACTGGGGCATGCATCTCCAGAAAATCAATGCTGGTCCTCTGATGGCTCACAGATGAGTGAAGCACTGATGAGTGAATGCTTTAGCATTGATTCAATTCCTTTGCTTGTCTTCTGTCTGTTCTGGATGGGTTAGCAGAGAAACAGAGGAACATGCAAAATATTTCCAGCAAAACAGCTTCAAAATATGAAAAATGCACCATGAGTCTACCTAAGCCTTAATCGAATAAATGACAACTGTAATTTTTTACTTGAAATCATATACATTTACAATTCTATATACAAACAGATGTAATCAAGATACGTACCGTGATGGCTGGTCATGATATTGAATGGGAGGGCTAAAAAAATTCTACTAACTATCAGTAACTCAGCATTGCTATTATGAAATCATTATGGTTGAGCCTTTTAGCACAGGGTCTCATCATAGGCATAACACTATTATTCATACACATAGGAACACACTTATTGAAAGAAAGAGAGGCAGCACCATTTGTGATTGCTGTTTTTAAAGTCAAGTGTTGAAGTCTGTACTCATGCTGTGTCTCTTCTGAATAGCAAGCACGGTAAACAGAAAAGCTGTGCTTGAACAATCCCTGATCTAGAAAGTAATCCCACAAATTACACCCACAACTATATTTCTCATGTGTTTTCTTAATAACTGCTGATGGTATGTTATGGATGTGTCAGTGAAGCAGGCTTAAATAAATTAGTGGCAAAGATAAAATTAGTGACTAAATGGAATAAAATCACAATTTTCACTGATACGCTGCATGATTGTACAATCTGAGCTAAAAAGAAATCAGCCCCAGCCTCTAGTCTGCACCATTCTGTGTATTTGTACTTACAGTTGGTCGTGCCAATGTTCTTGGTTCCACAAAAGCCAAAGATAATCCACTTGCAGTGAGATGCGGGACACGAGTGTGTACTCAATGTGTATAATCAATGTCCTAATCCTAATAATCAATATTCCAGGCATGTCAGTGAATAAACCAACAACCTTAAACACTGGATATCCATAATCACAAAACCAAGAAAAATGGGCGATGGTCAAAACCATAAACAGAGTACATAGAACTAGGAAACCAAGGCTCAGATTTAACAATACAAAATGCAGGATAAGACTTCATGATGAGACAAAGACATAGAAGGTTATAAATAGACTAAGTATTAAAAAGAGCTAATAGAAAAAACAGGTGCCCACAATGGGGTAATAAGCCAATGGTGGAACAGAGGTGAAGACAGGATGATTTTGCTTGTTGCCATGGGAACCATGATGCAAAGGAAGAATCCATGACACCACTTCAAGATATTTGTTAACAGGTTAGACAATGTGGATAATAAAATGAGTCTTATTTTTGTGGATTTTTTCCTTGGAATAGAGGGAGAGGCATGCTAGCCCATTTATACCGGCCACATGCACATGTGTAGGTCAGAAACCTATCTTGTCCACATGCATATTTATTTTTATAAATATTAACCTAGGTGGTTTAGTTTAACCAAATACTAACTCACCCAATATGGGTTAACTAATGAACCAGTTTATATAAGCTGACTTGGTTTGATTTACTTGAGCAGTTGTGTAATATTTTCTAGTAATTATTAAAAGAAATACATAAATTAAAGGGCCTCTGATGAGCTAAACCAAGCAATATGATGAACTGTTTGGGTGAACTGTGCTTTTGCTAACATCACTTGGTATAAAAACTTCACAATCAAATAGTTACCACAGGAATAAAACAGTTCTCATGCTCTCCAGTTTCCCCTTTTCAGAATGCTTTCCTCAAGTTTCATGCCATAACTACATGGCACAGGGGTTGCTCATCATTAAGCATCCTGGCATGTGGCTTTGAACATCTGAACATCTCTAAAGCTTGTCGACTCTGTGAAAACCAAAGCCAGGAATTCACTTTGATAAACATACATCTTTAGCCTTGATTAAACTAGAACACTACACAGCCTGCACAGTTGCTCCGCTTTTTGAATATCCCTCACCAGTGCTCCTCCTTCATACTTTATAAAAAGCTTTTAGAATTTCTGCCTCAAAAGTTGGCATAGAAAGATGGAGAAAATCTTTTGGATGAAGAAGAGGGTTTTGCAGTGTAAAATGTATGCAAGTGGCTCTCTCAACTAGATTTCATGAACATTTCATGCTTATTTATGAATTCATTGTCATGAATAAAGTGATTGTCATGGATATTTATGAATAAGTATCACTCTCATATCTCACAAGCTCTTCATTTTGCTATGGTTTAGTGGGGAGATCAGGGAATTGTAGGCTGCATATTGACTGATACTTGTTCCCTACATGGCAATCTTTGAAAGAAATGCAGTTCTCTCATCTCTGACTGCAAATTCACTAAATAAAAAAGACCTATTTTCCTGTGTAAAATATAGTTTGACTTACAATCATATCCTATTTGTATAATGTCCTTCTTCAGTCAATAAGTATAACAATAAAGTATATATATAAACAGCTGATAAAAAATGAAGGACTGTCAAAGCAGCACTGTAAATGAGAGCATAGAGAATTGTGTATGCAGAACCTCATATCGCATTCAGTCTAAGATTTCCAAATAAAAACGTACATTTCAACAACATCCCTTTAAGATATTTCCATGCATTTAGACCCTACTTATATTCTAGACAAGTTCATTATAGGCTGATGATGGAAGAAGTAGAAAGATATGTAGAAAAATGACAGAGAAATAAAAAAGGAAAAGCATGAGCTGAAGAATAACGAGGGTGAAGGAGTGAGAGAGGTGGAAAAAAATATTTGAAAAAGATGTCTGATGCAGCTAATCCTAGAGAGCAGAAAAGAGAGGCGAGGTAGGGAATGACAGAGACGATGTAATGAGAGTCCTCTCTTTTTCTCTGTTTCTCTTTTCCTCTCTCTCATTGCTCTCTCCTCCCTCCATTCAGGCCATTCTCAGTCATGCACTGCTTGATGGAGGGCCAATCAACTGGAAAAAGGGGACCAGACTTGCTAACAAAGTACCGAGCACATACTTAGCCCTGCTCGCAGCTTTTCAGAGTAGTTACAAAATAGTGAGGGAAAGAAAGTGATTGTGAGAATGTTTCACAAATATTGTCATGTCAAGTAGATTTTCACTGTTTCAACGGACCAAACCGAGTACTCAAAAAATAGTGTACCAGAGCCAATAAGTCGGCTCTAGCTTTCTAAACATTAACCATTGTGGCTTCTATAGCAGATCATTATCAAGGCCAGGGTTGTCCAATGACACACACTTATGTATATTATTTAGCTGAAGGCAGTTTGTCGGACCAGAAACTAGTCAACAGGCTTGACACATTTTGAATTTTCACAGACTTGATTTTTCATTTAATTAGTGTACTGACTACATGGCTTTTTTTTAAAAAAAAAGCAAACTGTATGATGAATGGACAGAAAAGTCCAATTTAATTCAAATGAAATGTCTCATCTGCTCAGATTCTGTGACAATGGTCAAAAGTTGTACTGTGAATTGCCACTACATAACAAAACATAGGCATCTTTTTTTATTACATCTTATTTATTATATTATTATTACTTATAGCCTTAAATAATAATAATCATTATGGTTAATTATTAAAAAGTAACTGTTGTCACCATTCAGTCATGTTAGATGCTTATCCAGACCTTCATAAAAGAAGGCCATAGTCATTAACAGAGGCGAGTTTGGCAGTAGTAACACTGATTTAACTGCATAGCAGGACAGCAATGGCTTAAATGGTGTATGAAGCTGTGGAAGGAGAGTACCCCTGGCCTTATATTGAGTCAATGTTTTCTCTGCAGGCTACCAAAACCAATAGTTATGTCACGCATTGCCTTCACTCTCAGCCTAAAAATTTCTAAGACATTTCAGCATTTAAGAAATTGTCATGGCAAATTGTGGTTTTGACTAACGGAGTGTGATTGAGCTAGCTAAGAGTGGCATGTAATGTGGCTAACTGGCAAGCAAAGAATAATAATGTTTAATAAACTGTTAAAGATTTTAATTCTTAATACTACTGCAGTTCAGCAGGGACTTGCATCATTGTTCTGGAAACATGATTATTAAATAAGATCCAATGAAGCAACCTGCTACTTGAGTAGTCTTTTTAATAGATACTTTATTAATAATCAGTATTGAGTAATAATTTAAATTACTACTTTTACTCTTACTTGAGTATTTATTATTTTAAAGTAACATTAATTTTTTTACGTGAGTACAGTTTTTGGCTATTCTACCCACCTTTAACCAGTTCACACCAACAGTGTTTTTTTGCCTCATATTTCTCATATCATTTTATGCTGGATGATAGTAGGCGTTCCTATCTTAAAGTACTGCTGGTTGCTGGTTTAACTTGTAGTGCAGGGCTAGTGAAATATGGCCATACAAGCTACATAGCTAGCTATGAACACATACAAATCAATTTGAACATAAATCAAATGTTTTCCTGCTAAAATTGAAATGTCTTTCCCATTTTGACTGCAAATCAAATCCATTCTTGTAAAAAAAAAAAAAAATCTGAAAGAAATGCATATGTAGAAATATAAAACACAATGCCATCTACTAGTGCCAGGATGAGCCATAAACAGTTTATCTTGGCGATATCCGTTGCCTCTTTGACGGATTATATCCTACCCATGTTAAATGTACCCAAAAAAGGATGGGAAAAAAACAGGGACTGATTCTGTTTGAGTAGTACAACCTTCAAGCCTGTAGTAGCATGGTGTGTATCGCATGGTGAGTATCGATGAACATCACCACACTAAACAATTCAGAATAATATGCAACCATTAAGCAAAATTGTGTATTGCAGTGTGAACCATAACCTCTCATATGTATACGTACAGTATGTAGCAGTGTGACAAGGCTTTATGATCTTGTCTGATCAGTTCAGTTCAGGTGGGTGTTGAGAGACAGAAGAGCGCTGAGCAGCCTGGTTGCTAGGGGTGGAAACTGCAGGAGATTGTCATGTGAATTATTTTTTTTAAACTAGGTCGACCTCTAAAATGTGCATGCCAAATAACATGAAGTTCTTGATTATTGTTGCCATTGATGTGTAACACACACTTATCACCAGTAAAGACTAAATTTACTGTGTCTTTGGCTCTGTCCAAATGTAGAGATACATCTTGGCCCCACAAACAAGTCACTTCCATCCTGTATGCTGATTTGTCATTGTCACAGATGAGACCCTCCACTGTTGTCTTGATATGATTTGAGGTTTTCGGCACAACCATGTGTCAGCAGAGTAAACAGCAGTGGAATGAGGACACAGCCCTGAGGGGCTCCAATGCTCAATATTGGGGTGCTAGAATTGGTGCTGAGCTAATTGCAGATATTGTATGTAATAACAATAATGTCAAAAATACATAGCATACCTAAATGTCAAATATACAAACAAACATAAAACTTTAATAGAAAAATATAAACAGCTTGACATGGAGATAAATTTGGATTTTTTAAAAATATAAATAACATTCATTGCTATTCATTTTTATGTGCATTTTTACATGTATTAATTCATTTGTTGCCACATATATTTTTACATATAGTTCTATCACCAACCTGCTTTGGTACAAACCAGCAAAACTCCAGATTAAAAACTGGTTGAGTTAAAAGTTTGCAAAGTAGTCATGAAGGTAAACCTAGCTATGAAACTGAGCAAAAAGAAAGAGAGATTTGGTGATTCAGGGATTTTTTTTTAAAGTCTAAGAATCTGCTATTTATACAACTCTAAGTCCCCAGTCAATCAATTATTATTATTGCATGATCTTACCCCCAACTGATTTATAACCCCACTGCTATTTATGCAAATAAATAGTCTTTCCTGTAGAATTTCTCACATGCCAAGCTGTATCTATAAATGCCTCAGATTTTGGCAGCCATTCTTTGAATGCTACAGAAGTACTTGTTGGTCTGCGGCACTTCTAATAAGCAGACAGCAGTGGGGGATTGTGGGTTGAAAAAAGTCTTATACGTTTTTGCAAGACTGAATTGTGGGTTTAGTCTAGTTTTTACAGCAGTGGCTTTAATTGGTTATTAAGTTGCTCTTAAGTAGTGTGAAAAGGTCACTGAACTTCAAATAAATCAGACAGTAACATATACGGACCTAGTTTCATGTGAATAACTGGTAAATTGTCATGCATTGTCAAATTTTAAAAGGAAATCGGCTGGTAGGTTGTTCTTGAAAAAAATTGGAGACAGCCTTGATGAGTTTTATGTGAAAAGTTTTGCTTAATTTAGCAACATCCAGTAATATTCAGTATTTTGGAAAATGAATGTTTGGAAATTTTCTTCTGACACATTAATGCATGTTTACACCATACAATCTTTGGGCAGATTTTGCTGTCACCGACAAAAATTGCACATCATAAAATAATTCTTTAGTCATGACTTGACATTATGCTGTCTTAGAATGCATAATGTGACATACTCACCAGATTAAGTGGCACTGCAACCAAAGACAGCCATCAGCCAGTTCTGACAGTGTGGGAAATTTTTTGATTCAAATCTCAGTTTTTTTTCCACTGCTATGACACTCATCTTAAGGCCACCAGTAGAAGGCCGGCATAGGATTACACGAAACCCATGGCAAAACATAAATGAAACATGCTAGTGGACAGCATCTTCACTTCGATGATGTCTGTTGTCCTCTTTAGTCAAGATTTTATTGGGAGCATCTCATACAGTGTGACAAGAAATCATTTTAAAACTCTGCTAAAATCACAGTGTAAAAGACAAACTGGATATAAAATATATATCTGAAAACCTTATTTGAATACAAATTATATATCTGAAAAACTTGTTAAAACTTGTTTATTCAATGTATTGTTGTATTGTTATTCTCCTTTGACTATGTGCAGTATATTTATACACATTGTTCCTGTTAATTATATCCTTTATTGAAAGGACATATTGAGTAATTACTATAATTATAGTTTTGTGTTATAATCTAGTATATATGTCTAACCAGAATAATGGGCGTGAATTCAGAAAATATGTAACTGAATGCTCAAATGCCATTAATCAATGAAAACAAACAAACAATCAATCAAACAATAAAGTAAATACTGAGTAAAGTTTTTGTCTATATTTTAGCTATCAGCCTGACTGAATGAAAATGTCAAAATGTTTTTATTCACTGCACCAGCGATGTAAACTTTAATAGATATGACGCACAGCTATAATTTGTGCTTTCGCTGAATCTAACTGCCTTCTGAAGTATTTCTTCACACCCTGTGGTGTACATTCTTTTCCTGTTCCAGTGTGCCAGTTCAGAATAACAACATGGATGCCAATCTACTCGAATGCAAAAAAAAAATCTGACAAGTACCAGGTCTTCCCCCTTTTTCTCGCTGCCTATCTCTCCCTCTCTTTCTCTGTCTCTCTCACTGAGACGTGCATAAATAGATGGGCAAGGGGCCTTACTGGCTGACAGGCTTTGAATAAATTTACACTTATTTCACTCTTTTATTGAAGTGAAATGCAGCATGTTGATCCAGTCCTTTAGGTTTGAGAGAGCAGCAAAAAGTACATTTTATCCTATTATTCTGAAGCTATGAGTCATAGGTGAAGCGGTCATTTACAAATCATAGTCCTTGATGTGCGCATGAGGATTAAAGATTGCATATCATGTACAGTTCATAATCAATTCTAGCAGTGTCCATGCTTAAATCCTACTCCAACTCTAAAAGTGAGTTGAGCGCTTCAGATCTGTGTGTGGGTGTGTGTGTGTGTGTATGTGTGTCATTTCTGCTTTCTCTGAGAATCCTGGCATGTAATTTATTTAGCCAGTCCTGGCCTTGATGCCAACACCTATCGAAGTGTCACTGGGTGTGTGAGCAGGAAATTTGGAGGCCTTGGCTGTGAAAAAGATTGTAGCAGGGCTGTAGTAAGGAGGGGGGAGTGTCTAGGCAAGTAAAGAGAATAGGTTTAGACTCATCATGCAGCATGGATGAGTGGGTAAATGGTGTGAGGCAATTCTCCACGGCTGTGTGTCTAATGCCTTAAGAGCAACGCTAATGCGCTTGCACATTGCTGTTTCTGTTTCCTGCCAGAACACAGGTGCCAGGGACAGACTGATGAAAGCAAGAGGAAGGAGCAAAAGAAGGGAGGGAAGGGTAAAGGAGGAGAAATTAACAATCGCCATCAGACAAGGGAGGGTGGCCATTACTTATCGTTACACTGTAGTCTATTTCTCTGTTCTTAATATATGTGTGAAGGTTTACACCTCCTGGGCATTTTTGTTGAAGATTACCTCCCATATTATGTAACACTCAACAGACGCCGCCCTTCTGTTGTTACATCTCAATCTGTTTTCAATGGATGCAGATGAATAATTTACACTGGGGGTGATTTATCTTGTATAAAAGCCTCTTTAGCTAAGATGAGGTTTGAATGAGCAACTAGGATATGGTGGGAAGCCACAGTGCATAGCCTATGTTTCTTATACCAAAAGATAAACGTGGGGACGACCAGTGAAGCTGTCCTGGGACCAGACTGTGTGAGGGGAGAGGGGACCCAGGGGGGTGTAGTAGTCCATTGATACGCAGAATAGCATAGTCTGAAATAAGCCTATTTGATAAAACTACACTCTACACTCACCTTCACAACCATATGTAGGTCTTCCCCAAACTGTTGCCACAAAAGTGGAAGCAAACAATTGTCTCGAAGGCCTTTTATGCTATAGCATTAAGATTTCCCTGCACTGGAACTAAGGGGCCCAAACCTGTTCCAGCATGACAATGCCCCTGTGCACAAAGCAAGATCCATAAAGACATGGTTGGAGTGGAAGAACTTGAGTGGCTTGCACAGAGCCCTGACCTCAACCCCACTCAACAACTTTGGGTTGAATTAGAATGCTGACTATGGAAAGCCTTCCCAGAAGAGTGCTGGTTAATATAACAGCAAAGGCTAAATCTGAAAGGGGGTGTTCAAAAAGCACATATGGGTGTGATTGGTCAGGTGTCCACATACTTCTGGCCATATAGTGTATAATGCTCTAGGTCTCTGCTTTGTCCCCAACTCATAAGTTATTATTTCTCCTACTTTGTTAAATTTGTTGGGTTTTTTTTCTTGCCAAGAGCTTCCATACACACTGAAAGTTTGTGGCTAATTATAGGCATTTTCTAATATGTACAGGGTCTCTGGCTATTATGCTACAATCATATGACAACTTCATTGCAAAATTTTGAGTTTTTTTCTCAGATCAGCTCTCTCTATATCGACGGTTCACATTCTTAACTGCAAGTGACCCGTATCAAGCTTTAAATTTAAAAATACATCTTTACAAGCTTTACAAGCTTTAAATTTAAAAATACATCTGCCAAAAGAACAAGACTATTTTAAGGTTCAAATGAGTATATTTGGTTTATTGTAATCTTATAATAAGAAATGATAGAAAAAATTGAGTTCTATTCAACATTTATTTTATTTGCTATAATGTCATATTTTGCAGTTTTTTTTGCATGAGTTGCATACGTCATGCATCGCATCTCAGTTGAAGCAACAGTTGATTGCACCAGTAGCCCAAGCCTGCATCACAATTTACTCCGGAGCAATTTACTCTGGAGGTCAGCAAACAGGTTGTCAGCTGTACATGATCAGGTTGAGAAGGCGAAAAAGGCCAGATGGCTAGCTTTTTCTGTTTTTGCCACTATTGTTGGCACTGCTGCGCTAAGTGATGTGTGGGTATGGGAGAGGAGCCAGCAACAGTGGGACTGCAGTGTGGAGGAATTCACAAAGTATATATAGGAGAATATTTCTCTCGTCTTGTAGCCATGTTCATTTTTGGCCATGTTTTGCCATTTCTTGGGCAAGTATCAGTCACAATCAAGTCATTTCAGATTACTAATTATCAACTATATCGCCAATTACCCCACCCTTCCACTGCACATAGTCACATTTAGTCCATTGTTATTAGGCTGCACAGCTGACACTGATGACAAAAGTGGCTCAGGTTTGATTTGAAAAGATTGGATTTTTGTGCCCATACAGTCCTGAAACAAGTAGAACTCAGCGCCAGTGGTGAAGGTGGGGTTGCATCTGCTGCCAACAAGTCTAGTCCTTCTTGTTACTAATTTGTATGCCAGAAATACCCTTAAAATATACCCTGACCATGTTTGGATCAATGCCAAAATGTAATCAGTTCATTTCATCAGTAGCAAGAATACATCCATATAAACCCTAGATTTAAACCACTTATATTTAAGATATTGCACTAAGAAGAATTTTCTACTGGTGGATTGACAGACAGACTGGTTTACCAATTTCAAAACTCTTCAGCATGAGTTCCTGAACATGAACATGTACGTTACATCTCTATATGACAAACAGGAAGGATGCTATTTAAGAAACACTATTTCAGACACTTGACCTTGTTGTGACCTTGACCCTGCTTGGATCAATTCCAAGATCTAGGGGAGGAGGCATACAAATCAGATCTGTATCAGAACATCTTATTTGTGTTATTTCAAACTGGTAATGTGAATGTAGCCTTAGTTACTTTCATTCATTAGGCTGCATAACTCAGGTGTATAAAGAAGAAAAGAAAAACGAGACTGTATGTGTACACAATAAGAGTTATAGTTTGATCATGGGTCATTTATGGGTTATGTTTCCTTCGGTGGGCCTTCTTAAATGGGCCTTTTAAAATGCATGGCAGGTCTGTTTATACACATTAAAACAATAAACTGTAAATGTTCAGAAGCATGTCCTTTTTTGTTCTTCTCACTGTCTGTAATCTTTTATTAGCCATTGAAAAACAACTCCCTGTATCAGGCTCTCACATCATAAACATCTGTATATCTGGTTATGACAGTATTGATCTGTTTACACTATTATTAGGAATCCACTAGACCGATCAAATTTTTTCTTCATGTCCCTATGACCAATATTTAGTAATTATTTGTGACATTCATAGGTCACAGTTGCCAAATGGAAAGAAACCCTTCATCCAGTAAAGGTACAAGAAGATTGTTTATTGACTCCCATAAAGTCCTTATGAGTCATGTGTTATTATTATTTTTTTGATAACTTTTCAGTATATTATCCAGTGTTTTTAACACATTACTGACTGCAGTATAGATGCCAACAAAATCCCTTTATGTTGCAGTTTACTTTTCTATTTATTCTACAGTTCAAATCTAAAATGCTTCTGACAGCAACACAATAACACTTGATATCACTAGTAAGCCAGCTATTTGCTCCAGTACATCTTTGGTTTTTGGCACTTCTAATAAGTAGACAGCAGCGGGGGATTGTGGGTTGGGAAGCATCACAAGGACAAGGATGGGAATTCAGTAAGACGTTATGCTCAGTTCACCTGATCTCTGCACAAAGCAATGACATTTCCAAGTGATGCTGGCACAAATGCTGGTCCCACTTGAGAGCACATGTTTTATTGATCAGTCTGAACCCAGTTGTTCTCTCCTTGCATACACACACACACACACACACACACACACACACACACACACACCCTTACGCAAGACTAGATTTAATGTAATGGTTGTAACAGTGATTGTAATTCTTCAAGTGGCTATTAAACAGCGTGAAAAACTCATACAGCTTCAGAGTAGATCATATAATTAGCATTTTCATAGCTTCTCGCAGGCCCTAATAGCTTTGATAATAGCATGTTCTAAACTTTCTGAGAAGTCTTTATTTGATTCTGAATACTCAAAACTTCATGTGTCACTTCACATCATCATTATTATATAATATCTTCTTAACTGTCATACATCTGCTTCCCTTATCCAAAGAATATGGATGTAAGGTGAAACAACATGAGGATGATTCCATGACTGGGCTGCCATTTAGCTCTCATAACTCTTAAACATTAAACTTTATTTTTTCAAATCATTTTTAAACATTGAATCTGCGAAAATATACACTTGGGAAATATCCCAAATGTTTCATAGGGGTGAATGTTTTACAAGGTTGAGCGAATGTTGTGCGAGACTAAAATTAATGAAACTACATTTTTTTCATGACTTCTAACGGTTGACTCAAGGAAAATGATGTTTCAAGCATGTTATATGGATTCATACATTAAGATTTTTTGAACTATGATTATATTTCAAGGTAAAGTGTAGTTATAGTGAGGTGGAACAGGCAAGTTTCTTAAGTGTAGTAGATAGGTTTTATGTTATGAGGGTGAGTCAAATGAAAACCTTAATTTTTGTTTTTGCATTGTTTATTAAAATAGGTGTCACAAAAGTTTAACAAGTGTCCAGTTTCCTCTAGAGAGAGAGAGAGAAAAAAAAAAACTTTGATTCAATTCTAATTTATGTCACACTTTTAAGGTTTTCATTTGACTCAACCTCATATTTATCTGAAACGTGATTTTTGATGTTTTCTTGATTATCTGAAACATGCACATAGGTTGTTGTGAAGGACTTTACTTATGTTTAAAATGTCTTTTACCTTTACCTATACAGAATGTTAAATATCAGTCAGAAACAAATAGCACCCCAATCATGGAGTTCCTATTTAGCAAAATATAAAAAATTGGGGATTTTTTACTATACTGTATTTAAATCAAGTCAATTGACCTGCACAAGACACAGTCACAGATGAAGACAAACTGCATATTAAAAGGTAGACATCTTGCAAAAGCGGTCAGGTTGATAAATGAATGGAACGATAACCAAGTTTTAGTCATGCAGTCACATTATTCATGTTATATGAATTGAACCATTAATAAATCATGAATCAGAGGTTCTTATATAATTCCTATATTATATATATTATATATCTAGGCTTACTACTTCATGGTGCATTACTAGTGTAAAATTCATGTTGCATTACTTATGCAAAATCCACAACGTTTCACAAAGTTTGGATTTTAACCAGGCCAGAGTGCACACTGCTGCAGTAGCCTATAGCCTGAAATATAGCCCATGTGTTGTTTAGATTATGGGGATACACTGCAAACTATTTTGTAATAATTTGTAATGTTTATAGCTAGAAACGACAAAAATAAGACCCAATGAATGAATGAATGAATCAATCAATCAACGAATCAATAAATGTCCATGCATTGACTTGATACCTTACAGCACAGTTCCTTCATCAGGGAGGTTTTGAGTCTGAATACCTTCCTTCATCATACATTATACTAAATGGCAGTTACTGTCTGTTTCTAGGACAATTTAATGGCATTTATGGGACAGAGAAAAGAAAAGAGCTCTTTTAGTCTTTGGTATCGTACCAGAAAAGCCTCTGGATTCAGATACCCTTGGTGTTGGATGTGATAACAGCTGGCTTGCACACGGCTGTATTTCTGGGCATTTAGCCAGCCTTCTGAAGTATAAGAAGTGTGACTCTAAGATTAAGGTAGATGGTATGCTGTATATTCCCTACTCCAGTTCTTAGCCTGTCCCATAGCCTATACCAGGCCACGACAGGCATGAGCCAGATAATTAGCATTCTGTTGGGAGCTGTGATAAGAGAAAAAAAAGTGGACTTGCTTGCTTGAGGTACTTTATGTTAAACTTCCTGACTAGGTCAACACCACTACCAACATTTGAACACATACATGTACATCTCTCTGCACAATAGTTAATTGGTGATTAATCTTTTCTCTCTCTTTCAGCTGAAAAAGTACCTCTTTTGGCTGAAAAAGCACAGTATTTAACCATTTAACTGACATCCACTATATAATTGCCTATAATTGTCTAATGTTAGCCAAACATAGATTTTATTCCACAATAAAGACAGAAATTGAGGCCACCACAGCTTTCAAGCTGGAAAACAAAGACAAGACAGGTAATTAAAGTGAGATGGTGGAAGGGGGCGGGTCTTTCAGGGGTGTCAGTTAATACTGGAGAGTTCAAACACCTACACCGCCAGTCATTCCAGATTCATATGTTGATAGGCTCATCTGCCATTTTTATTGGGGAGAAAAAGGATGACTCTTTTTAGGTATTTTTGAGTGATAAATTGTAGCATCATACTCCGGTGAAAAAATGTTCTGAAACTGTTCTTAAACAAATTGCATAAAGGTTGGCAGGTCTGATAATGCCACCTTGTATGTTTAGACGAAACAAAAAAGAGAAAAGGCATTATATGGATGAACTTTTAAAGAATGCAAAAGTGTGACATTTTGAGAAAATCAGTCTAATTAAAGTCATTCCCTATGCACTAGTATATACTGTGTGCACTAATGACACAGAAGCACTACCTCTTCTTACCTACTTGTTTCTAATGTGTTTGTGGCTTGAGGGCTTATTCTTTAGAGCATTTAAAATATTCATGAATAGATACAGGGACTTTATTACATGACAGCAAACTGTGACAGAACAATCATTTAAACAATGATAAGATAGCTAAAAAGTACATTTAAAGTACATTTAACCTGTGAGCTTTTACATATTCCTGAGGCTTTAAGCTGATCCACTGTGACAGCTAGCAGGAGGTGAATCTTAAACTCAGATATAGAAAGTAACAAAGCTTTGTAGCTGATAATGCAGTGATTCAGACCTGTACTCTGTTCTACCTTCAACATGATTAATGCTGGAACTCTTAAAGAACACAACATAACATTATTCATAATGTCTTATAACATTTTAAGAGATTAACTTCATAATTCCAGTAAATATTTGTTACTATTGCTATCCACTGCATCCATGTGGTTTTGGATGTAATCAGTTTTGAAATAAAATACTCAGACAGTTGCTGATGGTAGATTTTGCATATGAAATGCATGCCAACGTTTTGAAGACAATGTTCAGTTACAGTTTTTCTCATCTGCTCGAACACATCTGTTCATTCAGAAGTTCTTTTTTCGAAACAGTTCACACACAGGCTGAAAATGAAAGTCACTGGCCAATTATGTTTGCAAAATGCTCTAACACTCACAAAACATTAAAAACATGCAACAAATATTTCCATCAGACACCACAAAATGTGCTCAATATATTATTTCAACCAATCATTATGCAATGGACAACAAAATACAGCTATCAGTATGAACCTGTTCAACCTTCATGTGTGCTGTATGCCTGTGCCATTTGTTGAATTTTATATAATCATAGTGTGTGCCAAAAAAAAAAAAAAAGGCAAGCAAGCATATCACAGCAGGAACAGTATTCTTTTATTCAAAGGTGATTTTACCAGACCTTACAAACCCTACTGTACTCTGCCCTTTTTACTTATTTTAGATGCTCTGTTGAAATACTGTAAAAAAAAAAGAGACAATTTCCAAGAAGGTTTTTTTTTTTTTTTCATTTAATTCTTGTGTGCAGGTCTTTCCATGCCCATGAAATGATGTTTACATGCAAGACTTAAGAAAAACTCAGACATTCATTATGGTACAGTTCTTGTATTGCATTGTTTATGGTATTACATAACACTAAAAGAATTTCAGAAAATTTCAGAAATGATCATGTTTAGTCCATTCGTTCCTGATGATTAGACCACACGTTCTCATCTACACCAAGGGAAAAGTTCTCGGCACCTATTGCCAGGCAACCAGCATTCATTGCCTCCAGGAGGGACATCTGGTCGGTTATCGTACACTTCCATCTCCAAGCAGAGAAGAACTCCTCAATCGGGTTCAGAAAAGGAGAGTATGTAGGGAGGAATTGCGTTATCTTACGAGGGTGTGCTGCAAACCATTCATTCATAGGAAGAGAGTGGTGGAAGACAACATTGTCCCAAACGATAGCATAAAGTGTCATGTCAGGCCTCAACAGAAGAAGAAGGAGAAGAAGAAGAAGCCCTCTCTCTTCAGGTGGAACCAGTCTTTCATTCTGTGCATGCAGAAATATGATGAGGTGCTCTGTATTGTATGGGCTGACAGTTGGTATGTGGCAAAGAACACCATCATTGGAGATGGCAGAACACATGGTAATATTGGCACCCCTCTGTCATGGCCTCTCTTTACAAATACATGCCTTTGGCCACTTTGATCCATGCTTGCAAATAGCAACTCAAAGGTGGCATCTTTTATAGTTGGATGAGAACTGATTGCTGATTGAGTAATTGTGCAAAGGAGTTTCACACAGGTGCATTGGAGAATCATAATTATGAAAGTAATTGCTATTAGCTGTCAATAAAGGATTTCCTTTTTTTTGACACAATTAATCCAATAGAGTGTTTGGTCTTTGGATGAGATGTGTGTTAGCTGTTTCTAAAAAGCATGTTAAAAATGTTTGGAACCAATGAAAAAGTGCTAACACATTTGCAAGAAAAGGCTTCTGCTTTGCCAAAAAGTTGATGATGAATAACAAGTGGATCCCAGATTAATTAATTGCGTCTGAACAGTCGAGAAAGACTGCATTAGTTGAATGTATTAGTTAGATGGTTGTTAGTGTCACAGCAATGAAGGAATGCAGACAATGAAAAATTCACAGTTTGGTTCACATACTGTAGACTGCAGTTCTAACTGTGTGGAAAATGTGAACTGTGGTTAAAAAAAAAACAAAACCTTGGTGCTGAAAAAATGCAGATACGGTAAAATGCCGTTAAAAATATAGACTCTGCTTTAATTTCTTGTTTGTTAAGTAGCTAACTGCTATATATTCCAAAATTTAAACTGCTATAGATTTGAGTTTAAAGTTATTCAGTTTTCTGAAAGAGTGCACAAATATTTGGAAAGTGGGCTGTAAAAGTACATATTTCTGCCAGTGGTAGAGCTCAAGTGAGAAATGAATGCCAGAAGTTTGACATGTGTGTTCACTGAATGCATTTTGAGTCACAGCAATGAAGAATAATTCACAGTTTGGTCCATGCGGAGTGCTGTTGTGCTAACTGTTTGAAAAGTTTTGAAAAAGTAAACTTGGTACTGAAAAATGCTGGCTAGCAAAATAAAAAAAAAATAAAAAAAATAGAAATAATAATTATTTAAAAAAACAGAAAAACTGTAATAATAACAACAACAACAATAATAATAATAATAATAATAATAATAATAATAATAATAATAATAATAATAATAATAATAATGAGATAAGTTATACATTATTGGAACACATTTATTACTTTTCGCCCATGATTAGGATGCATGTGGAGGCAGTGAGTTTACTAAATTGCATAGTTAATCATGGATTTAGGGACCTTATTGGAGTGCCAATTTCTAATTTCCTCCAGATGGACTACAGTGACTTTCTACACAAGACCCCTAATGCACTCCATTGCTTGTACCTTTGTACAAAGTTGCTAATTAACTAACCCACAGATTTAACGATAACAAAAAGATTAACCTCATTGATTAATCCTTTTTCTGATGAAACAGAAGAGACCTCTTTTATACACTGTAATTGATGGCTATTGAGGAAAGTTTTATGGCTGGAGCACAAAGCTATTACAGCACATAAAGTACACTATAGTCTAGTTCTTAAGTGCTTCTCCAGTGTTCATCAACTTCTCTCCTAAAGCTACACCTAGTAAAACAGTGCTGTATTTTATTGGGAAGTGACTGTGGGATTGTATATTTTATTCTAAAAACTGATTCATTTTAGGACATTGATATTTAACTATTCATTTATTTCTCCACACCAGCTCTATGATAATATGAACTCATATAGTCGTGTTTTAACGGCATATCATTGAATTAATTCCATCATGCACACCATTTATGTCCTGTCAGCACTGTGTATGTCATACGTGTATTTCGCACTGCACACTGTATATGGCTGTGATGACAGTAAAGATCTACTTGACTTGACTTGATCATTGTGAAATTAGAATGGTTACAATTTTGCTTGGTCATCTACTATTCCTTCTCTGTTAAACATACATTCCCAGAATGTCTCAAAAACTATCTTTACTCTATTATATACAAGCTCAAGAAAGAACCAGGACATTATTAACATAGCTTTAAATCACTTATTTACTTAAACACACTCTCTGATGTCTCTTTAGATGTAAAGAAGCCATGTTGTCAGAGTCAATTACTCCCACAGCCTGAGTAAAGCTTTTTCCATTCGATCAAGCATCTCAGCTGTCCCATCTGTCACTCATTAATGAAAGGATCAATAGGCCACTCATCTATGTGTGCTTTACTGATAAAGAAAAGGGCAGTCAGTCCTGTCTGAGATTACTGCAGAACAAATAACTCATTCCTCGGCAAACCAAACACCTCTGCCCAGTCAGACATTTGAGTGGACAAATATCCAACCCTTCCTCTACTTTTTTTAAAAAAAAATTCTTTCCATAAAATTCCCTGGGATCAGCAGCCCTTATCTAAATCTAAATATCTAACATGGGATAAGCATAAGAATAAAATATGCAGTGCCATGCAGAAGTATTCACCCCCCTTGATGTTATTACCTGGAATTGAAATTGACTTAATTAAGATTTTTACCATTTGATTTACACAATATGTGTAACATTTGAATGTGCAAATAATTTTTTTAATGATAACACAAAAGTTAATTAAACAAAAAAAGCAATCAGAATTGTTGGTTGCATAAGTATTCAACCAGTGGGTCAGTCCTTGCCAGAATTGACTGCAATTACAGCTGCATGTCTTCTGGGATATGTCTCTATCAGCTTTATACTGCTTCTCCCATCTGGATTACAGATCTTTCCAGCTCCTTCAGAGTTATTGTTGGCCTCTTGGCCTTTCTGACTAATACCCTTCTTACTCAGTCACTTATTTTTGGTGGAGAGCTTCCTCTAGGCAGAGTCACAGTTGTGTCTTATTATTTCCATTTTTTAATAATGGATTTAATGGACCCCTGTTGGATTCTCAAGGTTTGGGATTTTTTTAATACCCAATCCATAATAGTTAATGGGTTTTCATAATGCTCTCTAACAAACTGTGGGGCCATCCAGGAACAGATATATTTATATTGAGGTCACAGCCACAGTGGTTTATTTGTAAATAATTTTGCAACCTCTATTGAATTTCTTCCAGTTGAATAATATGGGCTATTTTGTGCAGATTTATGATACATAATCCCAATTAAGTCCATTTCAGTTCCAGGTTGTAAGACTACAAATTGTGGAAAAGGGGTTATAAATGTCTGAGACTACACTGAAGTTCTGTTGTTGTTTTTTTCTTTTTCATTTATAGCTGAAAATAAACAAAATAGCTTGTTTATTATAAAGAAATAATTAAAAAAAGAAAAGGAAATGTCCAAAATCCTAAATATTCAATATTCAAGATTCTGTGTGATTTGTTGTTCACTGTTTAAATTTAAATCTGTGAAATAAAATTTAACTTTTCACTAAAGTTATTGCTGATAATATAATTTATAATTTAAATTTTTTTTAATTAAAATTTGTAAAGCTTGCAAAATAGAAGCCATTTCTTTAGTGGTCTCAGACTTTTGGACCCCACTGAATGTCAATGAGTGAAAGAACGTTCTATGCCTGACTGGTTTCACTATTCTATTAGTGTGCCACGGACAAGTTGGTACTACAGAAGCAGGTTACATTTGAGTCAATAACTTCTTATTGATCAGGCGTTATTACAGTAGCAAATCAAGCTTGCTATTTGTGGTTGGTCATGGAGACCTTAACAAAATTAGTAAAAAAAATCACTGCAAATTCTATAGACTAGCCCCATGTGAATCACTTCCTGCTGATAGTGATATAAAAATGAATTGCACTTTAAAGCCATGCTAATGGAGCATTAGTGATGTGGGGGAAGGCCTGCACAGTCTAGACAGAATAATCTGTATGCTGCAGACTTACTCATGATATTGTGAACATTTAGAGATTTGTACACTAGCTAACAAGCATTTATTTTTTCAAAAGAAGTCTTAAAGTGAAGAAACCTTTAAAAGTATGAATTTTTAAAATTAGTTTATTGTTTTTTAATAGTTTACACATTTATTCCATTATTTTATTTACAGCATTCCATTATGCATCAAGTGTTTGCAATCTATTTCATATTTGTCTGCTTATGTGGCTTATGTTTTCCACAAGGAAGAAATATGGAAATAATTGTGGAAAAATTGCTTGAGCAATGGAAATATTGAAATGCTAGATTGTGCAGTCACAAATGTATGTTTGACATCACCTATTTGAACCTGCTTGCTTTCGTTCCTCAGAAACAAGCCATGCATAGAGGTTATCCACTGACTCTCTTGTTTGGCCCAATTTGAAACCAAAAACTACTGCACTGCTCAAAACCACTGTTATTGATGACTGACTTTTTCTCATTATTTTCTCATTATTCTCATTTCTCATTATTCTCACAATTTTGTGCTCACAATTTTCTTGCTTAGTCTCGTGTGCATTAAGATGAAACATTAAACTGCTGGCTGCTTTTTGTGTGTGTATGTATATATGTGTGTATATACACACATATATACACACATATATACACACACATATACACACACATATACATACATACATACATATATGGAGTCATTAGTGGTCAAGGGTTGGGGGTTCGATTCCTGCCTCTGCCCTATGTGGGCAGAGTTTGCATGTTCTCCCTGTGCCTTGGGGGTTTCCTCCAGGTACTCCGGTTTTCAGTGCAAAGACATGCATTGTAGACTCATTGGCATCTCTAAATTGTCTATAGTGTGTGAATGAGTGTGTGCGCGTGTGTGTGTGATTGTGCCCTGTGTTGGGTTGGCACGCCATCCAGGGTGTCCCCCACCCTGTGCCCCGAGTCACCTGGGATAGGCTCCAGGCTCCCCCGCAACCCTGTGCGGTACAGAAAATGGATGGATGGATACATATAGATATATTAAATATATCCACAGGCAGTGATCACTGGGGGTCCAAGCATTTCTTTACAGCTAGTGCCCCTAGTGTCTAATTTGTGTAAAGTCACATAGAATATTAGAGATTAGCTACATGGGCATACTATTCACCTTTCATGCTGATTTACCTTGTTCAGTGCCTGCTAATATCTCACTGGCTGATGGTGACCATGATTTTCAACTAATCATGTCACCCATAGCAATCCCATTACTGACTAGCATGTGGATATAGCTTACAAAATTTCAGTTTGACCGTACATGTGGTAACAGAGAAACAATTATTTGAATGTTATAGAGATACAGTGAGGTCCAAAAGTCTGAGACCACATTGAAATTCTGTTGTTATTGGTCAGATATTCCTTGAGATTTATACCTTAAGCTGAAGAATGTGTGCAGAGGACACTTCCATTGGTTTTGATCTAACCTCAATCATCCTGCTTTACACAAGCTTATGGAGTCCATGCCAGCTCGAGTGCAAACTGTCATTAAAGCCAAAAGGAGACGTGCAGTACTAAGAAATTTTCAAATTCATGTAAATATCCTATAAAATTGTACTTTTCACTCGTTATTTTGATATAATTTGTAATTAAACATTTTGTATTAAATTTGTAAAGCATGCAAAATAGAAGCATTTTCTTTAATGCTCTCAGACTTTTGCATCCCACTGTATAAAAATATAATATGTAAAAAAAAATTACTAAGCTACCTCAAAGTCATACATAAATATCAAATGTGCTGTGAATAGGCAGTAGCGTTGCAGAGATATGGCCTCATTTCTTGTTTGGCATCTTGATGGTCATATTCACAGGCCTGTCATCGTCAAAGAGAATCCATTATCTCTGTACTATCACTTTGAGGCAAAGTCTGAAGATGCTTTAACATAGCCCCTCATCAGTGTCAGTTTCTGACCACAACACTGCTGCTCACTGAATAGTTTTGGTTCGGTTGGTCTCAGCAGTGCTATTGAGCTGTTTACAAATCTCAGCAACTCATACCTGTGCAATGCCCACCACCATGTAAGTGTCAGTTTAGAACAGTCCACCATGTTCTCTATGGTCAGTGGTGGTTCTGAGGTGGTCCCTGTTCTGGGATATATGAGGTAGACCATGCCTAACCGTGAATAGCTAAAGATTGTATATATTAGTAATTGTATAGGTACATGTAATTATACCTGATCCACTTATATCTTAGGGCTGTATTCAAAGTTGGCAACTTAAGTCGGGTTATTGTCAATGGTTGTGTCAATATTTATGCAGGGAAAGTTCCTAGTATTCAGAGTCGGGTTATTCAAATACTTAAGTTGATTTTAAGTTGAGTTCCCCATCAAATTATTAAAATCAGTGGCCCTGAACATACTGCACCTCACTTGAGCCGATATCGCACATGAAAATTCAACTTCAGTTCAAAACAGAATTGCACGTAACTGAGACACGCCTCCGTTTTTGGTAAATGGCACCCTGCATGACCACCTCCCATGCTCTCAAGTAGCACTGAATACAGTGTGCAGTTTATTAAATCCTCACTGTGCGCAGAACTCTGAATATCCTCAGAATTTAAACTGCATATATCTCTTTAATTATACAACAGTCCACTAATTTGATTGGTTGAGTGGCATTCCAAGAGTGCTTATATTTACTGTAACCGCATTGGGACGTTTCACTGTGTGTGTCACTCCGCTCATCTGTGTTTGCCACATAAAATTCCACTTCCTAGTTCGAAACTGTTACTACAGTAGTATTAGCGATATCATCAGCAGACATGGCAAACAATCGTTTTCAGGAATATAACTTTTAACTTAAAATATCAAAGCTTGTCAGATGAAGATGAAAAAGAAGAAGGGACACCAATTTTAGGAAGCACTTTTAACAGAAGCACCTTTAACAGGAATGTACAAATCCAATGTGAGCTAGTTAGCAAGCTAGTTGACGTGCTATAAAGTGAGTGTAGCTTCTTTGGGATCTATTTCTATTAGCGGAGCAACAGAACATTTGGTCATTTTGGGTCTGAATTGTCACTTACTTGATATTAATTTCTTGCTTATAGAACTGTTGTATAAAAGCAATATCATACTCGCAATCATACGGTTGTAGTGAATATCAGCACGGCTTTGGTTATCTACGGCACAATTAACAGCTATGCTGATGTTCACTATAACCACACTCTTGCTTGTGCGATATTGTTTAAGTGATTGGAAGCTGTGAATGACAACAGTCAGTAACTGTTCATAACATTTATTAAACATATCAGGATATCTGTCTTAGGAGAATGGGTTCTAAACCATGCTGGAAATATTCAGGTTATCTGAGGACTCCATGCCTAGAGCTTAGCATTGAAAGAAAATGGGTCTGGGAGGTGGGTTAATTTCTCTCAGTCCAAAATAGATGGCTGAGGGAAGAAAGGAAATGTAACAGGGCAGGTGGAATGAAGTAATGATTTAATTTTTCATGTTTTGGAGATATCATAGTTATCAGGCCTTTTTTTTATTCTGTAGAATGTTTTGTATCAGAATTAACAGAATCAGATCAGTCACTCATATGTGACTAAAATGAACTTCCAAACAGAAGTTCATGTCACTCAAATCATATTTGATTTTTTCTGGATGGACTAAAATAGGTTATATTTAAGTGATTTTTAAGTGATTAATAAAAATGAAGCAGAATCTCAGCAGATCTCATATATGGCTGTTGAGAGGGAGTGAGTGAGTAACACATGTGAGTCATCATCACTCACATACACAATCTAAAGCCATTAACGGTGTTTTCTTGGTGTGTAATTGTTGAACAATTACTATGTACTAATGTGACCAGTCTAATTTGTCACACACTCTAATAACGCTTTTCCATCAGAAGGTGTGGCAGGGAATTACCCATAATCCTTTACATTGTCGCTTTTTCCACTGCTGAATTTGGATACCCTTCTTGTTCAGGTACCATGTGAGCTGAGCTGAGACACACATGTGAAGCTAAAAATAGTGCAGGTTATCGATTGAACAAACGCAGCTAAACAGACGTTCTGATTAATGTCTTTTTCTGCTCGTGCTTTTCTGAAATGCTTCTCTACAGCACAAAATCTTTAGCAGTAGACTAGTGTATGTCTATTGTGTCTGCTCACTAGGCTTCTCAAACTTTTCAAAAGTCCCCTTTCTGCCAATTTCAAATCATTTGAGTAGTTTTAAACACAAATTTAAACGTCAGATTCATTTTAGTTATTTACCCGCAGTAACAATTTATCACTGTCTTGCTTGATCTTATATTTCTTCTCAGTGATCCAAGAAAATTTGCCTTTTTCCTAGTTAGAGCAAATCCCAAATGGTTTCTTCTTCGCATTCTTTGAGTCCTAGATATGATAGAACATAATGGAACTGAATGCTCTACTTAGTGCCTTCATGAATAGCATAGAAAGACATTTGAGATTCAGCCCCAGAAAATGCATGACTACTCGTGTTTTTTAACATCATCTGGTAAGGTTTGTGCTCAAACTCCTCTGTATTTTTTTTAAATACAAAAGATTAAACTATTGGCACACTTGTTTGTAATTGACACAAACTTACTGTGTCTCATGTTTACTAGTTCACTGTATGAGAGAGAAACGTGGCCATGCCAAGCACACTTTAACATGATTATCTGAATTTTAAGTAGTATTTTCCTAGTCTTGCCAACCAAGTCACCACCTAATAACCTTCAAAGAAGCTCCTCCTACTTTCATGGCTAGTTGTGTAATAGGAAGGAACCAGGATATGGATAGTCCTGGGTTCAGTGTTGAGGAAGCTACTTTGCAATTGTAACTTGTCTCGCTGCAAGCTATTCATGATTAACAGTAGCTAAGCTACAGAAAAACTACCCTTTCTATAAAGTAGCTAGCTACACTACAAGCTACTAAGAAAAAGTAGTAAACTACACTGATTTTTTTTCCCTATTGAATCTACTTTGTCAAATTGAGGAAAAAGCAACTGTGACATTTGCATTTGTACAGCTAATGTATTGTAAAAAATTGTGCATGCTTTGTACAGGGTATGCCATAACAGAGATTTGGCGTTTCTATTTTTTAAACCACTATTTGTAATAAGCAATTAACATTACATAAACTATTGAAAATGTACAGTAGCTCATTACTGGAAAAGCTACAGTACTATGAAAATAGCTCAGCTACTGCCACATTACTAAAACATAATTAAGTTAGTAGCACGTTACTTGTAGCTAGCTACTCTTTAACACTGCCTTGGTTAATATTTGTTGTTGAGCTGTGATGAGCCATGTTGCTTGCTGGTGAAGCCAAGCAGGACATGATAATTATGTTCATTACAGCTCATTAGACCATTATGCCGTATGTATTGAATTCAAGCCTTCTAGGAATCCACTGGGTGCGTGATGAGATGTTGAAGGGGCTTCCTTGCTTTAATTAGCATTTTAGATTAGGTGAACGTTTGTTGAAAGTCCCAACTCTGTGGGATTTTCTTCTATGAATACTAAAGGACTAAATTAATATGACATATTATAATAGTAGACTGAGACAGCCACAGTGTGATTAGTGATCATGACCATTGAAAGTTTTTCTTTTCCACTGCCTTGGGATTAGTACTGCAAGAAACTACACTGCACATCTCTGGACCAAATCTCACTTCCCTTCAACAGCTTGATGCTCAGTGCGCAAACTGCCTTCTAAAGCATCTGAGGATGTGAAAGTCCCCAACACCCAGTCCATTAAACCTTTTTGACTGCTGGCAAGGCACTACAAAAGTACTTTCCAGTTATCATGGGAATAACTGAAGATTTCAACTCCTGTCACTCCTCTGTCCCCTTAAACCAAGAATTTTTTCAGAACTTTTTGACATTGTAAAGAAATATCATTGAACACATCATTACTCTTCAGGCTCAATAATAGAAACACTGACTCTCAGTTTTACAAAACTAAATAATAATAATAATAATAATAATAATAATAATTATATATATATATATATATATATATATATATATATGTGTAATAATAATATAATATATTATTTTTATAATGTATTATATAATAATAATACAAAATAATTATAGAGCTTACTATAAAATTAAAATTGTATAACAAATGATATGCAACAAAAATAGACTCTAAGGTTGTACAGCATTATCAGACCATGATCACATGACTACCGTCCATTCCAGTCTGTGAAAAGGTCAGCCTATAATGTCTTGAATGGAAGAGTGAAAGTTAGGGTGCCTTTCTCATGCATGAAAGTAAATGGAAAACGTCTTCAAAGTTAATTTAACATTTGTCAGGGTCCAGGCCTCAGCTCCCTTGGTAGGGATGTCTTAGTGTGACCGTTTCAGTCTCATTAAGTGCTTCTTATGAGAAATGACTTCCATTGGCTGGGTAAGTGACTCCAGTCATAACATTATGAGTTTGATTAAGAATTGCTCGGTGAACATCACATGGTAATGGAATTCGGGGGAAAATCGCTCGTAACAAATCGGCCAATACATCATGCAGGCTAGGTTAATTAGATGCTATTATGTAAACTAGCCATGTGCAAAAGAAATCATTACACTTCAGTCAGACGGCCCCCTTTATCTAAATTTTCAGTGAGTTGTTCTTACTTTGTTAAGTTGTCACTAAATCCATTAGCTGTTTCTGTCTCAAGTCTCTGGCATAGATCATGAAAGTTATCCCAAAGATATTTGTGCACTGTATTTTATTAGTAAATTAGTATTATTAACCCTCCCCCCAGTTTTTAGTACCTTAAGGGATGATAGGTCTGTTTCTGCCTTTGCAGGCAAGCATGAGGGTTTTAAATCTGATGCAGACAGCTATGGGAAGCCAGTGGAGGGAATGCAGAGGTGGTGTCATTCGGGAGTCTTGCAGCTGCATTCTGGATCAAGGGTTGGATGACGAGCAGAGGCAGGCCCACCAGGAGCAAGTTGCAGTAGTTCAGACTCGAGATGACAAGGAAATGAACAAGCACCTGAGTGGCCTCTGTGGATAAGAATGGCTGGATCCATTGGCCTGATGTTGTAAAGGAGAAACCTGCATGACCAAGCCAGTTTAGGGACAGGAGGTGAGAAGGATAGATAATTGTCTACAACTAGTGCAGTGCTTTGTAGTAGTGCAGTAGTTCAGATGGTGTGATCTGAGACTAGTTGTCCAGGGAGATCATAAGATCTTGACATGGAGATTGCGATATAAGTCATGTCAGGTGAGATTTCTGCCAGACATTCAGAGATCCATGCAACTACCTGAGTGTCTGAGAGACACATTTATGCACCTTAAATCATTTTTCAAGGTACAATATATCCACATTTTCAAGTAGAAGAAACATAGTAAAAGGTACACCACAGTGACAGCGAGAGGATTTTTTTTCTGGAGAGTATAGTTTGCAAGCTTGTTGATGATGCAACTCATTTGCATCTGCCAAATTGGGTTTCTGCCTTCTTGCAGATGGAAATCATTCTCATTTGTTGACCTTTTCCAACAGCATGTAATATAGACACATTACCCATTACATGACTTTGGCCATGTCCAATTTAATTCATTCCATCTGAGAGAAATTCAATGAATTTCAGTTAATCTTTGTCCCTCTCTCAGTAAATTCATTTTTCATTTTTATAGTTATTTACACTCATTTTGCATCTTAGGATAAAACCATATTAATTCCATTACACAAGCTGGGAGATCAGATCTCTCACAGTTTACTAATGAGCTGTGATTAGGGTGGACTCAGAATCTCCAGAAACTCATTTATAAGATCTAAGGCCTGACTTCTAAATTATTCTTCAGAGCAAAGACATAGTGAGAATTGATGCCTTCATGAAAATCAATCAAGTTCCTACTAAATGAATTCCTAAAAGTCTGTCATTGTCTTAGACATTGATCGGATGTATTGTCAGATGATGCTCCATCAGCTCGGAAGCAACAGAGACAGACAATATAAACCATCTTGGCAGTGTATCATTGCACTATATGGTTATAATGCCTTGGGCAAATCCGGTAGTAATTCAATCTATTTCAGCAGTTTCAAAGGCTGAAGAAACTGTGAGCCCACTTGACATTCAGGAGTGGAGAGGGTTGTTGTATCTTTTAGGGCAACAACTTTTAGGGGGAAAAAAATGTTGAGTATTCCCAAGGCAGCTATCCACTTTACACTTTGCGCCACAGGTGGATGAAAGATTTTCTGCCGCTTGTTGTGTCCAGGTATGTTTTTTTTTTCGGTTGAAAAGAAGATATGTGTTTTTGGGACACTTGAGAGCCCTTAGATGCCATATAAAGAGGTAGATAGAGGGGAAAGGACTGATAAATGGCCATGAAATGCTGGCATGGCTGGGAGATTTGTTCAGGCAGCTTGTTGAAGAAGAGATTGCAATGTGGTGAAAAGGGATCTCACATGAGGCAGGTTGCAAATATTCTAAGATTTTCTGTAGGGACCACTGGATTTTATATCTTCTGATTTGTCCTCTCTAACATAACAAAAAAAAAAAGCCAAACTGGAAGAAGGATGTCATTTTCATTCACTTTTTATCTAGCACTTTTCCCTCAAAGCACACAATTTTGAGCCCCCAAATTCAGCCTATTCAAAGCTAATAACTGACACTTTGGGCACTGATAAGAATACAAGTGCCTCGCATTTCATTCAGAAAAAGCCAGGACATTACAGATGTGTAGAATACAACAGTCAAGTTATGATACACAATTCCATTCCCCTGTCACTATTTTCAGAAACACAAAGCACCATGAATGCTTTTCCCATTCTATTCTATCTGTCATGCCAAGAAACACTTTGTATTGTGCACTTATAGCCGATGATGATGGTGCCATCAAGATAATCACTTCATGTGTAAATGGTGAGGTCTTTAAAAACATCCACTTTTACCCTGGAGTCTTTGCAGGATTACAATAATATTTTTTTTTTACATATTGCATATACACAAGAGGCTTAGTTCATACAAATGACAAAAATTGGCCCTCAATAATATTATGAATAAATTACATAATGAACATTACATAATGTTCATAACTAGAAGAAGCGCTCTTACAGCTTTTTCTTCATTTATATTTAATTGGAATTTAACTAGATAACACCAATGTAGATCACTCGTCAATAATACAAACAAGGTGAGTGTACTCAACACACATTAGGTACTCATGGGCACTATGTAACTTTTGGTTATGAACATTTTAATTGGATATTACAGCTTACACTCCAAATTAACTATTTCCCCCTTGGGGGAGATATTTACTCTTAATATCAGAGGCAAAAAATATAGAGCACTATATAGATATCTGGTTAAATTACAATATAGACAGACATTATCATATTATATGGTATGGCTGCCATAGCAAGATATATAACTACTATATTCTCCTTCCCCCCTCCTCTCTCTCTCTCTCTCTCTCAGCCTTATTTCCTGACTTCTTTTTCCAGATGACTGATAACTCAATTTGATCATGTATCTAAAGTGATGGACACATCTAAAGTTAATGTTCTTCTGACTGTCCAGACGTTTGGCCTAGCAGAGTCCTGCTGTGTCATGTCTTATTAATATCCTCTGCTCTGCTGTGCCCCTTGTACACAGATTAGAAGGTAATTAACCTTTAAAGTAGGATGCTGGACAGACATTAACTATTTACAGCACAGCGGGACATACTGGCCTTCTCCTTCTTTATATCTCCTTCTCTCCCTCTCTTTCTTCCATTTTAATATAAACAACAGTGTAAATAAATTGTTTAACAAATCAGTAGTCCATTATTTTGCAGTGCAAAAATGACCTTGTACTACATAAAGTACATGAATATTAATTCCAGATAATGCACAATTCATACTGTGCATGTTGCATAATCGAGTAGATAGTAACTTAAAAACTACTACGATGGAACTTGCCACAATGCAATAATCACTCAAACCTTTGTACATATGTACTTTTTATAAGCTCTACATATTTTGCATATGTATAACATGAGAAAAATACCAAATATACAGCAATAGAAAAGTATCCATGGTTAGACATAGCATTTTTCATACCATTTACTTTCAGGTGCGTGTTTATGAGTGAATAATCTAATGCAAAATTACACATTCCTTACCCACTTCAACCTACTCTTTTCAGTCAGATATGGATATATAAGTACTTACCAGGTGCTGAAGTGATTTGCACCATACTTACTATGTATTTACACGCTCGCCTTGCATCAGATATTATTTGTAAGTACTACACAGTTTTCTTTTGAGTCATTATCGCATTACAAAGCAAACCATGTAATGGAAAAATTACTGCAATTATCACATTCTTATCTATTAAATATTAGGTAGTGAATGCAGTGCTAAGTACAATTCTTTATTTTTACAGAGTTTTATAAAGAATGCAAGTTAATCAGTTACTAGAAATGTAGTTATGTTCTTAGTAAATTGCAGTTTAAGATATACCCTGTATTTAAGCAATATGATGTAGGCATGCATTGCCAGATCTAAGTGAAAATTCAGAAGATGCTGAAACTCTGGTTCATGCTTTCATAACTGCATGCTCGGATTGCTGTAGTTCCACCTGCATTGAAAATTCTGGTTAAAAACCTAAACAGACACCAACATACAGTATTTAAAATTCATCCTTACTCACCAAATGCTCAGGATATTTACACAGCAATTCAAATACAAACTTCTACTTCTCACATCCACAATACATGGTCTGAGGACCTTAGTAACGGTTCTCAGTATCCATAACCTCAGTAACCTTCTCCTGAAAACTTACATTTCTCCCAACACTTCTCTTTTTCTATTTTTTAAAGCAACCTTGAGTGTGAGAAAGTTAATAAAATTATTATTATTATTATTATTATTATTACTACTACTACTACTAATAATAATTTGTTTATACATCTATTTATTTATTACCTGATAAGTACATACTTTTGCAAGAATATTTTCTCCTTGAATATTTTCTAAAGAACTCACGTGGCTAGTGGTCGTCGCTCATCATCCCCTCTCCCCTCAGAATATAGAGGTGCTGATTATTTGCCCTTCAAATCAAGGCACTGCTCCACTGAAAGTCATTATCATTTTATGACATTTATAATGTTCACATATATCACAGTCCAACACTTTGACACATGCATTACATTTAACAGCATGTAAACCTTGTTGAGACCTTTTTAAACCCCGTGGTTTGACCCACAGCAGGGCCAATCATGCAGTGTTCTTTTCATCTACACACACACACACACACTCCGACTCACACAGAAACATTTTCCTTGTGGAACTTATTATGTGAGTGAGTTCATACAGAGACTGCAGGCCACATCTCATGTACGTGGCTGTATGGCTAGGAGTCATCATGTTTCATTCATAGACTAGCAGCCTTACATTCTCACCTTTTCACAGCTGCTATTGGTGCGGACAGAGAAGCTGCAACAAAGCGAAAGGATAATAATGGAGATGCTCAGTGAGAGATAGGAGCTGTATGCTGCGTGAATAGCCAAAGAGAATCTGAAGAGGAAGCTGCAAGGAAAGGGGAAGGGGCATTATGAAGCAAATGCACGGTTTTCTTCCTGACCCAATCTCATAAAAAGCTTTGGAAATCAATAAGTAGGAGAGATTTTGGATTTCGAGTAAATAACATTGGAAAAGAAAACTACAAACTGGGGTTTAGGAATGCATAACTTTTAATACAAGCTGGCTTATGTAAATTTGAATCAAATTCAAAATATACTCACACTTCCAAATTTGTAACAATTTGCATAGTTCAATTTGTATGTAAAGTTACAAAGGTTAGGGCTAAGATTAAAGGCAGAGGTAGTGTTTGTACATTTTCTTACAGAAAATTTTCATTATCTTCAGAATCTTCACTATCACTTTTTTGAATTTCTGTGTGATCACGTTCTTCCACATTCTACATGTACAGTAACTCTCCCTTCTCTTCTCCCTCTCCTTCATGGCCAAAATTATTACAGATGTCCTGACGAGTGACCTTCAACATGCAACGTATTAATGACACACCTACTTAGTGATTTTGATCAAGTCCACTTCGCATGGGGTGTTATTTCTTAATTACAGTAATAAGATAATTAATAACAACACTCATAAGGTCATAACCTCTTGTCGCAGGATGGCCATTTAACAAGCAGGGTACAACATAAAATACTTAGACACAATAATGTGTATCTCATCTCCTCTCATTCCCCAGTGCTTCCTTCCTTCCCACCCCCAGGGCTGAATGACGGAGTGCCCTTGCTGGGTAATTATATTAGGTTTGGTGATGCGGGGTCATAAAACTTAAAGTAGTCTACCTGGAAATTGGCTTTCATCTGGGCTGTGCGTCTTGCTGTCATGTCGGAGAGCATTCTCAGCCCAGGGTCCCCTAGCCTCGTAAATATCACCATCATGCAAAATAAATAGAAAGCGAAAACAAATAGCACTAAATCACCCGCTTTACTAGTGTGATGCCAGCCTACGCATAGTAATTTACTGTTTTTTTTGTCAGGCTGCGTGGTCAACGCGATAACGTACACTTTATTGTTGTCATAAAACCCTTCACCAACCCACATGATCTCCAGCAATCCTGTTCTGAGAGACGAGTAGGAATCAATAACTAGAAAAACGATCCTTCATCTCTAATGAGACTATCTGCTCAACCACTTTTGAATATTTGACATGCATTTGAATGTCAAGACATCCTTTTGACCGCTCTGATTCTCTTCTGTTCTTGCTCTCCTCTTCTGATGCACATACCGAGCGGATCCAGCTGGCTCTCTACTTTCCGGATGTTCTGCACAATGCAGGGGGAAAATTTAATTAACCAGATCAATAGGGTACCATGGCAAAATGGAGATCCGATGAGGTTATGGTGTCTGCTTCAAATGCAAAATTTGTTTGGGGCACTCACCACTGATTTTAACACTGCCTCTTCTGTATTATACAAATTTCATGTTAATAGGTTACCATGCCACAAGGAGGCTCATCTGTTTTTCATTTTGTATCACTTGCAGATTTTAATGTAATCCCACCCCCAGGCTTTGTGTCTCAAGGAGGAAAAGGAGACAATAAAGGTGGGGGAAATTCTTGCTTTCTGTCAGTCATTCACTTAGGTTAGTCTGCGCTTACGGAAAGAGATAGCAATTACAAAATAACACATGCTACACTCTGGCACCCTCAAATGCCTTCCTGGATGAAGGGTCACATTTTTAAACATAGGCTATTGAACTCTGTCTGCAGAGCCCTGTTCTCAAACACATACCACCCCACACTCTCCCTGCCCACGCACACATTGCAATTTCAAGACTTCTTCCTCATAGCCTAGATACATATAAACGTGTTTACTTCTCCACTGCACGTTCATCTAATGACATACAGCACACTTTCACTGGGAGGCACCACATGAGAGCATGATCTTATGACATAATTGTATCTGTAACCATCTATGACCTGTTTGTAATATGACTGTTAATTATTCGCACCGATGCAGAATGATGGGAACGTGTTTTTCCATGTATGTGTGTGTATATATATATATATATATATATATATATATATATATATATATATATATATATATATATCTCAAGCTGGGGGTGAAATCTGGTGTCTGGTGTGGTGTGT
>CM075025.1:10243354-10274601 GCA_037576675.1 Pangasius sanitwongsei | reverse complement strand
AATCCATTGTGGTGGTGTATAGAGCCAAAAATGTTAGAATTGTGTCAATGTCCCAATATTTATGGACCTGACTGTATTTAGACAAATCTGAAGCTAAGCACTAAGTACAAGTGCAAGACAACTTCTATAAAAGTTCAGCATTTATTAAAAAAAAAAATTATTCCTAACACAACTGTGATATTCTGGAACCGACGGGGTTGAGTACCCAGGCCTTCAGCAGTGCAGTCCGAGAGATAGGAAATGTCTGCTACCTGAGGAGGAAGCAGCAGCAGCACTCATACTAATAAGGTACAGGCCAGAGTCATCCAGCCAGAGGATTTATGATCCAGCTTGGAGGTCATCCAATCATTTATACATGCTCTGCAGGAAACATTAGATGAGCCCCAAACATCACTGCACAGGGTTATCTAAGGCTTAGTCATCCAGGCATTGGATTCTGAAGCTCCTAGTTAAAAGTGATAAAATATAGGTAACTGAGGCCATGCCATAGATTTCTTTCTAACTTGTAACACGGACTAATGAAATTCAATCATGGAATGGGGCACATGTTGCTTGACTATTTAAATCCAAGTCCCTTGGTACTTTATTTATTTATTTCTGCCCACTCACCACAGATTTATGGCTGAATATCTGAAACTTGAAATTCATACAGCGTAAGTGAAGCAATGGCTCGATTTAAGGTCACAGGGACATCTCACGCATTTGACAGGCTGGCTAGGCAGGTCAGCTGACTCCATCTCAAATCAGGGAATGAGGCTCAATGGCTGCTTTACGGGTATGAAGGCTTTTTTTTTTTTCCATTTCACCAAAGCATAGACTTTACACCCTCTTATAAAGATATGGGTCATTGTTTTGTCCCATGATACACATGGACATGACACACATTTAAGATTGGCTAGTATGAGACATTACAGTTCACCTTTGTTTCTTACCCTGGTGCAAGTGCTGGCTTAACAACTTTTATATTGCTTATTCATAAGGGAGCCATTTATCTCCCATATGTTTGGATGAATATTTTATCACCCTGTTAGTATTCTAATTATTACCAGCTACTGGCTATCACTTTTTAACCATTTTATCTACAGTAATTAAAAACATGAACTAGATACAGTAGACTATAATTAAATACATATTAACAGCAAACATATGCACAATACCAATCTGTAAGAACTATATAATGATGTAAATAAAAATCCAGATTTACCGAAGGGAAATGTTCTTGTAAGAATTAGATCACATATGCTGCACAGTAAATAATTTACTGTTTTTCTTGCATTTAATTCATTAGTTTTCTATGTTATGTGTGGGTTCAGTAGCCATGGGTGGTTAATTAATTAGCTTAAATGAGGCAGGTAATTACACTATAAATGTATCAAGGCAGAAATAACGCCCCCACATGTGTTTAAAACTACATTGCTATTAGCTGTGAAGAATGCCAGACGTGATGCTGAATTAACTCCACAGTGACCTTCACATTATTCACTTATAAACACTCTATCATACTAGCCTCATTCATGAAATGGGTTAATCTTTCAAAATTGGCACGTCAAAAGTCCTTTCAAATATCATTATTTCACTAAACATTGTAATCTCTGTTGTCAGATTAAGGCATATTACACTTATACAAATTAAAAAACAATGTAGACCAGCATAACATGTTTAATAATTTACTGCTATAATACATGAAGGCCAAACTTGGACTCCCAAAAAACAAAGTTTTGAAAACTAGAGTGTATTCTAAATAAGTTTAAAACACAGCACTGCTGAACGCTCAATTCAGTCTGATTGGTCAGAAGTTGTTGATTAATTTTGTATACCAATTGCTCTGACATTAGTGCCAGCTGCAAAGATTTTATTATGCACTCATTTTACTACATTATAGTCTCTATAATATCAACTTACACTGGGACCTGTTTGTGTAATATGTAATTGTTGATATGGTGAAGTTTTCTGTGAGGAGATGTTATTTAAAGTTTTTTGGAAGGAGTCTCCTGTGCTAGCACTTTGTTATAGTCAGAGGTAAAGTCAGAGGTAAAGCTTTTAAAGATTTTCTGACAAAGGAATGTCTATAGGATGGAAAACTTAACAGTTTCTCTAAAACTTGTCAAGCTGTGTTTTTTTTACTTATTACCTTCACTCTTGGATAAATAAGACAATTTTAGCATTGACAAATTGCTGTGGTATAAGAGGAATAAAACAGGATGTACATACAGTAAAAATACAGTATATACATGCATAAAAATTCTCCATAACCATTCAAATTGCAGACTGAAACCAAGGTAAATCTTGACAGATCTTTTTCCACCTTTAATGTGATATAGCGATCAACAAAATTGAAGTGAAAAAACAAATAGAAATGTGTTTTTTTTTGGGGGGGGGGGGGGAATTAAAATAACTTGGTTACATAAGCGTGCACATCTTTTTATAATGGGGTATGTGACTATGCTCAGAATTAATGAAATAAATGAATGTATGAATCTATGAATGTAACAAAATGTACAACCAGGAAGGGGGTACAAAAGAATTTCCAAAATTGTCAGATGTACTATAGAACACCGTGGAGAGAGAGAAAATGTGGACAACAAGTGGAGAAAACAACAAGTGGAGAAAATGGGGCAGTGATATTTCCAAGAACGGGATGTTCATGTTGAATGTCCCTCTAAAATTGACAACAGGCCAAGATGAAAACTTATCAGTGAGGCTGCCAAGAGACCTATGGCAACATTAAAGGAGCTGCTGGAATATCTGGCAAATACTGGTCACTCCCTGCATGTGACAACAATCTCTCATATTCTTCACATGACTTGGCTATGGGGTAGGGTGGCTTGATGGAAGCCTTTTTTTCACCCACACACACACACAAAAAAAATCCAAGCCTGCTTTCCCAAAACCATGTAACAAAATGTGTTATGGTCTGATGAAACCAAGATAGACCATACCCACAGTGAAGCATGGTGGTGGCAGCATCAGCTGGGCCTGGGGGTCTAGTCAAGAAAAAGAGAATCATGGTTAGCTCCAAATGTATTTGGCACAAAAACTGCAGGCCTCTGCTAGACAGCTGAAAAATAAAGAAAAAACGTCCAGCACTATAACAACCCAAGGCACAAATCCAAGACAACAAGGGTATGGCTTCAGAAGAAGGCGATCAATGTTTTGGAATGGTCTAGACACAGCCCAGATCTAAATCCTATCGAAAACCTGTGGTATTACTTGAAGAGGGCTGTGCACAGGAGATTTGATAGAGTGGAATAAAATTGCCAAATCAAGATGTGCTAAGTTGGTAGACTTTTACCCATATGTCTGAGTGCTGCATTACAAGCAGGAGGTGCTGTAACATAATATTAGATAAGGGGTGTCCACACATTCAGCCAGGTTATTTTAAAAAAATTCTGTTTTTTTTTAAATGTTTTTTTATTAGTTGCTATATTACATTGAATGTGGAAAAATATCTAACATGATTTATCTTGGTTTATTTTTTTTACATTACAAAAACCTGCAATTTTAACCGGGGTGTGTGGAGTATTTTATTTATTTATTTATTTTTATGTTAGTGTCATAAGATTTGAAGATCAGGATTATGTATCATTAGAAAGGCTTAAAATATTTAGTTATTCCATATAAAAAGACATTACATTTTTTTTTAAATTAAATAAACAGTGATTTTAGGCATAAACTCCTGCTTAATCTGCATTCACCATGTCTTTGTGTATATTTGCGCTGTATAGGAAAGCATGCTGGAGTTTTCCTGAAATCATGTCATGTGTCCAGTGTTGTTAGGTAGCGTGGTATGCGCAGCACTTGTGTTGCCTCTACAGAGATACAGAACTGCATGAAAAATGCAACGCAAACCAACTCAGGTTGGTAAGAAACCTGTAGCAAGAAATGCCTGAAGTATAACATATAGCATAAAAAATGGCAAAAAGGTGGCTTGGGAACAGGGGTTTAGTATTCTTAACCGCACTAACACTGCAGATGTAATAGATCCAAAGTGGGCATGAACATGTGCGCTAAAGAAAAGTGTTAATATTTTATTAGAACAAATGATTGGGAACTTGTTTATAGTTTATGACCTGTCCACTTAACCAAGCAATGCATTATTAAAAACACAGACCATTTTTATTACCTGAATAGTGCATTCGTGTTCAAGCAGGTCTGCAAAGTGATTTAGTCTTAGATTGAACACATTCCTACTGCCTTCTTAATCAAAGCGTGTCACAAATATGGCTGCAATGTTGCGTGACTCTGTCCTGATATGCACTGCTTATTTACTTGAGAATAAAACCATTTCTACTCCTGAACAAACCCTGTGACAAATCCTTTGTATTGCATTTTAAAAAGCTAGAAGGATAAAGCCTGTTTCCAGCTTTGAGATGTGTATGGATGATATGTATGATCAAGGGAAAACAAAATACTCTGTGATGTTTTGATGAAAGGAACAGATCTAGGTCTTCAGCAAAAGACAAACAGGAAGAAGGAGAAGGAAGAACGAGCACTAGATTAGTTTTGTTTTCCAATCATTTACTCGTCTTCAACCATATTGATTAAAATCCCATAACCCTCCTTGGCTTTCCGATCCCCCTTCATCCAAACCCCTCCCGTCCCCATCATCTGTCTATCCTCAAGAGAAATAACTCATAAGCTCTCCCTCTTTCTATGACTATTAAAGATTCTCTGACAGAAAATCCTTCTTCTTGACCTCAAAGCTGAGCCTTTAATTCTTATGATAGCTATCAATCATATGGGATGAGGGATAAAAAAAATTTCCTGAGCACGACTTAAAGATATGGCTTTAAAATACATCATTCTGTGAGATGCCATACATTGTCTAGTAGACTGGATTTTGTATGTGTTAGCCAAATCCTTGTTTGGCAGATACTTTGGCAAACACCCATTGTAAACTCACGTTAAAACATTACAGCCTCTTAAACGTTTTAATAAGGTGAGCAGTTAGGCAGTTAAGTATGACCCTTCCTTCTCAAATCAGCCAACCACCACCTTAACTGTCTGTTTATCATGTCTCTGTTGCTGTCCTCTAAATTATAAAACATAAAAACACATAATAGATAAAATACTGTACTAAGTGTGTCCATACACCCTGATATGCTTACATGGTGATTTGTCCCGTTTGTGTAAAGGTAAAAACATTTTAAACATAGGTCCTTCACAACAATCTGTGCACAGACGAAATATAATCACTGAAATATAAACATAAAAATCTTATCGTTTTTGCATCTTTTTAAGATCTTTTGCTTGAAACATCCTTTTCCATGAGTCATTATAGGTTTATGGTTATTACTATGGTTATGAAAAATTTACATTGTAGGTGTGTCCCACATTCACTCAACCTGAACACATTCACCTCAGTAAAATATTTGGAACATCCCAAAAGTCACATGTTTAACAAGTTGCATCATCCAAATTTCCTAAAGATCATAGGAAGAAGAAAAGTTTTCTCATTCATTTTTTTTTCTTTTTTGTTAAATTATATTTATTAATTGTTTATATTAATATTGATTGTGAAATATTGTGAAATTGATAGAGAAGGTCACTTCTAAAGTAGAACCTTGTTACCCAGATTATAAAGCAAATAATAATAATAATAATAAAAATAATAATAATTTTCAACATTACTGTAAGTAAATCATTAGAATGTCCTTAATGCCCTTGTGCCATTAGTATGGCAGGCTAGTTAACCACATTTGTTGTACTTTTGTGATTATTAATTATCATGGATTCACCCTACAGTTACAATTTTATTCCTATACAGTGTTTGCTAGGATCATTGAGTGTCCAAATGAAAAATTAAGGAATCTATTCTAAGCAAAATATTTCATACAAGCTTTTTATACCCTACACTGATAAGTAATCTAGTGCCATTTTTCACCTTATTACTGGTAATTATGGTGGATGATTAAAGAAGGCACTGAGGATGCAAATGGTAGAAAGGGCTGTATCAGCAGGGACACTCATCACATCCAAAAATTGTAGACCCCACTGTCTTTGTGATTTCAATTTATGTGTGTACTTACTTTGACCAAACAAACACACACACACACACACACAAACACACACACGCACAGAAGCCCTGGAATATTAACCTCATTAGATGTATTTGCATTTGAGTTAAGAGGGAATTAAAGACGCAGCAGGGCAGGATTAAGAAACCACAGAGGAGGGCTGGAATACTGATGACCACACCAGCAGATTACTTTCTCTTACTGAATCACTGCAGCTGCTGCAGAACCACTGCAACCATGGAAAGAGCAAAAACAGAAGCATACACCTTTTGTGTGCAATGCAGCAGTTAAACACATATTTTCCTCTATTATGCACATAGTAAAAAAAGAAAGTCAAATAATGATATCCTATATTAAACTATTAAACACTGTCTCATATATATATATATATATATATATATATATATATATATATATAAAATCACAGATACTACTATTACTACTGTAAAAGTATACCAAAAAGATCTCACCTGCTGTAACCATAAAGACTGTCTTGTGCTCCTGCTAGGACTCCTAATCACAATATACTCACTGGACTTAGTACTATGAGACTTTATATTATACATTTATAGAAGAATAATGATTCATGAGTTCTCTTTTGATTCTGGTTCCTCTCAAGGTTTCTTCATGTCATCTCAGTGTTTTTCCTGGGCACTGTCACCTCTGGCTTGCTCATTAGGGATCTAAATTTACTTCTGGATTTCTGTACAGCTGCTTTCTGATATCTATTATTAAATATCTATTATTATATTTATTATTAAAAGCACAGGTTATAAGTTTTTAAGACTTTGATATACTGTATTTCTCAGGTGAGAAAACAGGTACTACAGACAGAAGAACCACTCTTATAGACTGGTCATAGAGAAAGGAATCGTCGCAAAACAACAGCACTGCCTACATTTTGTGAACACTGCAGAAGAATACCATGGTCAACAGTATCAAATATGGAATTAATATCAAGAAAATTAAGATGTTTGGATAGTCAGTTGCCCTTCTAAGGCTATTGAATTATTGCTATTATTGTCTTTTGTTATATTGTTTTAATTTTTTTATTGTTCAGTAAATTTGTCTGCTGGTTGTGGCTTTGTTTTGATACATTGTGCTTTTTCTAACCTCAGCTACTTATAATTTTGTATTTTTTCAAAAATCAGTTTGCTTGATCTGGTTATATTCTCTAGAAAGGTAAGAGAAAGGTCAAATGGGTAAATTGTGTGTAAATAGAATCAGTGAAGCTAACTTACTTAGTGAGGAAAGTGTGTGAGCATAAAGCATACCATCTTCTTTGAAAGAGGTTACTTGAAATTCTGTACTTTTTATGGTGGCTACATATCAAAATAAGCTACTTACTGGAAAAACTGTAGAGAGACAGAAGAATGTGAAGGAAATTCTAGTGCACAATTGTCTAAAATATGTATTTCGTTACCTTGGCATGTTCATTCACTGATATTAGTGTCAGTACTCCCAGAGCTCTCCAGGAACACTCCTGTAGTCATCCTCTACTGTACAAAGGGTCACCTCATAAAGAAAAAGTAGCCACATGATTCTTGTCATTCTTAAGAGGATCCTGAAAGGCAGCCTAGTTCTCTCCAAGACTGTCATCCAAGTTTGTGCTTGGGTGCATATGTTCTTGCACTACTCCGTTATGATCTGAGTCCTGAACCACTTTGGAAGGATGGTACTGTATCATATCCAGTCTTGTACGCATGTTGGACATGCCCTTTCTCTAGGACTAGATTCGGATGATGTTCTAGATTAGAGGTTAATTCTGACCCTTTGGTAAGCTCTTCAGGCTCCATTATGGGAGTTACAGTGTGCATCATGTAAATGTTCATTTTGACACAAAACCATCAATACATTTAAAACTCAACAAATTGTTTTTACTGATGCTATATGGAATTTAAAAGCCTCAACATATCCATGCAAAATTGGGAATCATTCTGGTAACTGTGGCTGTTCTACTATAATAGAAAAAAGACATCAGAAATTTTTTTAATAAATATCTGGAAATATGTTTTTATTTGTTTGTTTTTGTTTGTTTGTTTTTAGATTTTGTCACTTTTAAAACGTTCATTAATATATGTTTTGCATCACAATTTTGGTCCTAAAGTTTTTAGCATATAGTTTTTTTTTTTTTTTTAATATCTAGGGAAATAAGGTAATAATAATAATAATAATAATAATAATAATAATAATAAGTACTAACCAATTAGATTTTTTTTCCAGGAAAAAAGAGGGATTAGGATCAAGCTTCAAATTCAAAAAGTGTTCAGTATATTATACTGTGTACAAAGTATGAACATTTAAGCTCACCAAATGTTAATACTTTCCATTTTTTCCAAGTGTCAGATTGTTAAATTCCTAAAAAAAAAAAAAAAAATCCATGTAATAGTTTGACTGACCACCAGGATTCTGACCAGTTGCTTATCAACTCTATTTTACACACAGTCCACAACTTGCAAAACTTTGTCTACATTTGTACATTTCCATTCCAATCTCTTGCAAGGAGGAGTGATTTTGCTGGACTTCATATGAATGAAGTTCAATGAAAATCTATTGTTAATCTCACCCCTTGGCCAAAACTTATTCAGTTGCATTTCATACAATTTTTTTTTTACAAGCCCTGTTTTGTATTGGACCTTTCTTGCTTGACTGTTTTCCAAATCAATGTTTCCCAATAAAAATAGTCAATGTTTACTTTTGTATCCTGGTGATATTTCATAAGTGTGTGGAAGAGTACTGAAGCACTACACAAAAAGATCATTAGTTTGTGGTAATGAGCACAAGTTTTTGTTTTTTTGTTTGGCTTGTTCAAAATCTACCACATTATTGAAAAACAAGAGAATGTAGTTTTTAATTAATTTAATAGTGAGTCATACTATTGCTGCATTAATTATGTGTTGTGTGGAAAATCCTTTATTTTAGGCAGCATGTGCATGGGTGGGGGGGGGATTACTGCAAAATTATACTTAAGTGAAATTATAAGTAATGTGTCAAAATCCTACTCAATTAAAAGTGGCAGTATCCGCCAAAAATATACTCCAGTGAAAAGTAAATGTTGCTACTTCAAAATGTAGCCCACTATTCAAAGTGAATTTTTTAACGATGAAATTAAGTTAATGCCATATTTTCAGGTGAAAGGTCATTTTTATTACTTATCTAAAACTGTTAGAAGATGAGTTTCATTTTAAAGCAGCTACACCATTTTTTTCCTGAACATCATCTCTGTAAGCTCGTTGGTCGTATACCTTTCATAGTTCAATAATAAATTAATCAGAAGTAAAATATCATGTAAATAACCAATATTTAACATGACTTCCTGTCTAGCCAATTTATGTTCGCTAGTGGAATCAATGCTAGTCTAACCTGACATTAGTTAAAAAAAAAAAAAAACAGTCTAACACTTAAATACAGCCAGTTAATTTTGGCAAATTAGTGAAACTTACCTCAACATGATTTTTTTTTTCAAATAATACGAAGTTCATGCCTTCTAGGGAGGCAACGGAGACACTTCATCTTATAAGAGTGTTTGCTTACTCCAGCTTATTGAAACATTTTACTGAGGTAGGGCCAGGAAGCTTATCCTCAAGTTCCACACTGCAGTCTGTGGCTTATTCATCTTCAGACGCATAGTGATAGCTAAAGTGTTAGCTACATTGTGGCGCAAATGACGAATTTACACGATTCCTGATAGTTTTTTTCTACATCAGTAAAATTGAGTGGATGCTACAATGAGCCCATTTGATTGTTATATCGCATACAGAGAAAAGAAGAGACCATTGTGATTTGTAATTTGTAGGTACTTTGAAGGTCTAATTAAAAATATAAGGAGTTATTTTTTTCTTGGAAATATAATTAAGTAAGAGTACAATTATTCAATATCAATATTACTCAAGTAAAGTTTAAATACACCAGAATAATACTTAAGCACAGTAACAGTACATTACAGTTACTTCACCCCTGTTCACATAGCACAACTTACTTCTCACCTACTATTAACAAACATCTATTTATGTGCCCATCCAATCTAAAGATTATTGTTCAAGCAAATACTTTCCAGATTTTAGATGCAACATTCAAGCCCTCAGAGCATGAGCTAATTTTCTAATGGAATTTTAGTGTAATGTCTAAAAGCTTTACAAAAAAGGTGTAAAAGACAATTTATGTGTTTATGTAATCTAAATACTACTCTCCATAGCAGATATTTTCCAGACTTTAAATGTAACACTAAAGCTCTCAGTATGTGAAGTAATTCTCTAATGGAATTTGAGTGTAATATTGTGTGAAACCGTTACAAAAAAGCTGTAAAAGTGGTGCAGTGACAGCAAATCTACTGCTGTAGGTGAACCTAACCGAATCAGTGAAGAAGAAACTCATAATAGGAACTGCAATATTATTGCTTCTGAAAACACAAAATATGCAAATGTGTCTTCATCTACTCTAGATGCATAGCTTATGAAAATTCTCCAGGCACCAGCAACTGTTTTATCCCACTGGGAGGCTGTCGAGGGCCAAATGCAAAACTGGTGCCTTTGGTTAGCTTTCTGTATTTCCATGGAGGCCTGTGACAGTCTGGATTTAAGGGCACAATCCAGTAACTTGAAGTGTTTAATTATATGCCTACCACTAAGTAGATTGGCAATCAAACCTATTTCTTATTCCCTTCAGCACATTGTGGTATCTTGGAGCAATTTCCATCTCACAATGCAGCTTGGCACAGCTTGTTAACAAATCCAAACCCAGGACTATCTTCAGCCTGGCTGAGTTTGTGTGTTGCTATCCCATCACATACTGTAACACTGCCCATGATGGTAGGAGGAGTTATCTGCAGGTTGTCAGGTGGTGACCAGTAATAGGCATGATTAGGAAACTACTACTTAAAAAAAAAAAAGAGGCATATCTCATTTGCTATTAAAATGTGCATGGCACTGACACGTTTCTGTTACGGGATGAAGTATTAAGCAAGAAACACAGAAGTTTGTTTGTAATGGAACTGTGTGTGTACCAAAATACAATTGTGCCAAAACCTAAATCTTACTGAAAATAAAACGTTCCCCTCATCTTTTGTGCAAATACGAAGGAATTTAATTGCAAATTTACCAACGCTTAAAAACAACAAAAATACACTTACGCATTTGTGGCTGAATCTCAAATGACGTTCTACATTACGCGTGAGGGCACTAAATAGGGCATACATCACCATTATGTTGTACTCTGTATAGGGTGCAAACAAAATAGATAATAAGACATTTGAGATTGGGCCTTCAAATATTTACTTCAAAGGAAAGAAATATCAAGCTAAAGGTCAAGCTAAATATTTAGAAGAAAACATCACTGTGGGTAAATGAATGAGAATGAAAATGACACATTGGAAAAGGCTGTGATGTTGCCTCTTTAAGCTGCCAAAAAAAAAAAAAAAAACCCTTTTGAAAAGTGAAAGGAACATTGGCACAGTCACTACGCTACTGAAGATTTTCGTGCACGTAGACACGATGACTACCTGAAATGGTCTGCACTATTTTTAAGTCTCTGCTTGCATTGTGCCTGGGCATGACAAGTAAGCAAATTCAGCACGGGTAGAAAGGTCCAGCATGATTCATATAGAGGTGGAAATAGTGACAAAATACAATATCACAGATAATTTTTACATTCAGTGGAAAATACTATTACATATGTTGAGCAGCAAGGACAGGGTCAATTCAGGTCTTCTAATGCCTGCTTCCTAACTGGCAGATATGCCTACATAAAAATGAGGTATTTTATCCCAAATGTGACCTTTGAAAACAATGTCAGGTTTTGTTGAGCCATTGGTACACTGTTCTGTTTATGCTCTGTTCATTTTTGTGCTCATCCTTCCAGTCAAACACATCACGGTAGGCCTGGAATAATTTAAAGATATTTTCCTTTGGAAATGGAAGCTGCTTATTTGTTTGTTTGTTTGTTTGTTGATTGATTGATTGATTGATTGATTGATTTTTTAATGATTCTATAACATGATATAATAAATATATATTATATGATGTAATAAAGCTTTGATGGATCAAGCATGCTGGTTTATAAAGCAATTATATTTTTTAGCATTATTTCAGTCTTTCCACAGTAGAAATCTATAAAAGAATTTGATATAAGCACTCTATTTGCAATGGCCAATTTATAAATAAATAAATAAATAAATAAATAAATAAATAAATAATCAGGGGAGGTGGAGAGGTTGGAGCTGTAGCTATACTTATTCTTTGATGTCGCTAGCTAACTTTTTTCCCCAGATGTCATTAAATTGCTCTCAAAATTTCACAGGAGAAGAAATATAAAACTAATCTTAGAAGTAGAACATCTAGGTTGCCTAATTAAATTGACATGAAAAGTGAAATTAAAAAAGATTTTTCACCATCTCATTAACTCAGAACACATTGTACTAGCTAACTGGTTAAAAAGGGTTATTTTCCTGGACAAGGGCCGATAACAGACTTTGTAACGTATGCATTCAGATTTTTCAAGATTATTTACAGTAGGCATCATGATTGGTATCATCTCACAACATACTGTAAATCCAAAGTGAAAGGATAAGGAAGATAGAAATTTTACAAGCTGCATGATTCTGTTCCGCAGTCGAATTGTTTTATATTATAGAATTTGGCATAGAATGAAGAGATTTTGAGAACTAAGGTTGGTTCCCTCATTCATTCATCTTCAGTAATCATTTTATCCAGGTCAGGGTCACAGTGAATCCAGAGTCTATCCCAGGAGCGTGTTTTTGGGACGTGAGAGGAAACCGGAGAACCTGGAGGAAACTCAAACAGACATGTGAACACATGCAAGTCTGCACAGAAATAGCCCTGTGCCACTGTGCCACCCATTAATGAATTAGAACGTAAAATATTTAATAAAAACCCCAATAGCCCAGTAGTAGATCAAATATGGAAAAAAAATTTTGAATAAGTAGTGCTCAAACTAATTTTGGAAAGTGCCATCAAAAAAAAAAAAGATTTCTAGAAAATTCATATCAAACAAATCTACCTTTACATTTACTAAATATAATTCTACTTCAGTGTGTTAGATATTGAACGGTGTGAATAGACATTGATAATTGCATCCACAATATGTATTTGGCATTATGGCTTTTAAGCCGAACCATTGGTCCATTTGCACTAGATAGGAAAGTACTTTCCTCTGACAGCAGACCTATAAGCAGTGCACAATTACCCCTCCCCCATGACCTTTCATGTATTTAATGAAGCCTTTCATACGCTCAACACAATCTTGCAGCTTTGTGCGGCTCTCTAGCCAAGCTATTACTCCAGCAGCCAACCCTATTTTAGCCATTTGGAAAAATCTCACAAGCTTTAATATTTTTTTGTGATATGTTCACACTTCCCTTCTCACCTCCCTCTATCTCTCTTTCTTATTCTCTTCTTTCTTCCACCCTTCTTTCTATCTTGATTATTCTTTCTCTCTCACTCACACACATACACTACTGCCACCTCTCCCTTCGTGGGTTCCACATACATGTGCTGTAATGGGATAGAGAAGCCCTGGGTTGTCTGCACGCTTCCATTATTTCAGATTGATGAAGCAGGAGAGTGAGAAAGCAGCAGAAGCACAGCATGCTAAAATAGGAAAGCCATCCTGTGCCATTCGGGCTGCTCTCTTAGTCATTGGCCAAACCTGCTCTTCTTCTGTCTATCAGCTGCATGCTGGGCCTGCACTGTACGTGTTTAATGGCTTTGGATGCGTCATAGTCTGACCTCTCTCTCTCTCTCTCTGTCTCTCTGACTCTCTTTCTCTCTCTCTCTCTCTCTCTCTCTCTCTCAGACACACAGAGAAAATTTGAATCACACAAGGAAATAATAGAGTTCTTGGTAAAATGAAGTTAATCTGTATTGTCTCTCAAGCTAAGTGCCTTTCTTCAAAGTGAAGCAATTAGGCCTGCAGAGCTAAGACACATTAAAATCAGCATTTTATCCAATCCAAGTCAAACTTTGTCTGTCCTTCACAAGTGTTTCTGTAGATGGTGCCGGTTTCAGTAGAGATGTGGGCATGGAAGCAGCAGTGAACTGAAATCTTCTTTGCTGAAAAAGTTTGTCTGAAAGTTTTGTCATACTGAATGTCACATAGCTGTCATTCCAGAGTATTATTATAATGGCATGTCTACTCCGCTGTGGAAACACATTGTCACAGTTGTCCCTGTATAATCATCATTATTGCACAGGAGAAGACTGAAGTGGAATTATCATTAAGTGTTGGTGCATGTTTAGATTTTGGAGTAGTTCCTGCCGCTTGGGGCGTAATGCTAAATAAAGCTCTTGATCTTGAATATTGTTTCCTTCCTCTCTTACCATTTGAATTGCCTAGACTGCTTGATCCCTTGAACCACATATGAAATGATCATACTGTATGTGTGTGTGTTTAATTAATGCCTGGCGAAGGTGGTGTTAAGTGTTCAGTAGCCTTTTTCTGAATAGTGCTGAGAGTGAAGTAAAGATAGAAAAAATGTGTACATAATGGAAAATATTCCATTTGTCAGAGTGAAATGACTGAAAATGTTCTAATTAACCCAGTTATTAGCAGAGCAATAAAAGCATTTTTCAGCACCTGCCAACATTCTGAACATTAAAGAGGAATCAGTATGTTTATTTTTTTGCCCTTCATTTTTTTTGATACTTGTCTTTCAACCAATAAGGCATACTGGTTTTAGATTTGTGCATTAGCTAAACTTCAGTATTAATTAAGATCTACCTTTGTGTAATAAAGCTTTCACTTACAAGTGTATGTAAAAGGAAAAGGAAGTTCTGGATCAAAGAAGTGGGTAGGGTAATTTCTGAAAGCATGACCATTCAGGTAGAAATCGAATAAATAGCAGATCATTGAGTTCAGGGTCCATATTTAAGCTGTCAGAATGGAAATGGCTGGATTGCGTTTGCAACATTTGTTGAATAGCAAATGTGCTCTCAGTGTTTTATTCTACAGCACTGGGGCTTTTCAATATGTTGTTTCTTATCACACTGTTATCACACTATTTATACTTGCAGTACTCACTCATTGTGGGAGGCTGTAATATGCCAATGAACAGCAAGTCTCATGGCATAATAATAATAATAATAATAATAATAATAATAATCCTTTTGCATCTCATTCACCAGTTTGTTTTAATATATTATATAATATAGATCAGAAGCAAATCTTCATTTATTCATTCATTCATTTATTCAGCACTTTATCCTGGTCAGGGTTGAGGTGGATCCTGTCCAGGAAGCACTGGGCCCTCGGTGGGAATACACCCTAGCCAGTCCATCAAAAAAGCACCATGCATACACACACACACACACACACACACACAATTCAAGCACCTCCTTCTGCGGTTTGGGATTTACAGTAAGTTACATAAATCACTGGAAGTAGAATCTCTCTCTCTCTCTCTCTCTCTCTCTCTCTGTTTAATGAGATAAAACATTCAGTGATAATACATTATCTTCTGATTCTATCATGATTCAGTCATGCTATTTTTAATTTTGAATAAATTTCTTTTTCATTCCATGACTTGCATATTGAAGCATCTTCACTTCTGTGACCTGCCTCCCTGGGAAAAGAGAGACATGAACATTTCAGAGCATAATCTCAAGCACAGAAAAAAATGTGTCCTGCCATAGAGGCAAAGACAAGTGCATAATAAAGAATAAACTTTTAGCCTCACTGAATAGTCAGAAGCTTGTTTTATTCAGCAGGAGATATAAAGTGGTCATTGCACTCTGTCTTCTGCTCCCTGCCTCGCTAACGCTCTCTTTATCTTTCTCACTCTTTCTGTCTTTCTCCATCTCTCTCTCTTCTCTCTCCATCTCTGTCTCTCTCTCTCTCTCTCTCTCTCTCAGCTCTGGAGTGACTCATCAGCGAGGCATCCAGTGAGATGTTGAATAATGTATGGGCCAGCACACAGTGCACACAATGCAATCACACACACACGCGAGTCTATGCACATGCTCGTGTTGGACGGCCTGACTGATTCTGTACAGTCTGTTCTATTTATTATCAGCCAGAGGTTCTCACTCAGCTGTGCTAAAGTTCCTTGATTCCCACTTAACCTCTGCCTCTCTCATGTAGATTCTTAACAGCAACACATAGTGGAACTCCTATACATGTAAGTAACTAGACACTTCTGCTTAACATTTTAAACAAATCCACTAATTTAAACAACTTCTCATGTTTTGATATCTAATTCCAAGTGGATTCCCATTTATCCAGGTTTATATCTTTGTCTTTCCAGCAATATAGCTGGAAGCATGGAAACATGGTGGTGCAATTCTGCCTCATAGCACTGGACTTTTGAATGTTGTTTTCATGTCTGTGTGGTTTCCTCTGCATTCTCTGGTTTCATCCTACCTCCCAAAAACATACTGATAGGTGAATTCACGACTCTAAATTGTACCAGTGTGTGTGTTCTATCCTGTCAGAGTCACTGTGGGTATACATGAGGCACAAATATATCCTGAATGGGATGGCAGTCCATCCCAGGGCATCTCACACACACACACACACACATGTACACATGTTGAATTTGGTGAACACTGACTGAGCAGCAGTGCTCAACTCTTCTTCCAGCTACTTCCGTGAACCATATTGCACCTATTGTCCCTGGTGTGTCCTACAATCACCAGCATAGTAAAAGGTTACTACCAGGGTCACTGCTGTGCTCCAACATCTGCCCTCTGCCCTTCCCTTTTCTCTTTTGCCCTTGGTAATCAGAACAGCTTCCAGAGGAGAGCTACAGCATTTCATTTAACCTCATCAGCACCTTTCTTTCCCACTTATACACCTCATTACACACACCACAAGCATACACACATCACAGCACCACACATAAATAATTCTTATACATAGCTGCCTCTGAAGCACTCAGGTAAAGCTGTGTTCTCTAACACCACAGCTCTCCAGCTCAAATAGTCTGAGAGCCAATTACAAGCTTTCCAGGCCAGAAGCCTGCAGATTTGTACACACTCTGCCTTATGGAAATGGATTGCAGACTGTCTTGTCACTCAGAAAATAACTTTAAAATCTGATTTCTGGGATTCCCTATTAACTTTTTAGAATAAGTCTGGCTGGGTAGACAGAGCTCCCTTGAGGACATGCACTGTTTCTCAGCACTTGTTTTTTTTGGCATCAAATCAAGGCCAGCGCATTTTAAACGACAGAAAATATCTCAGATACAGTACATTTTCATAAACTAATGTATGTTATCAATAGTGAAACAATCAAAATGGCATTTTTCAATTTGATATATGTAAATGTGAACTTTTATTTATTTATTTTTTTAATTGATTTTTTTTTGCCTCTAAGAACTATTTTCAGGTTTTTTTTAAGTTATTTTTCTTTCTTCCACAATTTGGTCATGTTTTGTTTCGATGCTTTGTGTCTATGTTCCATTTCTGAAAGTTGGCTTTCAGCGTCAGTAAACCGTAAACACTTTTTACGGTTATTTTTCACCCCTTTTCTCCAGCCATGTGAAAGTTTTGTTTTAGGTCTTGTGAAAGCTGTTTGCTGTTGACTGTTGCACAGTAAAGGGCTTGAAACTTGAGTTTGTTTCAGCTTCTTATGCCTTATATATATGTGTAATATGAGTAAATGAAATAAGAGTTTTTGGGTTTTTTTAAAACTCTCCAGAGATCTTAATCAGGCACATTCACGGTTACTAAATATGGTGTGTCTAGGGGATACAAACTTTTGAGCTTGCTAATAAAGAAAACTGCTTAGTCTTGATTGCTTTAATATTTAGCTATGTGCTGACAGATTTTCAGTAGAAAAACACCATCTTTTTTCAAACACATTACAAAATAGAGGTGCGATTTTTATTTTTTTCACCAAGAAGCCAAAGGTGATGCAAATCTTTGCAATGATGTTGATGTATATTTAATTTGGATGTGGGCTGTAGCCTGTTTAATCAACATGATCTCATGATGCTCAAGGAAGATCCCCACCTCTAAAGCTAACTAAAACCTCTTTATTCATTCATCTTCAGGAGCTGCTTTATCCTGGTCAAGGTCATGTCAGCTCTGGAGCCTGTCCCAGGAACACAGGGGATATACGCTGGCTGGGAAGCCAGTCCATTGCACCATATACACACACATTCACACATTTATTCACAACTAGGGGCAATTTTTAGTGTAGTCAACTCACCTAGCTGCATGTTTTTGGGAGTATGGATGTGAGGAGAACATGTGAAACCCCACACAGATAGTAATCCAAAACCCTTGTATCTTCAAAAACAAATTCAGTTACAAACTTTCAAGGGTGAGGCCATGTTTACTTTATGACCGTATTTTACCAATTCCTTGCACATCTGTGTGTGCACCAAACATATATACCAACACTTTCCACTTAACATGATGTGGTGCTTTATTAATACACAACTCTTGACTTGTAGATGGATAGCATGAAATCCCAGATTCACAGACATGCCAGTGCATGCACAGTCCCTACACTCTGCCTGTTGCTTACCACTCTGACACTGCAATGTTCCAATCTCATCTATGCTGATGAAAAAATGGTTAAAAACTGTCAGCTTAAAGTTTGTTCTGACTCCAATTTACCAAGCGCATTAGGATTTAAATTTTGACACTTTGACTACTACTAACCTTTTTCACAGTTGTTAATAATTTGAGTACATTTTAGGAACTCTCTTTTACTGCAGCAGGACTACCAGAATGAAGTGATATAGAATAGCACTCTACAGAGCCGAGTTGAATATAAACATAGCCAAAAAATCCCCAAACGATTAGGATTGACAAAGCCATCCTGGTGACTGTTTTTCTTATGAAGCACTGAAAGCTTTTGATGCAGATAATTTAAAGCATAACAGTGAAACAGGGAAGAAAGTCAATGAACAGGAAGAACAGAGGAAATGTCTGGGATTTTGATGGACAATGAATGGCACTGCATGAAATGCTGTTATTCATATGAGAATCATCAGCAGACTCTCAGAGCAGCATAAGCAGAGAGAAGACGCAGGTTCTAAACAAATTCGAGGGGGCTGTATTCATACTTACATTTTAAAGATCCTTCAAATGTAACTTTATATTCTGAGCAAGTTATTCAGATTACTGAAATTACTTGAGCAAAGTTCATTCCTTCAAGGTTGCCAGGTATTTGAAGGGGTAGCAGTCTTTTGGCAGTAGCTTTTCAATAGCGTCTAGACAACCCCATTTAAATCAAGTATTCATCTTTATGCTTACAAAAAAGGAGGACAGAAAATGAACTGATAAAGCAGGTCACTGTTAACTGACATATGAGTTGGAAAAAGTGAGATACAATTCAAAAAACAGTTTAGACTAACACAAGACTAACAAATTCAAACAAGAAAAACTAAAATAATACCTATTCATAACCAAATATATTTTGTTGAACTGCTGTCTCTGAAGCCATATAGCCCTATAACGTCTGCATGTGCATGAAATTAAGAAAAAAAAAAAAAAAGGTTTTTGTGGCCTCTTCTTTCAAGAATGGTGAGCTGAGACAGATGCAAATGCAGTTTAGTGTGGCAAATGCAGTTGCATGGACCTGACATCTTCAGGGCTTTATAAATTAACATTATAAAAGGTGTGTTACAATGTGAGCAAATTCAGTATTAACTCCTCTTTATGCAAACTTAGTTTAACTCTGATGAGTTACCACCCAACTGAATACTTAATGATTTGAAATTTAAATTCCAACAATGAATATTGTGTGTGTACATCTTTTGTAGGAGGACCTTCATGGCAAATGTGAAAGTTTGAAGGCTGCAAGTTTGAATTTTTCCACAGTTTTTAGTGTCACAACCTGTAATTGAAATCATCATATTTGGGATTTTTACCATCTGATGTATGCAATGTATCTAAGATTTGAAAGTATAAATATTTTTTATTGTGACATAGGGGTTAATGAAACAAAAAAATCCCAAATTTCTAACGCATTCAGTTTATTCAGAACCACTCCAGTGTAGCTTTGGCCATAAGATTATGGTCATTGTCCTGTTGGAAGGTAAACCCTATCTCAAGAAAAATTGGATTTTTCTTCAAGGATTGGTCTGTATATGGCTCCCGCCAGCCTGCTCTCAACCTTGACCAGTTTCCCAGTCCTTGTTGATGAAAATCATCACCTCAACATAACGTTATCACCACTGTGGTGATGGCATTCTCAATATAATGAGCAGTGTTGGGTTTCCACCAAATATAGCCAAAATGCCAAAAGATGAATTTTGCTCCCATTAGACCAGAGAATCTTTTTTCTACATGTTTGCTCACTCTCTAAATGTGATTTTTAAAGGCTTTTTAAAATATTGGCTTTCTTCACATCACCCCCCCCCCCCCCCCCGCGCAGGCTGTTAAAAGTTTTCAACCAAACCTTGATTGATATTTTTCAGAAACATTGTTCAAGAATTGTTTTGCTTTTTAGCTTTTTTTTTATTTGCAAATAATTTTGTCTCAACCCCCACTTCAAATTCAAGGTGGTGAATACTTACAGTATGTAAGGCAATGTATACATATTAATGTCAAATTCCTATGATGTTTATGTTAACATCTTTGTGAACAAGCAGTAAGGTTTAGCTGTAAGGTGTTTCATAGGGTGTAGGGAAGTATCTGGGCATCCTTCTCCGTGCCACAACTGTCACGTCTCTCCTGTTGGAAATAGCTGTTGCGTTCCATGTGTGTAGGTGGGAGAAGGTTGCTGAAAATCTGGCTGGCGGAAAATCATTGTGAGAACAAAGAAGTGCAAGGTGCGGGCCTGAACAAGGCCTCAGCACTGATGAAGACTGACACGTGCTGGAGCCTCAGGGGTCTTGGGCTTCTGATTACCACAGACACCACCGATATCATCTGTCTATGGCGAGCCACCCACAGGTCACCTTCAGAGTGCCTAATCTCATTCTCTCTCTCTCTCTCTCTCTCTCTCTCTCTCTCTCCTTCTCTTGCCTTCCCCTTAGTGTTAAATTGTATTTGACCAGAAACATGGGTATACACATTAGGTCTAGCTTTGCAGCCTGGCTTATTATTCAGTTTGAGAAAAACCTCTAGGGTACTATGATGTGCAGTGTTTGCACTGCATGTATTATGTTTCTTATATTGGTCTCAGGAGTGTTTTAATTCACAAAAAAAGCATATAAACTATTTCATTAGTGCATGGTTTAATATAATGGATTATCATTTATTAGGGAGCCTGTCCTGAAATTAGATTTACACTCTATTAACACATCTCTACCTGTGTTAACCTTTAAACACAGTGCGAGCTAAGTAAAACAAATTGACCGACTCTTACAAGCAGTCCATTAGGAGATTGAGGGAGTCTCACTCATTAAAGAGCCAAAGCTATTTATTTGTCTATTTCCTTATCAGAGGTAGTTTATCTTATGGTCACTGAGACCCAAAGGTCGATAGCATTCTCTCTCTCTCTCTCTCTCTCTCTCTCACCTTAATCTGTAAAGGCATTACACCCAGAAAACTGAGCATAAGGAACAGCATAAATCAATTGGCCTTTCATGCTGCTGGACGACAGGCAGAAAGAGGAAAGGTGTGAGACTCTGTACCTGCATTATTGCTGCAGATAGCCTGATCACTGTCCTTTCCCCAAACCCTTGCCAAATCCATACTTAAAATGTTCTGAGGTGAGATGATGTTTACAAATGGTGGAGCTCAAACCTCAATCTCTGCCCTCTCCCATGAATGGCAAGAGCTCCTTCTCTCTCTCTCTCTCTCTATATATATATATATATATACTACACAGATCACAGTTTGAACACCAGAATCCCAGCCAGGATTCATGTAAGACTTGAGATGGCCTGAGAAAGGTAGAATTGTAGTTTTCAGGATGGGCTTTAACATTTATCATTTGCCTAATTTTAGCATAATGTTACCATGACTCAATATTTTCAATATTATTAAAATATATTTCATAATTGACTTTCAAAAAGTAAGGTTTCCTTGGTATAGCACAAATACATTAGGTAGCCTTCCAGACTAAAAGCTTTTATTTATTTATTTTTTAATTATTATAGTTAATGATTATTTAGCATGAAATGCTGTGAATGTTTTAATTAAGGAATTAAACACAATGGAGCATCTGTTATAAGCAAAATAATCAACAATGGGGTCATGTGATGCTTTATGTTGGGCAATTACCAGCCTAGTTGATTAGTTTCCTATAACAGTATATCCTAAACTGTTTTATCCCTCTTAAATCATTAGAAATTATTTTATATTATTAAAAACATGACACATTGTATTTTTTCAGTCCACAAAACAAGTTATCTCTTATTACTTATGTTATAGCAGCTATAAACATTTGTACCCTCACCAGCCTTACCAAGCTCTCACCTCTTTATCTCTTTTTTCTCTAAATAAATCAATAAATAAATAAGAAAGTGTCAAGTTCTCTGTTCTGAAGACTTTCCAATGGTGGAAAACTTACTGACCATTACAAAGTGGTGTTTTTTATAGGGTCTTCCTGTAAGCCATGGAACAGTATGTATAAAATTTTGAAAAATAGCAGAAACATCTCGCTGGGTTAGGCTTGAGATAATTCCCTTATGTAACTATGTGGGGCTCATCTTCTGTTCCAAACTTAATACAAATACAAGAGCCATGGGGAAGATTGTCTCTCCACTTCATAAACTCATACACACAGTCACACAGAAACACCTCTGACTGAGACAGCAGTCCTGTCCTGGGATTAAAATGTCTCGTCCTGAAACACTTTTGTTCTTTTTATTTGTCTGGCTGAGCACCAAACTTAAATTGTGCCGCAAAAGTAGATTTCAACAAAGATATCCACATAATAAACTGGCAAAATTTTACGTGTTGATCAATACAGAAGGAAACTGAGTAAATAATCATAAAAGTGGACAGTAGAATGAAGCAAGAAATTTGAGCTGTCTCCTTTTAATTCCCAGTGACATATTAAACAATTATATTTACACACACATAATAAAATTATTGCAAGCTGTATTTGCTGCCATTGTTCACTATCTCACCAGATGTTTTGTACCACCTTTGTGATCGTTACATCAACAGCGAGCTTGAGATCTGTCCACCCCGACAATGCAGTGGTGATATCATGCTGTCTTAAACTCGCAGCACCTTAATAAAATCCTTTTTCTGCCTTTCTGTACCCCCATCATTCTGTCTGTGCCATGCATTTGCATAACATGTCAGTATGTTGGTCATTAGAATGATAAACTAGGCAGCCTCAGCTCATCCTTATTAAGCAGTTCCTAGTTTAAAGTTCACTCTCTCTACCTCCTTCCTCTGGATCTCAGGCCCGCAGGCCCAGCCCACCACAACAAGCCGACATTTTCCACAGCACTACTGATGTATATCTGACCTTTGATGTTGTTGCTCTGTGCTCTATTGCCAGAGGCCTAATTAAAACTAACAGCTCGTGAATCCACTGCAGCAATTCATCCTTGCTACACTTGTTCCCCACTCCCCACTCAGATTCAAGCATGACTAGAGGACAATCGGGGCCTCTGCTGCTCCATCAGCCCAGAAAGCCCAATATTCCAGTGAGTGACAATGTGTATCGTTGTAGAACAAAGTATGAGACATTAGTCTTACCCAATATCACTTCCTTCAGTTGAGACACCTTGCTGGCTCTGTATTGACAGATGTGTGGAGAGTAGAATTAAGTCAGCTGCTTGTGGGATAAATTACAGCTGTTACATGTAAAATACCCATCTTCAGTAGGATATATAGAGCGTCATTTAGACTTTTTAGCAGTAAAACAAGAGCACTCAGCAGCACATGCAGTAACTCATAGTAGTCGACAGCTAGTGGTAATAAATCAAGTTTCCCATAATGGCTATCCAGCTATCAGCTCCTGTCTAAGAAAGAGGTAATGAGAACATGGTATGAAAGTCATTTTCATTCTTAATTTGAAGCTATGGAAATGGTAAGCAATAGAATATTTTTATATATGATGCCATTATTGATAAAAACTTTAAGATTCACAGGATGTTCAAGTTGTAATTTCTCTCATTTGGCCACAGTAGAGATGCAATTTGAATATGTACATACTGTATATTGAACAATCTAGGTGAAAGTTATCCTGTCACATGAAAACAAGAGTGAAAAGCTAAGTATCAAAGCCACATCTTCAGAGAAAGTAAGCTGCCCCTGTCCTTCTCTAAACAACAAAAATAGTGTATGTGCTGTTGGGTGGACGTACTATATACTAGGGCTTCTCAAACTTTTTACTTCCAGGGACCCCTTTAACTGTGAAAAAAAAAAATCATACCATGGACCCTGTCATTTACAAAAAGAATTAGGCACATTTCATACCATTTTCTCCCTAATTTGATCTTGGGCAATTCTCATCCACAAGCCAGCTTTCCCCTATCATACAACAGCTACCAACCGATCAGGGTGAAGACAAACATGTGCTCCTAGGAGACATATGAAACCAGCCAACCACATCTTTTCAAACTGCTGTTCATGCTGTCATCACTGGGCGGTATATCATACTCAGAGGAAAGAGCTATCCGCCCTCTTCCGCATGCGCTTACAGATGCCCATGGTTGGCTAGTTTCCCTGGGATTGACAGGGGAGTGTGCACGGGCAATTTTGTTCTCTTGGACTTCTGGACACAACTTGCTGTGGCATCATCAGGAATCAAGCCGACGTTAGGGTGAGCACTTTTTGGGAGCACCCAAGGTATAGGAACTTTGATAAAAGTGGGTTGGGTTGTAATAAGATGAGAAAAGCACTGGCCTCTGGCTATGCTTTATGCACCTGTGATGGTCCCCAGACCATGGATATAGACCATGCATGATTCAGAACCTGAATACTGAATCACACTGCAAAGATTTATTCTGACCTTTCTTTCTTTCTTTCTTTCTTTAATTTGTTGTATAGTTATTGAATGTTAGCATTAGAAGAAGCTGTCCCTGCTTTGGGGAAAATAACTGCAGTGGTTTTAACTGCCACCAGAGGGCATTTCTTCACTCTGAGTGATAGTTGGATGGAAGGATTTAAAGTGTTCAAGTTTCTGAAGGTCCAGTGTCTCATAATGTGTTTATCCATTTTAAATTTGATGGGAATAAATGTGAGGCTAACTCAATACACAAGCAGCAAAAAGCACTGATAAAGTAGTAAGTGATTTAGTCCTTGAAATAAATAAAGTTCAATAATCCATGCAATGCCCATATTAAATCATCACTGTTTATATTTTCTTACCCTGTGGTGCCCACTCAGAATGTTTCATTGATCTTGAATGCCCAATGCATATTAAAAATGGAATTCTGCCAAAATGACTGTCATCCTTTGAGAGAATGAGCAAAAATGATCACATAAACATTACACACAGAGATTCAAAATTTCAACACAAGCAGTTGGCGAAATTGCTTACCTTTCTCCTCTTTCATAACTACAAGCTGTTTGAAAGGGTTGCAAAAAAGAAGCCCTTCCAAGCAGAAAAACCCTACTCCTTATTGACTTGGAAACAAACGTTTTACACTTTGTTAGACATGCATGATGTACATATAATCACTGGTTTCCCTTAGCCTATATTAATACAACTAGCTAAATCGCTCACCATTTATTATTATTTTACTCTAGCTACCTCTTTTTGCCAAGTCAGTTAGGTTTCCAGGCAACCAAAACACAGGACCGGGCAGCAAACTGGACTTTTCCCTGGACTTTTCACTTTTCACTCTTCACGGTGGGGTAGATAATAAATGTATGATATGTCCATTTTTGCTACAAATCCTGCTGTTGATCCATATCAACATAGAAATTGTTGATGGTCCACAAAATCAATGCTTTTCAATGATCATTTCAGTCTCCAGATTTGAACCATAATGGAAACCTGTGCAGTCCACAAGCAAAAACTTGAGAATGTAAAGAAACTTGAAATGATCTTCATAGACTAGTTCTTCAAGATGGTTCAAAAAGTGTTCTCAAACCTTGTTAGATATTGCATGAAGATGTTCAGTGCTGTTAATCTCTTATTACGTATTGTCCCATATGTTGTAAATGTATTTTTGTTCGTTTTAATGTAGTGTTGCGGGTTTGATATTTTTATTGATGTGTGATGATACAGCTACAGAAATCATGTATTTCTGGGATGGTGTTTGGTTGGTGCAGTATGGCATTGCAGTATGGCATTGCAGTATGGCACTGCAGTATGGTTGGTGCTGTACAGTATGTCCAACCATCCACAGAGACACATTCACAGCCCATGGCATATAGTAAGATCCAGTGCACCAGCATCAACTAAGAATCAACTCACTGTAGATCTAGTGTGATAATGATAGTTTCAAGTGTAATGCCAACTTAGCGACTCAAACAGGAAAGACCTTGCAAAGAAAGCCACAGGACATTATACATTTTTCAGCACTGGGTCAGGGCAATGTCTTATAGACCCAAAACGGCCTTGTTCATTTTTTCATGGTGCATTCTGGGAAGGTAGAGTTTTGTGTGTGTTGTGCCTTGGGGCTGATTTATAGAGATGCACCCTTGAGGTGGCAGGAGCAGGCTGTGACAATCTGCACTTTCGAGAAGGTGACACACCCCATCATTGCAGGAGAGGACAATGCCAACATTCTCAAAAAAAAAAAAAAAAATAGGCATATCTCCTTTAATTTAGAGTCCCTACTTCCCCAGAACAATGTCACATCAGTGCTGTATCAGTGTTGTGAGATGAACTAACACCTTTTGATGTTTAGTATTTTACAGTACATTTCTGCAAAGACTAACAGATGTAGGTTAAAGTATATAATTCACACTTATACACAAATGGGCTTACTGATCACAGCATGACTTCCTCTATAGTCACTGCCCCATTTAGTCATCAGTCAGTGACATTTGCTACTTCAGGTGTGCATATATCACACTGAGTTACTGTCCATCAGACTATGGAGGTTTAAAAATCCTCTCCTTCATAGTCACACACACCCACATTGCATTCGTCTGCTATCTATGACCTTTGACAGCTAAAACAGAATGAGTTTGTGCATTGGTATTCTGAACAGTGTGCTGATGTGCGACTAAATCTGTCTGCTCAGGCAGCCAGGTGGGGGCTGTTTAAGGTTTGGTATTCTCTGCATAGGATTCCTCCTAAACCACTTACTCATATTTGAAATGCAAATCACTGAGGATAGATTTTTCTAATGGCATTGGGGATCACAGATAAATAGCACACTGGCAATGACTTTCCTTGCCACTCTGCACAGATGAGGTAAACATCATTATGATTTATTGTGTATGCTGACTCTTTACTGTCAACATTCTAACAGACTGATGGCCACACATTCCTGAAGAGAATAATCAACTTTCATGTGTTATGATGCACCAGCATCAGAATTTACTTAATGCTATTTAGAAAGACCACAGAGAAATATGAAGCATATTAGCAATAAGTTGTCTGATCTCCAGTGTGTGTATTTCAAGGGATGTATATTTAGAAGCAATTTATCAAAAACATCCTAATGTTGATGTTGTCCCGGTTAAGTCTAATTTTCCAAGTGCACACCATGCCTCCAAATGATCAATAGTTTCAAGAGTAAATGCAAAACTTGAGAAACAGTAACCTGGGCTAGTGTTACCGGAGGCTTCTGTCTTACGCAAGACGGCTGGGCCAGAGTTGCAGTTAATTTACATCATGTTAATGGATACTTATGAGACTTTCTGAAGTTCTGAATATGCATTTGCCTATTGAGTAGGCGTGTAACACAATGCCACTATCTATATCTCTTTAGTGCTCCAAATATTCATATGTGTATCTAGTTACAGCTTTAAACCTGAAGTGGGCGTGGCCTAAAGTGAAAGGGTTTTAAATTAAATATGAACTCCCCTTCCACTCTTTGCTTCCAGAAACAATGGAAAACCCTGGGAAAAAAATGGCAGTAGAAATGCCAGCACTGTCAGTATGGTCTCTGAATTCTGGCTTTGACAGTATAATGTTTTGAACACATTATTATTCATTTCATGTTTTCATATACAGTCACATCCCTGGTATAGAGTACGGGGATCAAGCCTGGGATGTGATCTAGGAGGTGTTGATGGGACGGAAAGAGGAACTACATCAACCCTAATGAGTTTCCCAAGAATCCATGTCCATGGCAGCTGAAAAATCAGAGTGGACAAAAATTAAAGCATGTCCATTCGTGTCTCCAAATAAATTAGGCAAGGGCTGAAGAGGCCCTTATTATAGTGAGTTCAGCAGACTAGGAATACATGAAACAGGCAAGTCCACAGGATTAACATGGCATCCCTGTAACACATTATGCTGTTATGGTCAAAAAGTCCCATATGATGTGGATCATAAAGAAAGCTAGAACAATCAGGCAAAGGGACTGACTGTGGAAGAAGTAGGGTATGTAGTAACATCTTTAAGCTATCCACATAATATGGTCATGAAAACCCAAGAGAAACACATGTTTGGTGCATCATGGAGAGCTGATGAAATTAGGTGTTTGGTGAAGATTCGGAGCTTGACAGAGGTTTGAAAAAGATATCAGTGGCAATCAAGTTTGAAGAGCAATCAGTATGTCCAAAAAGAGGGAGCAGTTTAAGTGCTAGAAGCATAAGCAGGAACACTGTGGACTGGAGAAGGATAAGAGATGGTGTACAAGTACTTCAGGCATCATGTCTCCAAATTTTGGCCCACACGTATTGCTTAGTGCTATTGGCAAGGCAAATATCCAGATGGTTGCCAGAATTTTGAGGGAAGGGGAAGGATTTTTTTAAAGGCATAAACAATATTGGCCTGCCTATATGATGAGAGAAATGGCATGATCGATGGTGGCATAGCAGCGCAAGAATAAGCAACTGGCACAAGGCTGTTAATGGAACAGCAGCGAGCCACGAGAAACAGGGATTTAGTAGGTAAGTCAATAATGAAGTGCGTCTAGCTGGAGTATTTACCCGAAGATATTGATGGATTTAATATGGTAGGTGGGGGAAGGAGGAGAAATGAAAGGGATTATCATAAAGTCTTCAGACTCTTTTTTAGGCCAGTAGAAGCGAGACAATGTAAGGCTCGGCAGCCACGTAGCAGAGGGGGGGAGCATGAATGGGAAGGAGTAGGGAGTGTTTTCCCATTATTGTTCGAAATTAGTTGCATTTGATGCCTCTATGAGGTCTTTCTAAAAAAACACACACAAGAACAGGTGCATGTGAATGGGATAAAGCACAGGAGCCTTTGAGTTGACTGAGGCTATTACGCTTGGCAAAAGCATTTACATATTTAGAGCTATCTGTCTGTCACAGCAAGCCTCTTCAATCATTTTCATCCAATCCGCACTAAGTGCTCTTCCTCCATTGCTTGCTCGCACGCGTTAGTCTACAGATGAAGCGGATTGGTAACAGTAATGCTAGATATCACTTGTGAGTGATTTTTTATTATCACTTTTTTTGTGCATGTTTTAGGATCTTTTGTTTGCATATCAATCCATATCATTAACAAACAAATCAGATAAGGTAAATATGACACACTGAAAACATTTATGGCATTTTCGCTGACGCTCTTATCCAGAGCAGCTCAGACTGATATGTAAACATGAAAAAGCATTTGAAAGGCAATAAAAACAAAATGATGGCAGTGTCCTTTTAATTAGTTTATTTTGAACCATTTGTGTAATTTTTGAAAATATGGAATGTCTATATTTTAAATATGAGGATTTTAGCTATTTTGAGTGTACAGTTTGTTTAATAGATACACCACACACACACACACACACACACTTCAATTAGTGAGACATTTCAGCACTTTTTTATGTGTGTGTGATAATTTATATTAGTTTATACAGGGTGGAGACGATGCAATCCCTGACACTGCAGATATTGTAGCTGGTTTAGCTTTGTTATCCATAGCAGCAAAGAGATATCTTTAAAGGATAACAACTGCTGTTGTGATATTCATGATTGTGGATTAATCCAGTTGTGTAAAATAATTTTTTCATCAATTAAGCCAGCAAAAAATATGTTTTGAGAAAGTGTAAAATTCAAAGAACTATGATCTATTAGTAAACAGGCAGGGGTTCTTGTCAATAGGAATTTTAATCAAATCCCAAAATTGTCCCAAAATTCACTAATCACAGTCTCAAAACATGTGCACATAGGTACATGTCCATGTTAGAACTAGTGCAATAAGGTGACTAGGCCTTCTTTCATTTTAAGGAGTTAGTATATTAATGTGTGTCTGTGTGTGTGTCTGTGTGTGTTTGTGTGTATTTGTGTACGTGAGGAGGAACGCTTTTAAACGATACACATATGATCTTACCTGAGTGATCTACTGTATCTTTAGTAGTAATACTATGGTGCATGATTTTAGCAAATTCCAGACTTCTGAATAGTTTAAAAAAAAAGATAGATAATGGTAGATGATAGATGGTAGATAATGAGTCTGCTAAATTCACTTACATTACAAGTAAGCAGAATAAAAAAGCATGAAGAGAGAAGTGATGGATTGCAGTATGAAACAGTGACAAAAGAGGATTTCAAACATAATGCGGAGTCATGCTCTCCCAGCCACTCCACCACAAACACCTTCACCTGTCCTGATTGAGAAATGAAATGAGGAAGACGTTGCAGTGATTTCACAAATGTGAAATAGGTACTTCAAATACAATCATAATCAGTTAAAAGCTGCACACAGGCCAGAATATCACCTCACTTTGTTTACTTCCTGTTTATAACCTCTTGCTTTTTAAATAAGTGTGGCCTTTGTTTCAACTCTCCAAACTCATCTAGCTGTAAACATCAAATGGCCATTAGCTCTGCCAGTGTAATGTTTTCATACAATTTATTTACTTTTAATTAAGTGCTCTGAATCAATTAATCCATAAAACTCCATTAAAACCCTTTCTGCTCTCCAATAAGGACATATTTATAAATATTCTCAAACAGTGGATTTTATGAACTGTGAATCATCCAATGGATAAATTAGTAATTCATCTGAGAGAAAAAGCTTTTTTAAAGGGCATTTTCTGTGAAAATTCCTTACACTGCTAACAAGGAGAAAATAATTCAAGGGTTGAATTCAAAGACACCCCGAATATCAAAGTGAAAAAATGATGCAGCAGGCTAGTCCATTTTGCTGAAGTTTCATTGCAGCAACTCAAAATGGTACTCAGTAGTTTGTATGGCCATGCTTGTATGCATGCCTGACAATGTCGGGGCGTGCTCCTAATGAGACGAAGGATGGTGTCCTGGGGTATTTCCTCCCAGCTCTGGACCAGGGCATCACTGAGCTCCTGGACAGTCTGAGGTGCAACCT
>CM075025.1:10232213-10243254 GCA_037576675.1 Pangasius sanitwongsei | reverse complement strand
CAAAGGATTTTCATCCAAGTATTAAAATTATGGTTATATTTACAATTATGTCACTTTGTCCAAATACCTTTGAGCCCTTGAAAATGGAGGTACTTTGTTGAAAATGGCTGTAATTCCTAAATGATAAATGGCGTATTTTTGTGGAACCTCTTAAAATAAAGCAAAATAAAGGAAGTCTACACTTCGATCACATCTTGATTGTTTTATTTCAAATCCATTGTGGTGGTGTATAAAGGCAAAATCTATATATATATATATATATGTGTGTGTGTGTGTGTGTGTGTGTGTGTAAACAGCTCTAATCCATCGAGGCATGGACTCCTCATAACCTCTGAAGGTGTGCTGTGGTATCTGGCACAAAGATGATAGCAGCAGATCCTTTAAGTCCTGTAAGTTGTGAGGTTGGGCCTCCATGGATTAGACTGGTTTGTCCAGCACATCCCACAGATGCTCAATCGGATTGAGATCTGGAGAATTTGGAGGCTAATTCAACACCTTGCACTCTTTGTCATATTCCTCAAACCATTCCTAAACAATTTTTGCAGTGTGGCAGGGTGCATTATCATATTGAAAGAGGCCACTGCCATTAGGGAATACTGGTGCCATGAAGCGGTGTACTTTATCTGCATCCACATGAATGCCAGGACCCAAGTTTTCCTAGCAGAGCATTGCCCGGAGCACCACAGTGCCTCTGCCAGCTGTCTTCTTTCCATAGTGCATCCTGGTGCCATCCCCAGGTAAGCGATGCACACGCACCCAGCCATCCACATGATGTAAAAGAAAACATGATTCATCAGACCATGCCACCTTCTTTCATTGCTCTATGGCCCAGTTCTGATGCTCATGTGCCCATTGTAGGCGCATGGTGGTCAGGGGTCAGCATGAGCACTCTAACCGGTCTGTGGCTTCACAGCCCCATACACACCAAGCTGAGATGCACTGTGAGTTCTGACAACCTTCTATCATAGCCAGCATTAGCTTTTTCCAGCAATTTGTTCTACAGTAGCTCTACAGTGTGGGATTGTTCTACAGTGTGGGATTGGACCAGACGGACTAGCCTTTGCAACCCACATGCATCAATGAGCCTTGTGAGCCCATGACCCTGCCTGTCCTTCCTTGGATCACTTTTGGTAAGTACTAATCACTGCATACCGGGAACACCCTACAAGACTTGCCGTTTCAGAGATGCTCTGACCTAGTCGTCTAGCCAGCACAATTTGGCCATTGTCAAAGTCGCTCAGATCCTTATGCTTGCCAATTGTTACTGCTTTCAACGCAACTTCTAGAATGGACTGTTCACTTGCTGCTTAATATAACCCACCCCTTGACAGGTGCCACTGTAATGAGATAATCAATGTATGTCAGTGGTTTTAATGTTATGGCTGATCAGTGTATATATATAAAATCTAAGAGGAAAACCAAGACACAATGGCTGAATTATTCAGAGCAATGGAATACTGATAATGTTAACTACTAGAGCAGTGAATATAAGGCAAAGGTAATGCAAAACATCCTGATGAGCCTGATTTATGATCCAGCATGGGAAGAGCGACTTGTTTTTTTTCCCCTGATATCACTGGAAATTACATGTTTTCTATAGTCCCTGTTATTTCATACCCAAATGATGGCAATAATAGACTCAATGATCGCTGAGCAGCTCTTCGGTAAAACATACTACGAAAATGTTTGTGCTTAGCTTTCTATTTCCATTCCCTATTATTGTTTTGTGCTTCAAAACAAAAAAATGAAAAAAAAAAAAAAAGAAATGTTAGTGAAACAAGGCAAGCAATAAAATAGTGATATATAAAGGAACATATCAAAAAGAGGATGTTAAAAATTTAAAAACTATTAATGAGTGATTGTCAAAGGTGTTAAACAATTAACATGCCCTGCTAATTTGACAGCTAATGTAGCTAGCCAACATTATTTGTGGTTGGGACTGAATTTGGGTGGCAGCAGGACTGTCTCTGTTTTGACATGCATTCCTGTTTGGTCTTTCAAAAAATGCAATACTGTTATAAAAGTTAGGTGTACTTGTGGCTGGTCTGAACTGCACTGTAATCATCTGTTAATTCATGATCGTTTTCTTTTTTTATGCACATTTTTATGTTGCCGTTTTGCGCTGATTTTTTTTTCTGCTTGGATGCATCATCAGAAGTACGTGAGCATGCACGTGTGCAGCTTAGAGGGAACATTGGTTATGGCAGCTTAGGAGTTCTGTGTATATGTGGTTGTCTGGGAGATCCCATCGGATGTCTATTGGTCTAAAGATGTCTAATACCTTGCTAGCTAAGTTTTATCGCACATTCAATATCAGGCTTTGGCAAATTGTTGGATAGAGTTGTGCCAATAGCAAAATGGACATCTTTAAGTGTAGATTTCCCCTTTGTCATTTTTGGGAGAACCAGATTTTAAAATGCTAGAACTTTATGCTTCATGGTTGAGATACATGAAAAAGATAAACATATTTCAGTACAGGAATGCCTGTAGTTTTCATAATTTATATAAATTTCACCATGTGGAGAGTTTTCATAGGCCACCACGTGTTCCAGTGACCACCAGGATCTTAACATATTGGTCCTGTAGAGGTTCATGTTTTGCTTCTTCTAAAACGCCTAGCCACATTGGCTGAGTTTAAGAGATTATATAGGCTAGAATGCCGAACTTTGCAGTGTTGTTGTCTGCCAGGACTCGAATCAAACATCTTTGGACTGTAGAGAAAGACAACATGCCAGAAAATTGCGTTGAAATCCTAACAATCTAAATTATTAGTTTGACAGAGAAAATGAGCATAGTTATTATGTTTACTGGAGATTGCACTGTGTGCTCTCCATTTTGTTATTGTCCTGTGATAAAGATGAATTTGGTTTGATTGTGTGACCATTTTGGTTTATTCTGGTCACATGCTGAGGAAACAGTTTAACACAAAGGGCTTTGATTGAAATCTGTCTTAAACACAAAAGAGACACAGTGTAATGAAAGGGCACCATGCCAAAAAGTACTTTTTCCTTCTGTGCACATTTAGATTATAAGTAGTGCAAAGTTTTGTCTGACTCAGTTACCTCTCCATGTCTGCTAAGTAGTCCAAAAGTTCTGTAAGGCTGAATGTCTTCATAGAAACATGTAACTTTTACAGTGTTCACAACCATAGGGATGTTATGGCATACCAGTGTGACAGTATGACAATGGTTACATTATATTGAACAAAAAGAATACAAACAAACAAACAAACAAATGTGTAAAAATCACATGTGAAAAATGAATCGTGCAAAAATCGCATGTGGAAATAAATGAAAATGATTCATCTTTTTAAAAAAATCACACATGAAAAAGGAATCATTTGTAAATAAATGAATCAATTTATTTATTTATAAATAAGTAAATAAAATGTGGAAGTAAAAGAATCCTTAAAAAGTTATATATGGTAAAATTAAAACACTTGCACTATATCTACATGGGAAAAATTTTGAAACATAACACGTGAAGTGTCTAAAAACCACCATCATGGGATTACTCATACGTGAGTTTGTGTGACTTTTCTTTAATGGAAAGCTAAGAGTGATCCTCATCAATTGTATTACAGAAAATATTTTAGCAGCCAAATAATTTAATACTTCCACTTTCTCTTAAATGGATGCTGTAAGCCTATACAAAGATATACAATGGTTATGTATAGTTATGTGTGGTTATCATACATTTTGTGAAGTTCCTATACGCAGAGGATTAGTGATCTATAAATAGGCTCATTATGTCTAAGACTGCCCCTCCTCTCTCTCTCCCTCTCTGTGTCCTTCTCTGCAATGGCAAGGTTACCTCTCATCAACGTAGTCCCATAATAAAGGAATTATACGAGATCATATGATCCCATATGGTCACTGCCAATAATATACTCTGAGTAAGCTATCAGATTTGTCCCTGACTTTTGCTTATGTTGACACTTCATCTGGCTTTGAGAGCTGTGCTACGTATTTTATCAAAAATCCCACGGAGGCACTCAGCACTGACCATTGCAGCACATCTCCCTCCTGCACCTTCCAATTTTAGCGCTTTCATTAAACCTCACTGCTCAAGTGTCAGACTCACTGCTGCTTTGGGGGTCACACACTCAACTGAGTATTCCCTAAACAGCGAGTCTCGCACCTCTCCCATTTCATTATCAATCAGACGAATACACACCGTGCCCAAAGCCCTTGAATAGAGGAAAAGACTACAGAGCAGGGAGTGCACAGAATGTAGGCATGCCATGTTGGTGCTGCGCTACACCACTCGCGTTCTGAACAAAGTCAAGGCACATCATTTGTTAATTCCATCTTCACTGGCAGTCACCTTGCTCTAACACGGGACCAGAGATACAAAGAGGAGCAAAGGAGGAAGGCAGCTGCAACCATGCCCTGGGGAAGAGAGAGAGAGAGAGATGGTTTCCAGGATCCTGTAAAGAATGTAATCTCTTTAATAGTAAGCCTGGGAAAAACCGGGACAGAAGCAGAACAAGAAATCAGACCCAAGGGAGAATAGTGTTCTTCTCAAAAGAAAGCCTCAGTGCCATCAAAGCTAAAAATCAGTGTGAGAGAGTAGGTCAGTGAAGAATGCAGCGCACTCCAGGCACAGGTGCCGCTCAAACTGAGAGCTCACAGGCTCTTAATGAATCTGTTATATTGATAAAGCAGTTGAGTTACTGCTCTGAGCATTTAGAAGTACTTTCACATCTACAGCAGTGTAATTTTTGGAAAAAGTTTCAGTTATTTAGTAAGAAGGTTCGAGACTGTGCTTGGGTCATTGTCTATGTGGAGTTTCACATGTTTTCCCGTGTTTATGTGGGTTTCCTCTGGGTTTCCTCCCAAAAGCATGCAGGTAGGCAGACCAGGAACTATAAATAGCCCCTAGGTGTGTGTATGTGTGTGTGTGTGTGTGAATGGTGTCGTGTAATGAACTGGCGTCCCATCCAGGATGAATTCGCCTTGCACTCAGTGTTACCGGGATTGGCAGGATAAAGCAGTTACTGAAGATGAAGATGAATGACAACAGGTTATGGCTGATGACATTTAGGAGATAATGTATACACACTCTACATACTATCAACTTGTACATTGTCCATTGTACAAATCTTTTGTTACTGTAATCTGTGTTGTCTGTACATTGTCTGTGTCTAGCTATTGATCTATCACTTCATTTGGATGGTTCATTTTATGGTGGTTGATGTTTAGTAGATCAATTCTTCCTTTTTGCTTTCACTTTATGTGTTTGTTGATTCAGTTCATTTGGACTTTAGTGATTCATTTTATGGCATATTGAAAAATATACACATATATGAGTTGGTTGACAGGCTGGTTTATGACAGCTCATAGAAGGTTTATAGAGCATCTGGTTAGATGCTTTTTTCTTCAGTGAAACTACTGTTATTTCTGATACTGTGTAAAGCAGCAAATGTGGTCTACATTGTTAGAAAAAAAGGCTCTTCAAGGGATCTTTATGTAATTTAAGGGTTCTCAGATTCTAAAAATAAGGAATAGTTATGTTATAGTTCTACATAGAAGTTTTAAGGGTTCCTCAATAGGGGCAGCCAAAGAACATTTGACAGTTATAAATTTTCCAAGAGTGTAGTGATGTTTAATTACACTCTTAGAGAAAAATCTTTCTTTTCTTTTTTTTCTCTTCCTTTTTTAACACAAGGTTTCAGAGGTCTCTCATATCTCATTGTCATCACACAGTCTGTTCTAACAAGTCTGGATTAAAATATAAATGAGATGAATGCGGTCATGTGGTTCAACACCCCACTAGCTCTCCAGGGGAAGTCAAAGTAGGTCAAAAACAATGATGACTCAGAAGAGCAAATATTATGACACAGATCAGAATTTTCAGACCCATTGCAAAAGATTTTTACAAATATTATGGGTCTTTTCACTAGTGCTGGATTATGCTCATGACCAGTGATTGAAGCTTGGATTCCCGGAAAATAGTCTCACTAAAGAGTGAATTCATCTCTGCCTTGGAGATGAAGACAAAGAGAGCATGGAAGAGAAGGGTGGAATAATAGGGATATTATCAAGCCTGACAAGCTCATTTAGATGCAGTTGTGATGAAAGAAATCCTCAGCTTTATCACACGAAGTGCAGTGAAAACGTTTTGACAGTGCGTATCGTCACATTTAAGAAGTGCACTCATGAGGCCAGTAACCAATTCCTTAGGCCCCATGACACCGACGCTTTAAAGACCACAACCTTACTGGGAATTCAACAGTAGCATTCCAACAGGAAAAAAACTATCACCAATGACCAGTGATGGCTGGTGGTGACATTAGATGGGAGGCCAAAATCTAATGTCTATCAGCAGCTTCACAATGAAACCATTAGGTTTGAGCAATGTATTACTAGGTTCATACTGATTTTCATGTGCTCCTTCTCAATCACTGCCTAACAGCAAATAACGGGCAAATAATCTAGGATTAGGTTGGTTGGAGGCCCTGCCAGTGACTGTCAAGTCAACACTGTCACCTTAAATTATACTTTTTTTTTGGAAAGAATGAAGATCAGGGAGGCTTACAGTCATAGCCACTTTTCTGTACACTTTTTTTGAGAGTTACCAGTTGTGTTCCACTTTATTCCCTGTCTTCTATGTTCTCCTAGAGTAGAGGACGAATGAGCGAGACATGTTTATCAGCAATGTTTAACTGCAGCTGCACTACCAGGTGGCATCAGGGGCACACTGGGCCAGGTGAGGTGGCGCAGATGGCATCACAGGTGTGACAGTGCCACCACATCAAGCTCGGTGATTCTGCTCATCTAAATACAGACTGCTAACACCCCACCCCACACGCACACGCACACACACACACACTCACTTACATCAATTCACAGATCTCGAGCCAAAACATCAGATGTAAAGTTTCCATATAACTAATTACCCCCCTGCTGGCCTGTGGCATCTTCTTATAAATTCAGTAAACACAACGAAAAGACAAACACATAATTTAGCAGAAATTAGAGAAGGACAAATGAAAACACTCTTAAATCCAATTTCATGCCTCATAAGCCCCAGCCAAGTGTGTATACAGTCTTCTTACATCCGCGTCTACTCTGAGCACTGCACGTCCTCTTCAATTTTTTAAAAAATATACTGTCAATTTCCTCTACCCTGTCAGTTTCCCTTTAGGGAATCCCCATGACCATATTAGTGTCATTTTAAACCATTAAAAGTAATCTACGTCAGATAGCAAAACGACCATCTCTACACTTTACCCTCATAAAGTGTACAAGGAGCAACAAATATGCATGACTATGCAAACTGAAAACTCCCCCACATCCTCCTGCCATTCCAGGTCAACCCCCTCCTCCCATTCCCTGGTTACACTATACTATTAAAGACTGTAAAAAGCAGATACAGCAACTGGAAATCTGCATTAGCACCCAAGATGTGGATATCAATGACAGTGGAAGAGAGTAATTGACAATTTATGCTAACTGAAAAAACATCATCAAAACAACAACAAGGGAAGAACTGCTTTAAGATGAAAAAAATCACTGGTAACTTTGGAAGCAGATGACATGGCAGACAATTGATTAAGTCAGCTGCTGTTTTTGAAAACAACAAAAAAAACATTAAATGAAATGGATTAAATGAAAAGGACATTGTCATTATCTAAAGTAATTTAAGAATCTAACAGTAACAGCGTAAAACCTTACCACAGTAGAGTGACAGGAAGCATGTGCAAAATAGCACCTGTATTTTTTTTTTTTTTCCTTTGGCCACTGCAGCTATGGGGTCAATGCGTTAATGCCTATTATGTTTGACATACTATGCTGTACCAAAAAGGTGAGAGACAACACTGGGGAAAATATAACCCTACATGTGAAACTGGTTTGGAGTCTAAACAGGAGATGTGATGTGTTCACTAAAGCTGGGGAAATGTCGATGTATTAACAGATTAAAGTCAATTAACAAATTTATACTATAATATACATTTCTATACTGAGCACCACAGGTGTAGCATACACTGGAGGCACTGGGGACATGTCCCCACCACCTTTTGATATGCCTGATTTTGTTCAAAATTCTTTTTTAAAACCTTCTAGCTTGCCAAACACTTTCTAAAAATATCAATTTAGCCATATTCATGGTTAGTTTATCGGTGGTGTCTGTAACAAAATGTCTCTAATAAAATGTCTTTTCTATGATAAAAGTCTTGCAGCTACAAATTTATAGGACACAAATGAGTTTATATTAGAGTATATATATGAGTTTGTCACACACACACACACATATCACAGATTTATTTACAGAAAACTACACTCACAGTAATATATATTTGGAATATTCAAAAATGCACTGAGGCTTTATATTGCTTGTAGCTTTCATAAAATTGGCCAGTTAGATCAGTCTGAAGGATTGTACTCTTTTGTAAACAATAGCAACTAAACTGTAAAAGACTTCCAAAGCATCCATCACTCGGTGCATGCTGAAGAGAGGAAGAAGCTGATGTGGATTTAAATTCTAGTTAAAATGGAATCTCTTCTGTGTGACGCACTTGAGACAGACAAGGAAAAAGAAACACTTTTGGCTCAAATTGGCCAGGTTTCTAATTAGGCATGCAAGTTATGCAAGTTTTTTTTTTTTTTTTTTTGCTCCTTCATTATTCTTGTCCTTAGCACTTTTCAAAACAAAGTCATACCCATTGTGCAGAGGCACTTTAATGCAGAGGTTACCATAGCCCACAACATTTTTGATGGATTGGTGCGTGGAAGGGGAGGGTAGATTGGGTCAGCATCTTGGAGGGGCATTTGAGGTCTGCAATTACGGTTATAATGTGGTTGATTATTAGTTCATGGCTGAGATGGTGGTAGTGGTAGAGACCCAACTGTATGATTGATTGTTTGACACTGTTTGGTCAGTGCTCTATGACGCACAGTGTGTGTGTGTGTGTGTGTGTGTGTGTGAGTGAGAGAGAGAGAGAGAGAGAAAGAAAGTGAGAGTGAGAAAGCGAGATACCAAGAGATACCTTTGGAGGTATCAAGGCATGTTAGCATGCCCAGGAAGCTTGTTTCTCAAATTTACAATTGTACTTTACTAAATCATTTCTTAACAGGCAGTTGTTCACTATCTTGTGGTGTTGTGGTATGAAATGACCTGCAGCCCTCGTCAACATGAGCAGCCCTGTCAATCACCGCAACACTAGACAATCATGCGCATCTGTGAGCTCATGCATGCTGAAGAGGATAATCATCACTTTTATCCAAGTGTGTTACATTGCCATGTCACAGAGCATGAGCAGCAGTTTCAAAAAATGCAGCTGTCTGGCTTCATGTGTCTCAGAGGCATGGTAGCTGTTGTATGATATGGGAGAGCTGGCTGCTGAGAGGGAATTGGCAGGTGACCAAATTAGGGAGAAAAAAGGACTGTACATAGTTCAATGAAAAAAGACCAAGGAAAATGCTTAACTTCATTGTGCTTTCTGCAATGCAGCAGACAAAGAGCTCTCCACACATTTGGCCACAGGTGATACTGCTGCATAAGGGAAGTTCATCAAGGTTTGTGTTGGTGTTTGTGTTGATTTGTAGCATTTATTTTCAATTTTACTATTTCTTATAGTATTTATTCATGGCACATTTATTTACTGCTTTATTTTATAAGTTCCTCAACCTCAACTACATCACTTGAGATGTGCAAAGGACTGTGTTTTTTAATCCTGCTAGCAGAGTTATTATTTTTATTTGTACCTGCCCATGATATTTTCTAAAAAATTTAGATATTTTCTAAAATATAAACAAACTAGCAGCCTAATTAAACAAAGTGACCCTGACCAGGCAGTTACTAAGGATGAATGAATGCAGAAATGCATGTTAATGAACATAGTTTTTCTTGGTTCCACCAGCTTCATATCTTACCCCACACACGACTTTTTCATTGCTTCCCACAGGGGTGGGGGAAAATAGAGGAATAAAAATCATGTACCTCCTATTCATATCCGTATCTGTTTAGAACACATTATATTTTGGTTGGGATCTGAGCAGATGTTCTATTCTCCATTTCACAAAGAGATTTCACAAAGAGCTTACCAAAGCTGCAAGAAAATTCTCATCTGATTCATTTTGCAACTGTATCAATCACTGTTGATTTAAATTACAAAAACGCCTTTAAGTGCATACATTAATAATGTTGAACAAAACATCATGGGACAACAGCCAGTCCTTTATCAGCGGTTGTATGTGGCAGAGGCCTTGTATAAATTGTTATCCAACCTACGGTCTGCCTGTTGTCCAAATCCATTTTAACTTTTTTTCCTTCCCTCCCTTTTACAGCTGCATCTTTAAGCATTGTGTTTTTGCTTTTCCTTCCTGGGACAGTAGGACACAGTGCAGTGGCAGTGGCAGTGTGAAAGCAAAGATAGATGAAGTCACCTTCTTGGTCTTCTATGAGCTCTTTTTCCCTATATAAATTTCTTACATACCATGCATATACTGATTTTGCATCTCACTCAGCCTATACCTATATATTATATTTTGTAGGCTTGGTGGTCATATACTGTCAAAAGGGACATTTTAGTCTGAAAGCAGCAATACATCCAACAAACTGTTAGGCATGGGCTATGGAAAAGAGGCAATTGCTGAGTCCATCTACTCCAAACATCCCTTATGGCTGCCAGCTTGTCATGCTCTCTTCTTGTACCCCTGTTATCAAAGCATATGACATGGGAGAAGGACATCTCATGAGACCCTACAGCAGGAAATATTGCTCTACCAGTATCTGTATTTTAATGGATTGTTGTTGCTTTAGCTTTAGTCCTCTGTACTCCTCACAGAATTAGCAGCCCACTGAAGGCTTGCCAGATGGTCCCATTGATATCTTTCCATTTTTCTCCATATACCAGCCTCCTCTCAAGTCAAGTCAAGTCAAGTCAAGTGGAGTTTATTGTCATTTCAGCCATATACAAGTACATAGCAAAACGAAACAACGTTTCTCCAGGACCAAGCTGCTACATAAGACAAACACAGAACAACACAGAACTACAGGGACTACATAAATTATACATAAAGTGCACAAGTGCAAA
>CM075025.1:10211395-10232113 GCA_037576675.1 Pangasius sanitwongsei | reverse complement strand
ACAATGACTACAACGCCGACCAGTACGCAGTTCTGTTTAAAGTGACCAAGTGACAGTAGTGCAAATATTACAGAGTTCGATATAAATAGCTGAAATAGTATAAACATAATAGTAGTAGTAGTCTATGTGCTCTCAAGAACAATGTTTTCTATTGGAGGTGAGATGTACATCTCAGAAGCTGATTTGATGTCTGTGACATGACTGGCAGCATATCTGGTGGGACTTGGAAGCATTTTGATTATATTTTTCACACTAAGTCTGCCCCATTTCTCAAATGGGGATAGAGACTATGACAGTTTTCCATTTTTAGATGCGAAGGTGTCTGATCTGTGTAATTGAACAGCAGGCTCTTGATGGGTTTTAGATCCTTCAGAAGGGTCACCAAAAAAAAAAAAGAAAAAGAAAAAACTGTCATTAGAGGAGAATCCCTCATAATCAGGGTCCTCCATTAATCTCAGACACATCCTCATCACTTTCACTGCTATAAAGGCAAATTTCTAGAGCCTTGGCAGCAGAAAATGTCATTTTCAAAAGCAAAGCACAGCAGAGAGAGAACAATCATTATAAGAGAAAGAGAAATAATTCACAAGGCTCTGTCCTCCCAGTTTTATATGCTCACTCCACCCCTGTGTTCTGCAAATTACAGCTATGCTTTCAGCTCTGTGTGTGTGTGTGTGTGTGTGTGTGTGTCCATGCTTAAGTGCATGTGTGCCTGCGTGTGTGCTATTACATTCAATCAAGCTTTATAACTGGGGTCTCTGAGAACCCAAAAAGAAGTTATGTATAAATTTTTGAATAGCAACACAAAATCATTGTGTATTCTCATAAAAATTAGGAAGTCATGAAGTATCAAGCTTATTAAAATGTTAAGTATGCTTTGTGAATTGTTAACGAGGCTCTGGGGTCTCAAAACACAACACTCCAAACGTATCAGAAGGGTTAAAAGTGCTATTTCTAGCATATCTTGTTAGAAGTATCTGACACAGGAAATTGTCCACAGTGCTACAGTGCCTCATTTTCTTTCAGCCTCTGCAATGGTGAAGTAATCCTTTGCACTCAGTGTAATTATAACCCATTAAAGTAGAAGTATAAATTAGGATGGTGCTAATGGATTAGCCATCATTTAATTTGTATATTCATATTATTCTTAATTAAGCAAAAGTAAATGTAATAACCTCATTGGCATTTTGCTTTGTACTAGGATTGCAAAACTAGGCACTGGTGTTCCATTGCTTTAAAAGTACCTGAAAAGAGTCCTGACAGTGTTCCATACATCTAGTATTAGCATATAGAAGCCTTAATTATGTAGAAGGAAAGAAACGAGATATCCCTTTCCTTTTTATTTCTATTCCACCTGACTCCCACTATCTGTTAATGAGTAGTCTTTAATGCTTCCTCTGATATGTCATTTGTAATGTGGATTGAATTTAACATTCAAATGCTTAGATTAATTAGTCAGCTATATGATCATCTTGCTCAATTGCCAAAGCAAAGGCTTTTCAGCAAATGTGACAGACGTTAATAATGAGCCATGTTCATTCCCATGACAATTCCCTTCAGGCTCATCAGGCCTGGCAGGGAGCAAAACACATTACAACCTACACTCTGAAGAAAAAAAACCCCTTCAAGGATTCTTTGTATAGTCAAGGTTCAATGTTTTTAAGTTTTAGGATTCAAACCTTTTTTTTTTACAGTTGTACTCAGTGCTCTGTTTTTCTTACAGAGGCTTGTCTATAAGATTGAACTGATTATTTTGACTGAATTGAATTAACATTGAATAGCAAAGTACAATTTTTTATCTTAAATTTTAAGGGACTGATAATGGAAAATTTCGGGGTCTGGGATTTGCTGTAGCTTGTAACTGGCAAGGGCTTGTCTGCTAGTCACGTGGTTACATGGATTTCAGAAAGATTGTTTTAAAAATCTGTATTTCTATCAATTTAGAGGAGCTTTGCTTGCTGTTCACATAAACCAAAAATGTTCACACCATTGCACCTGTTTAATTTGACAATGCCCGATTTAATTTATGTACAGATGCGTGACAAATTAAAGGAAAAAGTCTATGGAACTGTACTGGAAGGATGAACACCATTCATCCAAAAGATATTTCTTTGCTATTTTGTGGAAAGCACTGTCTAACACCTTTGCCTAAAATCTGCCATAGGTAATCAATGTGGTTGAGATCTGGTGACTGTAAAGGCCATGGTTTATATTTACCTCATTTTCATACTCATCAAACCATTCAGTGAGCCCCAGTGTTCTGTGGATAGGAGTACTGCACAGACGATTGCTTTAAGACTACACGGGAAGTCTGACCTCACCTAAAATTTAATTAAACTGTGGAAATACCATGTTTACCATGTGCCCTTATAAATAAAATATGATTGCGAATCAAAATAGCAAATATATCACTGCAGCTGTTTTAGGTGGACAGTGCAGTGTGCACAAAGTGCAATCTCCTTTGAAGCCTGTGGACACTCCACTCATTGACTCACAGCTTCTATGGAATCCTATGGCAGGTTCAAGTATAATGTGTTTTAATGGAGCAAAGTTAATGCTCATTGGAGAACAGGCTTTTAGTACATCAGCTTTAACTACAGTACCATAGTCAGTGAAATTTAGCTGGCTAGTTAGCAGCTTAGCTGCTTTATATTGCGTTATGGCAGACACTAGTAATTTTGTCAACCTGGGTTATGGAAAAGTCTTTTGATGCTCTTACTTATGAAGAGAGACTGAGAATTAGGAAGCAGGCCAGACCATCAAATGAAACAGATAAAACAGAACACACACAGATATGCTGTATACTTCAATAACAGACACCTGTGTTTCCCCTCTTTTAAAAATCACTAGCCATCAATGGTGCATTGTCATCCTGGAAGAGACCACTCCCATCATGTTCCCATCATGTTACATCATGGGATAAATGGTACAGTCAGAATAATTTAGTATTGATTTGTAGTGACACTTCACTATAAAGGGACAAGTTCAGACAAACCATACTGACAAACCTCTCCCAGAGCATAACCTTTAATTTGTTATTGGTCTTTATATGTTTGTGGTGTGACTCTCTTTAGCTTTCTGCCTCTTCATATTTGTCAGTGTGAATGTCTGCTAGAGAGGAGATCGCTTGCATGAATATGATTTAAAATATATCTAAGCTGAATATTTTACTGTGATGGAGGATGTGTGTACATAATGTGCGTACTATTTGTCCGAGTTTCAATAAGAAAGGGGATCATGTATAAAAAAAATCAGTGTGTCAGTATCTGTGTGTGTGGGTGTGTGTGTGTTAGCAGTAATAGAGGTTAAATGCTTCTATGTTCAAACTTGTGCATTTCATATTCTTCTTATTATTTGTATAAGGTATACGACCCACCATTAGCCTTTCACCCTTTGAGAGTGTGTAGTTCAGCCTCACAATGGAGAATCTGTCATTTCTCCACATCAACACACCCCCTCATCCGCCCTCGTCTCTCCTTCTTTTAACACAGCTGTTCATTTGGTTTCATCTCCGTTTGTATGCCATTGATCCCATCGATCGCTGCAGATAATGGCCGAGCATGGCTTGCTATAAGATAATTATTCCATCATTGGCTTGGTGATGAGTGCTTGACTCTTCTGCCTTTATTTATTTATTACTGGGTTATGACTGTCAACCTCCCATGTGAGGTGAGTGCACAAACAGTAATTGCAATCCATGAAAGGAGTGAAAGAATGCATAAATGCCCTCTTTCATTCAGCCTGCCAAAACACACATCGTGTCAAAGGCAGACAAGAGGCTGCAGGTTGCATCAACATGTAGGAATAGAGAAAGCAGTATCATTATTGTGATATTAGAGCTCCTATCCGGAGCAGCAGTCATGGAGTGAAGACTGTGACTTTCATGCTAAGTTCTTAATTCAGACCTGTGACAGTTCTTTTACAACACTCATTTAAAAGATGAGGACAGTTGGCAGCTGTCAAGACCAACGCAATCTCCCAAACATTAGGCGGGTTTGCACACAGGGACACACACACATCTGACAGCAATCCAGGTTCCAGCAATTCTACTTCCTACAATCACTGATCTATCCAGTGACGGCTAGCTGTTATTAGATCAAGAGCAAGACAATGAAACTATTAGGGTTGAGCAATGCATTATATGACTAGGTCTTATCAATGGCATTATAAGAATGATGTGGAGCAAACTATTACACACACAATAAAAGGCAGGGAGGCAGCTGGTTCCATAAAGTGTCTCAAATCTGTAATACTGGTTTCATGGCATTTTTCAGAACCATTCTTTTTTTTCCAGAATACCAAACATGGTATGCAGAAGAGCTGTAACCATTTTGTTCAAACCAAAAAATACAAAATGTGCAGTTCTGTCATCTGTACTTTTTTGTAATTTATACTTTGATTGGACATTGTGTGCTTAGTCTGTCTACTTTTAATTTCTCCTCCAAAGACAATTTATGAGGAAAAAAGGATGATACAGTGAAAGATCCATTCACATTCATCACATCTGCAAATATATTTCACATCTTCTCAATCACTGCCACTGACAGGCTGCAACAATCTACAATCTGGGCTATAAAGGAGGCAGCCCCAACCTCATTTCTTCATATCATTTTATATATTTTTCTTATGACCACTGACTGTGGCAGTGGGGGCGTGGTCAGGCATCGGCTGGGAATGTAGAAAAGACAAGTTGAACCAGCAAGTAATGCATGATGATTCTCACCTGTGTGTGATTACAACCAATCTACTTATGTGTGCTTTGTCTGTCCTTCAGTGAATGCCATGAACCAGAGAGCAAGAGACACAGAACTGATGGAGTTCATACACATACACACATACAGAGTGTAAGCTGGAACTTGAAGAGGTGAAAGCCACGAAATATTGAGACTGTGTTTTATTTGTGTTCTCCATTAAGTTGTGGAAAGCATGCTGAAATAGCTTGTGGGGAAAATAAAGCAAGCCCCGAAGCTGCTGGACAGAAGTCCACCTGTCTCCTTCCCACGCACACACACAAACACACACACACACACACACTGGGTTCTACAGTGACACTGTTGCACTTGATTCCACAAAAATCCAAAATAATCCACCATAAGACATTTAATAACAACAAATGATGTGATGTAGATGCCAAAGTGAAACCTTATATAGGTGTCTTTTTTTCTTTGAAAGACAGGTAGGCTTAGCCCTGCTAGCTCATATATACAAGTCACCCCTGGATCTATCTATATTATTCATGTATGTGAGATAGGTGACAATGTTACATAAACCAATAAAATACTGCTTGAGCAAGTATCAGTTTGGATTTTATGGAACATGGTGGAAAAACCAGAACAAGCATTTTTACAGCAATATACCAATATATAGGTGTATATAACCTGTAGTGGCCTTTTTGCTGTGCGCATGCACTATCCAAACATTCACCTGGAAACCCATTTATTTTAAAGCTCAGATCATCCTGCTAAAAATCACCTTTCTGCTATATCAGCTATTCCTCTCTGACTTTTTACCCTTTCTCAGATTTCAATGAGACTCTTATCAGCACTTTTTACATCACCTCCTGTACTTGTAGAGCACTTTTTTTGATCTCCTCCAGGCAAACAAAATTAGGCAATTTATCAGCGCTTTGTGGAGGCTCATTTCCATATTTGGGGAAATGTGTGCACACACACACACACTTGTGCTTGTGTGTTTACATCTTTGATTCTCCTGGGCATTCAAGTGCTTCAAAGGAGGCCGCTAAATAGCCACTTGAGGAAACCAGTAATTTCAGGATTTTACAACAGAGCAGCAAAAGTTGTTGGCCTATACCACTGTTGAAATTGTGTGCAGTTTAGCATATGTAAATGTTTCTTAGGGAAACTGAATGCAGTGTCATAATGAAGCCCTCACAGTCTGTTACTCCCTCTGCTTTTTCCACAGTGACGGGTGATAATGACTAGACAGAATAAACTATGAACTATGAAACTAAAAGAAAACTGAGAGACAAGAGGGTTTTAAGAGTTTACAATTTAAATTTGACAAATCCAGATATAGTAAAAGGCAAGGTCCAAATGTTTGTTTTTTAACCCTTAAATGTTCGATGCTTTATATGAAAATTATCCACACTGGGGTGGTGTGATACCAAACTGGATTACGTTTGTATAACAGCACACTCTGAAGTGTGTTATTCCACATACACCACAGTGATTTGCCAAAAAATTCAAATTTTTAATCAATTACTGAATGGCACATTTTTTTTTAACTGTTTATAGTTACATTTAATATGTAGCATCCATGGGACAAATTAGTTCCTGTTACTGCTTATGTTATAAACAACCTCTTCTGTATTCTCTCTCTTGAAGTTAATGAAACAATAAATAAATAAATAAATAAATACAGCTTGTCATGTAATTGAGAAACCAGAAAGTGCAAAAATGTCCATAAATGTTAAATCAACACAGACACCCAATACTCCTCCCATAAATGTTAAATCAAAGTCTGCTTTTCTGGGGGGTTTTTTTTCAGCTAATGTAACAGTCAGACCAAATGTGAACACGATTAACCTAGTGGAAAAGCCAACTCACTGAAGGGGAAAGGACAGGGGACACACATTTGTTTCTGGTGGTGGTTACTTCAACTTTGCACCAACTTTTGTAAACCAGTAGAAATTGAGGGTGGGGCTGGGATAGCTTTGGTCAGTAAAAGCACTGTAAGCACTGTTAAACGTGCTGTTTATCATTTATACTGTTAGCATGGAGCCGTCCAACATACGCAAGGTTTTTGCTAACAAGATTTTCTTGTTAGCAATTTTGGAACAGCAGTTACTTGACCACAACTATAGACTAACTTTACCTGCCTAAAATGAATCAAACTGATTTGCAATTAACTGAGATCCATGAAATATCATGTTTATCCCATTTGTTTATAAGTTCACTCTGCACATGCATCAGAGTCTGGCCAACAACCGATGAACTGGTTTTATGTTACATTCATTCAAGTGCACAACCTATTAACACTGTACAACAAGGTGCTGAAATTGTTGGATGCTTATTTGTTTGTCTGGGCATATTGTATTTTCCTACTGGGAATAATTTAGTAGAAAAATCACTGCTTTTTGTACATTAACTTTAAGTATATGAAAAAGTTTTTTTCTCAGTTTTTAAACATTTGGGCAGTGGTCCAGAGGCCTCAACATTGTGACTGGAAAACATAAAAAGATGAGAGTTTGAATGGTACAACATTGACCGGGAAAAGAACTTATATGGCCATGTGTGCCAATGGAATGATAAATGAGAGGTCATGGAGACAGGAACACAGATAAAGAGAGAGAGAATAAAAGAAAAAGATGCATGGTGTAAGAGTTGCAGATGAATAACAGCAGGAAAAATTGGAGCATTAAGCAAACAGGTCAGTGATGAATACATGCAGGCACAGAAGAGGTTTTGTGTGTGTTTGTCTCTGTGTGCGTCTATTTGTGCCTGTGTGAGACTGCAAGCATGGTGACAGGAAATAATTGGGTTCATCAGGCAGACTTGCCGCCAGGGCTGATGGGTCACAGTGATATCTGGTGGAGGGGCAATCTTTCCGGGCATTGATGGATGGAATTCTCATTGCTCCTGGTTGAGGAGCAAGACAGTCAATGAACAGCACTTTGGGTTTGGTGAGACACCCAGGATGAGTTGGTCAATAGCAAACAGGAATTCACGGCACAGCTTTTGTTCCTGCAATGAAGTTTTACATTCAACAAAATCATTCAGTTTCTCAGTTTCTTTGTGATAACATCAGTCTGGATGTTCTGCCACTTATCGCTGTGGAGCTCTTAAATAGAAATTGTTCCAGCCTTTTACTTCATCTAACAGTGTAATCTTTTAACAGGATTAATCAATGCACAGACATTTTAGACAAAGGGACTGATCTGTTCCAGCTAAATTCTATTAAGCCATGACTGATATTTTAACTTTGATAAGATGAGACAAAATGATGGCAAAATCAGACAATGTATAGATATAACTGTAATGATAATAGCATTTGTGTAGATCAGTTATTATTAGAGGACCTTATTCAGAGTTGAGTATTTATTCTTCAAAAATGTCTCTGGACTTAAGCAGTTTCCAAAGATGTGTCTTAAGTCCTATTAAGATAGGATTGGTTTTACATGAGGAATGTTTTTACCAGAATGTTTCTGGGATTTTTGTCCCATCCGAATCCGTTATGACAGTAATTGTTTTTACAGAATTCAAATTGACTTATTGGTACAGATTCCATCATATCCTGTGGGAAAAGTGTTTTCGCTCTTTCTCTTCAGAATAGAGATACTCCAGTTTTCTGTTGTCCTCTGCCGAAACCAGACTGAAACCAGGTAATGGCCGAGTTTAAAATGCAGAATAACAAATATTGAATAAGAATATTGTGCACATTACCTCAAATTCTTGTCTTTGCTTTTGCATCTTGGCCATGTTGGTGTACACAATAAAAATAAAAACAGAAAGAAAGAAAAATCGTATTATGGCCTTGTGTTCAAATAAAGTAAAGTTAGGTAAAATCCATTTTGTATTCACAGTATATTTATCTACTACGAGATGTTTATTTAGGTTCTTCTTATCATTTTAGTCTCAACTGTATTTTTATTGTATTTTATGTTACATTGTACTGCAACAGACTGCAATATGCTTGATCAGTTTGCATTAACAAAACTCTGGCAACTTTAACTTAATATAACTCATTAAATTAAAGTTTTTGTAATTGATAACAAGAATATTTTACAGTGCAATTTGCATATGTTTATGTACTTTGTATCAGTACTGATTGCATTTAAGTTCAGAACTAAACGGATAGAAGCTTGGATGTCAAATTGCTAACAGTTTGCCAAGTTAAAAATAGAATATGGAACTAAATCAAAACCCTAAACATAAAGACAAAGAGAAAAAAGCCACAGTGAATGTTCTGAGTCAGAGAGATACCAACCGCACAGTGTGTGGAAGAAAATCATACCACAAACTCAGAGTTGGTCCATTAAATACAGTATCTAAATATCAGATGAACTCTTGGGAAGGCTTGGAAGAAGGCTGGAAGAAAACAGGTGAAAAAAAGCAGACATTTAAATGGGACAACATTTAATGCAATCACACTGATTTTCAAAAATTATTCAACAATGGTGTCACATTTCCTCCTACATTATTTCCTATTTTTTTGGGATATTCCATGATTGGAGGCCCATTTGACCCTTCTCATTTTTCAGTACTGAATCGAAAAAAAACACGTGTTTAACCATTCAAAGTACATGCTAACCTCATTAGTCAATATCATGATGTCATTGAAAATAAAGCAAAAAGAACAGGAGAATGTACTTTTCCTGTTCCCACAATCTTCAGGAAATTCAGATACACCTTCCTGTTGAAGATGTGACTTGTGGGATATTTAAAGAAATAAACATTTCATAGTAGTGAATGTTCAGGTAACAGGGTTGAGTGAATGCTAAATGTTAATATTGCAAGCATGAGCTGTTAAATACAAAACACAAAAATTTAAGTATTCTGATTATTAAATTTCAATCTAATGTGTAGTTATAGTTGGCTGGAACAGGCAATTATGCGGTAGAGGTTTTATTATTTACTATGTCATCAATATATATCATGTAGTACACCAACTGTAACACCTCCAGTTATTAGTGTTAGAAGAGAGTGCTAGTGTTTGAGTAGTGCTAGTGTTTGATGTGCCTTTATTTTAAGATGTTTGTGGTATTTTAGTAGTTGTAGTGCATGAAATTAACAAGATGTGCTAAATGTCACAGTGTGGAGACACATGGAAGCAGGTGCAAGCTGTTTTATTAAGAATCCAAATCATAGAGGAAAAAAACACACAAACCAACAAAAAAAAATCAGAGAGGCAAAGCTCAGTTGTCAGGAAAACAGGGCAATATGGGGAAGGCAATATCAAAGTTTAGGTCAACAAAGATGGAAAATCAAAACCAACAGACATTGCTAAGGAATGCAAAGTTGAATGGACAAAATCTTACAAGGAGTGAGAGTGTGTGGTGTGTTATAAATACACAGAAGTTGATGAATGGGAATGAGGAACATGTGTGTGAATCATTATGCTGGTAAATGAGAGCTGGTGGAGTAACAGTGGCTGCTGGATTGGTGGTGGATCTGGATGTGACACTAAGCAGTGTGTTTGCACAGAGAGATGTGATTTAACTGTAACTATTCATAAATATCAACCTTGTATTCACAATATATTACACTACTAATGGCTTCTTATTTGAATATTTGCCTTATTCTGATAAGGATATTATCATATGAGTTGAACTTTTATTATCCTATATTGTGTCTTGCTTTTAAGGTAAATCACTTTGCAAGCTTGTTTTAAAAAGGGAGGTCTAGATGCTCTTACAAAAACATCTTCCCTGGCAGCTCTACACAAGAACAACAAGACAGCCTTGGAATCATTAACTACGCACAGGTCATTTCAATACACCTAATGGGCTATGCAAATCACACAAGCACCCACATGGCACAAATCTAGATACAGATAACTTCCCACTTGACTACTGATGTATATTAAACAGTCAGAGCAGAATGAATCTTAAAGACCATAATTTAAATGTGTTGTTCCTAGTCATTCCATCAAGGATGTCAAGCTCTCTATTGTTTTTTTTTTTTAATATGTACTTTTGTGTCATTTTCCTAGCTTTCAGTAGTTTCAAGTGGTTGCAAAATAGAAAAACAAATAACAAACCTTTACATGATAGCTGTCAGAGAATACTTCTTTGTCACAGATCAATCTCATCTTCTCACTGATTACTGCTCGCACTTGTCTCTGTGTTGATTTCACTGTGTCTCGATATGAGGTGCTTTCTTAATACCATGAATGTAAAGAATGAGAGCTGGAGGCATATGGGGTACCTGTGTTTCAGATTAAAGTCTCTGTCAACAGAGGTAGATTTGTTACCCTGCATTAACAGATTTCATTATTGTCCTGTTCAACTCAACACAAAAATGCAAGAAACATCCCTAGTTCAAATTCTTTTTGTCTTATGTGAGGGGTATAGAACTAAAATTTGCAAAGGTCCTAAATAAAATGTTTTGCTTACCAAGGTCTGGATAAACAACTAACAGCTTAATGGCAACAATGGTTATCGTTTAATGGTTAGCCATTAGTGATTGTTTTATAGCTAGAAATAAGGCACATCTATGTAAACTGGTTAAGTTTTGATCAATTATGGCACATGCTACCACTTTTGACTAGTGCCATGGACTGTGAACAGATGAGATATCTGTTTTGAGCTTGAAGCAGAGAATTAACACATACTTCTCTGCCCAATCATCTTTAAACATTCTGTTTTCATCATGGATGTCATGTCGTCAGTTCATTAATCAGACCAGAGAGAGTAAATTAAATTAAAATAATCTACTAAAGTCTGTGAAATCATGTTGGTCAGGAAAGCAACATGATTTCACAGACTTTAGTAGATTATTTTAATTCAATTTTATCTCTCTGGCAAATTAAAGAGAATCTGCTATAGGAGCTGAAATGTTTCCTGTTTAAAAAACTGGACTTGCTATGCTATTTTAGTTAATGTATTTTCAAGTGCTTGGTTCAAGCTACTGACATACTTTCCTGGGTCCACATTCAGACTGCAATACACCTGTTGACGTCTCCTGGTTTATGGTTTTGGCAGCCTGTCTACTTGCATATCTGTATTCCAGATTTTTGGGATGAGCATACAGTGTGTCTGCACTCTATGTGGATTCCAACTATCAATATTGGAAACACTCAAACAAAAAGGCTACAATTAAAACCTCCCAAAGTTTGCATGTGTTACAGTATTTGAAAAATAATTCATTTAAGTGTTCGGGTTTAACATAATCTGTAACCTTTAGCCACCTTATTGATTTTTCTAGGACCTTTTTTCTTCTTTAAATTTGCTGTTATTATATTGTACACTAAATCCCTTCACATCAGACAGTTTGGTAGTTTCTCTGTCAGACAGGCCTGCAATTTTCACTGCCATTTCTCAAACATCTGTAGATTACTCTTATCGCTTCATGAAAAAGTATTGTTAAAGTGGCTTAGAAATAGTCTGGCCCTGGTGCCAAAAAGAATAGTATCTCTCTCTCTCTCTCTCTCTCCCTCTGTGAGAGAGAGAGAGAGAGAGAGAAAGAGAGATGTTTTTGAGTGCTTCAGATCTCTTTGTTTCCAGTATTGTGGCTGCCTCTTGCAGGAATCTAAAAAGTGATTCTCCTCAGGTAATATTGCAATATAGCAGACATGTAAGTGAAAGAAAGGCCAGATTCCCCTTCAATTTTTAGATGATATTCCTGTACCCATGTTGCAATTATTCCAGTCTTGGCTACAACTGAGGGTATAAGATTTTGTGTGTGTGTGTGTGTGTGTCCACATGTCTATGAAGGAGAATATTGTTTGCCCTCATGCGTGCTGTATTAACCTCCACAGGTAGCTGTTTGTTGTGAGACACAGCAAGATGAAAAAGCAATAGACTGAAATTGTTTCCCAGGGGCTGCTGGAGGAAAGCCCTGTGGGCCTGGCCCTAAAGAACACCACTCGCTCCAGCCACTAGAAACAAACACAAGGATGGAGAGAAGTGAGGAATAGAAGAAGCTGAATATGCAAAAGAGGTAATTTAGAAGCAAGGGTATGAAAGGATGAAAGGTGGAAGAAAAATGAGTGTGCTTATGCAAGTAAATATTTAGTGTGTGTCTAAAAAAAGGAAGAGCTGAGAGGATTTGTATTATTTCGTTTGCTTCCGTCCTGTCAGTGTAAAGATTACTGCATATAAAAACTGTTGCACACGGATAAAACTGATGCGAATTAAGTTCTGCTTTTGCACTGTAGCTTATAGTATAAAATGTATATGAAATTTAGCTTCATCTTTTATCATGCAATAGCGTCACCAACAAATGAACACGCTTTGTTTACTGAAATGTGGTAAAGATTCACATCAAAATATCTCTTTGTAAAGAAACAGTGTTAAAATTTATATACTGTATCCAACTGTATTGGTCCATTTATCAAGCACATATTTAAAAATTCAGCATTTTTATGACCAACAAAACATTTGACCTATCATTGGGAGATTGCAGAGACAGTGAGCTTGTATCCTGATGATGCCACAGCCATCCGTGGCTGGGAACCAAGAAAGCAAAATTGGCTGTGCTCTCTGGCTGGGAGGGATGGTATTCTCTCTCCCCTCTCATCACAGCAAGACTAGTAAATCTTAAGTGTCTGTGAGCTCATGTATGCGCAAGAGGGCAAAATGTTTTTTTTTCTTCTGAGTGTGTTAAACTGCCCTGTGACGCAGCATGAACAGTTTAAAAATGTAGTTGGTTAGCTTCATGCGTCAAGCATGTGTTAGCCTTCACCCTCCCCGATTGGTAGGCCGGTGGGTGGGAAATAGCAGGTGACCAGACAGGGGAGAAAAAGGGAAAAAAAATTAAAAAGTTACTAGATTCTTGCTGTTGAAAGTTAAGAGGTAGTGGTATTTTGTAGAGGACAGTCAGGTTCTCTGTGATATCATCATTAACTGAGGTGCTGTAATTGCTGCCTCCGCTCCTGAATGCTCCACTTGCCGATAATCAGCTAACGGGCTAAGTGGGTGCTCTGAGTATGTCAGAAAATGACAGAAGAAACAGAAAGGTTGAAAACGTCATTGTCCTCAGGAGAGAGCAAAAGGCCATTAAAATGTCATTCGTCACTGTGTTTAAGCAGAGCAGAAGGACACCGATTTGTCAAGAGAGTGCTGTACGAGCACACACAAACACACATGCAGAGAGAGAGAGAGAGAGAGAGAGAGAGAGAGAGAGGGAGAGAGGGGGGAGAATAGGAAAGAAATAATAAATGCTACAGATTTGGGGAAAGCTTCATTCCTGCATCATACATAAGACAAACATATGGTCACTGTCTTATAGCAGATACTTATATTTGCTGAGTTGTTTAGTTTATTGACTTAGGACATGTTACATAACATATTTGTTAAGGTCACACTTATGACTAAAACGCAATAGCCTGTGCTGTTAAAATAATCCACTTCAGCGTGGTAATGGCCACTTCAGTATGAGTAATCGCAAATCATTGTGGATTACTTTCCTATAACAGCACCACCGCAAGTGCTTTATTCTGCTTATACCATAGGATTTTGCAAATGATTATACATATATTTTTATTTTTTAATGAACAACACATCATGACTTTTTAAATATTTATAGTTGCATTTACTGTTGTTCCTATCACTTATCACTTATTTTACAGTTGTTCCCTCTTCAGTCTGTATTTTTTTCTCTCTCTCTTGAAGTTAGTAAGACAAAAAAAAAAAAATGCAGGTTACCAAAAATTTTCTGTCCTGAAGATTCTTCTGTGGCGGAAAACTTACTGCTACAAAGCGTTGATATCCAAGACTCCTTTCACAAATTTTAAATAAACTTCACTCCAGTGCTGTGCTATGTTGATGTGTATGTAATTGTAATTTTTTTGTAACAGCAGGCTCTGACAGTAGTTCCAGCTGTATTTTAAATCACAAGTTGAAACGTTTATAATAATGTGTTACTATAGTAACAACTTATTTACATGGACTTGTATTGTGGCCATGCCTCAAAATATAAGCCTAAAAATAAATGAATTAGAAAGTAATTTTGTTATTTAATGAAGAAAAATGCATAACAGCAACCCCCAAAATGCTTTATTACTTAATCATGATGACTATGTGCATTTATTCACAACATAAACTGTGGTGTTCTTGAATCAGTGTATACATACAGCAGGCTCTTTCTCTATCTGTTTCCACTGTGAGAGGCTCCTTTGCATCTCACCATATTTCATACTGCACAATTTACTGATTAGCATAATGAGTCTGGTTCATGTAGAAGACTGAGAATATGTTTTATTTTGCACTGCTGTGCTTATGAGATTTGTATTGATTTAGATTTGAGTTCTGTTTATTTTAATTAAATGTATTGTCTGCATCTGGTTAAAGTGCATTTTTCAAGGAGAAAGCAAATAAAAAGGACCATAGATTGATGATTTGTTGTGTTATTGAACTGTGCATTTTAAAGTAGTACCACAAATTGCCTATGCAATTTTAAATTATGCAGTTAACCCAATATAACATGAACTTCGGGGCTGAACTAACTGAACAGACACTAATAGCTGTAAATGAACCTCTGATCATAGAGAAGGGGGAAAAAACTATATACCCTGCAGTGTTCTTGGTATTTGAGTTGTTCAAATCCAGGTTAAACAAGACAGAAATTGATACAGCAGGCTAATAGCTGTAAATATAGCTCTGTATTTTTTTACATATTACAGTCCCAGCAATTTTAGATCATTTACCTTAAAATAGAATTTCATTTTAATGTTTTTTTTTACACAAATTATAAATGTACACACATGTATGGTCCATCAATTCTGTGACAGTGGATTATGTCTTGCTGAACAAGATAAAAATATTTATTTACTATTCCTATAATGTCAAAATCTAATTAAGCATTAACCCTTAATATTACTAACTGGCCACAATGTGATTCATTCTAAAGGGAACGGTAATCTTCTACTTTGTTCAATATATATTTGTTTTAAAAAGCATCCACAAAAACCCACATACATTTTCTAATAATATAAAAAGCATGTAATCATTGAATCTTATAAGGAGGGATTTGATCCTTGAACTTGTTATTTTTTGGCTTGACTTTCACTTTCTATGCAGCCCAAATCAAATAGTGAGAACTGTGCCAGTGGAGGAATATTGATCACAGACTTATTTGTGCTGTGAAAACATTATGCAGAAAGACGATTGCCCAATCAGCATTTCATCGACAGTTCATAGGGGTATAATTTATTAATTTATATGCATGCATAACCACCCCTCTCAAGCTGCTAGATTCACTATTCTATAGCACTGTACATTCTCTCATTGGCAATGAGCACTGCACCTGTCTCTGTGAACTGCAGAACAGAGTTAACTGGCCTCACTTTCAGTCCTTCTCAAGGGACAGACTGAATCACTACTTGGCTAACTTTCAGATTACCAAAGTATATTACCACAGTCAGTAAACCAGAGTCAAATAACTACTTGAATAACTACTACTAATTAGTGTCTCAAGAGTGAAAGCACATTGGATGTGTTATTATACTTAAGAAATTAAACTTCATTCATTTATTCATTCATCTTTAGTGACCACTTCTTCATGGTCAGGATGCACACACACACACACACACACACACACACAAACATACACACACACCTCCCTTTGTAATTCTTTTGGTCCCCATTAAGAGATAAAATCCCATGCAAACACAGAGAATCTGCAAACCTCCTAGATATGTTTAGGACGTTTGTTCATTTGTTCGTTGGTTTCTTGGTTTCTTGGTTTCTTGGTTCATTCATTCATTTGGTTGTTTGTTCATTCATTCATTTGTCTTCAGGAACTGCTTTATCCCAGTCAGGGTTGTTGTGGAGCAGGAGCCTATCCTGGGAAACCCAGGCACCAGTCTATTGCAGGGCAACATGTTCACGGTTTACACACATTCACACACTTATTCAGATGCAAGGACAATTTAGCATTGGCATAATCCAGTTCATGTTTAAAGTTCACGTTTTTCATGACATATGATTAGACTTACCAGGCTCATGAAATAACTTCCCTTGACTACAAACACAATTGGACTTGAAAGTCACGTGGTAACATGGTACAGTGATGGTGTATTTTCAAAACACAGAAAGCTTGTAAGTTCTTTAGGGTACAGATACTTCAGAGACTTGAAAATACCTGTGTTACTTTACAGCATTACCATGTGGCTTGCACACTTGGTTGTGCTTGCAGTGAAGAGGAGATTGCATATAAACATTTTGTCTGTGAGACTGAATTGACATGGTAACCTACAAACAATTTTTGAACCCAGTGGCTCCAAAGAGCCTGACTGTTTATCTTGGTCGCTGTTTACTCATTGACCTTTAGTCTAATTAGCTGTTTAAGGGTCTACTAAATGAGGCCGGACATATCATCTTTCCATGCCATTTTCATCAGATGGCAATCATTAATCTACATTAATAGGTGTGTACTATGACCAAATGGATCCAAATGGGTCATTGAGCCATATTATCTTTCATCTTGTTTATGACAGACTTGTCTGATTATTGTTCAAATATTTTTGATCAGTACAGCTTGGTGAGTCCAAAGAAGCTTTCATGCAGTATATATGTATACAGTGGGGTCCAAAAGTCTGAGACCACTGGTGAAAATGTTTTGTTTTCCTAATTTAATACAATTTTCATTACAAATTATATTATTGACAACTGAGTCAAAAGTTTTACAAATATTTGAAATATTTGCATGAATTTCATGAATGAGTTACAGTTTACCTCAATTTCATGAATGAGTTCCTTAGTATTTTGTATGTCCCGTTTTTGCTTTAATGACAGTGTGCACTTGAGCTGGCATGGACTCCACAAGTTTGTGCAAAACCTTATGATCCATTTTAGATCAAATCCATTGGAGTGTCATCTGTACACATGGTTCAGTAGAAGAGATTAGGCATGAGGAGAATCTGACCTTTTTTACAAAGCAGTTAACATGGTCAGTATCACAAATTTGCACAAACTATATCTAGGAACCTAGATATAGTGCAGAAACTTGAATATTCAATATTCAAGCTATTGAACATTTACTTTATTTGTTTTAAATATTTCAAAATTCTAAAATCTTCTCTTTTTTTTTTCCAATTTTACATTTTTTAAAAAAATCCCAGATTTTCAGTGTTATCTCAGAGTTTTGGACCCCATTGTATCTTATCATGACATGGAATATCATGGAATGATGGCATTCATGTCATATCAATAGCCTCTAATTAACAATCAGAGGTGATCATTCAATGAAATGATAATGGGAAAAAAAGAACATTTGTTTACTATAATTCATACACTATAGTCTGTTTGTTTAATAAAACTAAGCTTGCTCACAGTGGAGACATCCCTCAAAACATGAACGTGTGGGACGCAGGTAGAAATCCATCACACATGGAGTGGATGAGGGTAATGAGTGTGTACATCTGTTAGAAACCCACCAGTTTGTCAAGAGTGTCTAATTACACACTGAGACAGAATGAGTTCTATTCTCCTGAGAGAGAGAGAGAGAGAGAGAGAGAGAGAGAGAGAGAGAGAGAAGAGGATTCTTTGCCAGTTGACATGCTGGGAGGTCATGAATGGCATGTTTTATTATTTCTTAAGAAATCCAAAACTTGCTATGTATCAGTATGCACAGAAAGAAAATGTTGACCTTGACCTTATATTGTAATCACCATGTTTCTTGGGGAAAAAAAACTTATTTCATGCTGTTTTATTTATAATTATCTGAAGAGCATTCTGAGGATTAGGGATAATAAGCAGCAGCACTTAGGTCCCAGTCTAACAAGAGATTTATAAAGACCTATACTCACAAACAAATGCACCTACACACATGATATTCCTGTAATAGTTTTGTCTCACAGGGGCAGACATGATCTACACATCTGGAGAATATTGCAAATACTGGTGTAAAAATTAGCACAAACAAAAGTACACATTCTCACTTGTCTCAAGTGAGTTAAGTCTTCAAAATGGATGACTAAAGAATCTTACAGGATGTAAGATTATGGAATTCTGTCCTCTCTGGTAGAAAGAATGTAATTGCAAACTATTTGTTGAAGAACCTTTATTAAAATGGGTTGTGCTATGCTGCTTTTCCTCCACTATGTACACATACATACATTTAACCACACAAAGCATAATAGCATAAGTAGTATGCCTAAGTAGTATGACACAACTAATATATTGACATACTCTATGCAGTAGTATGCAGACTGGAACATGTTCGGTGATGCTGCTACATATGACCACACCACAAATTTGGTGGAATACACAGTATCAGTAACTGGCTACATTAGCAAGTGCATAGATGATATGACTACAAGACCACCTTCAAGACCATCACCATACAGTATGTGCAAATCAGAAACCTTTGATAACTGAAGAAGTACAGCACACTCACTGATAACAAGGCAGCCCTCCACACAGCAAGGACCCACCTGTCCTGGGCTATCAAAGAGGCAAAGTGCAACTAACAGACATCTTTATCTCCCTGAGCCAAGTAGTTGTCCCTATGTGCTCCTTGTGCCAAAGAGATTGACTGTGTCCTGCCTCAGTGACTCCTGGCCCATTACACTCACACCGATCATCATGAAGTACCTTCAACCAGTTAGTCATGAAGTACAAAGAGCAGTCTTCCCACCACACTGGACCCATTCCAGTATGCCTACCACCCTAACTGCTCAACAGAGGATGCCATATATGCTGCCATCCACCTGTCTTTGACCCACCTGGACAAAAAGAAAAATTATGTGAGGGTGCTGCTCAGACTTCAGTTTTGCATTGAACACATTCATTCTGCGGCAATTCACAGAAAGCTGAGCCTGCTGGGCTTGAAGACCTCCCTCAGCAACTTGATCCTGGACTTTCTGACTGGAACAACCCATTCCATCAGAATCGACAACACCACCTCCAGCACCACTCGACTGAACACCAGCGCACCTCAAGGCTGTGTGCTCAGTACACTGCTGACTCCTGACTGAGAAATGTTTTTTTGACTTCAGGAGAACCTGCATGGACCACTCACCACTGCACATCAACTGAGCAACTGTGGAGAGAGTTAAGAGCTCCAGGTTTCTTGATGTGCATATCACAGAGGACCTCTCATGGACTCTCAACACCACCTGTCTAGTCAAGAAAGCACAGCAATGTCTACACTTCCTCAGAGGTTGAAAAGAGCAACCTCCCATCCTCACCACCTTCTACAGGGAATTAATGGAGAGCCTCCTGAACAGCTGTCTCACTGTCTGTTATGGGAACTGCATAGTTTCAATCCTTTAGACCATACAGCAGATTGTGAGATCACCTGGGATTCTCTACCCACCATCGATGCCTCGTACAACAACTGCTGCAACCATAAAGCCACCAGCAAAGTGAACAACGCCTACCACTCCACTTATGGACTCGTCACCCTCCTGCCATCTGGCAGAAGGTACTAGAGCATTCATGCCAGGACTAATCAAACCCTTCCCAACACCCATCAGTGTACAACCATTACTGCAACCTGAATTCTATAATGTTGCTATGGGACACTTTTACTATTATTAGGCTCTATATTTTGCTATATTGTTGTGCTGCACCGTGGTCCTGGAGAAACAACATTTTGTTGTTTGTAAGTATACAAGCTATATAGAGGGATGACAATAATAACCCACTTGACTTGATGAGGATAAAGTGCTTACTGAAGATGAATGAATGAATGATTGAGTTACACACCATTAAACATTTGTGTACCTTTTCCCCATGCCTCAGTGACTGCAGGACCCTCAACCAAAATAGGTAACCAAAGACGTCAGCAAAGAGCCTGTGACAGTTTTTTTTTTTTTAATGGCAGGTGTGCTCCTACTTGTTTGGAATGAAAACCTGTAGCCACACTAGTCTTTTACTGATACCACTGACTAGATTTATCCATATTGTACTGATGTTAACATAACTGCAAAACTCATAATGAAACCCACCCTATATAGGTCTATCCCTTAGTGTGATAAAGAGCTTGAGAAGACCTGTATAAATGAACTAGTGTAAGGAAAACAGATTATGTGAAAAATAACCGTGTATATATATATATATATATATATATATATATATATACTTTATCCTAT
>CM075025.1:10198064-10211295 GCA_037576675.1 Pangasius sanitwongsei | reverse complement strand
TAAAGGCAAAATCACAAAAACTCTGTCATTGTCCAAATACTTCCGGACCTAACTGTGTATATATATATATATATATATATATATATATATACATATATACATATGATGATATAATTAACCATACCTTGCATTTCTTTTACAATCTGTAGCTTCAAATGGATAAAACCGGTGTCAGAATGATAACTAAATGGTCTGCACTATAATTAAGAGTGTTTTTGCTAAAAGAATAACAGTGCTGTAAAAATTTCCCATCAAGTGTAATTGCACCTTTAATGTACAGTTCAAATGAAAAAAATATGGACTGAAAAAATGGTGCATGGTGTTTTCTTGACTAAACAATAAGGAAATTCCAACAAACATTTCTGCAAAGGTCTTTCTCTTGAGAATGTCTTCCCAGTGAAATAAATATGTTAATTCTAACAAGGACATTCTTGGTATGCAAATATATGCATATTTAATTCAAAAATGCCTCATTTGCATAGATAAATGCAAATTGCAAACTTCCAATGCAAAAAATATTTGTAAGATTATCAACAATCCTTTGGCAAATATTGATGGTGATATCTATTATTTAATTAGATTTATTTTTTATATTAATACATCACCGTGACACACGAGATCACAAGGCAGCCGAACACAAGCACCCAGAGGCAGAAATGTGGGGAACGTGCTCTTTATTTTTGAAGTGGAAGTCGGGGGGTGAAGGAAGTGGGGAGTGAAGCAATGTGGCGTGTAGGTGGCGGTGAGGGGTCGTCCTGGAGTGGAGCACAGCGTGCAGACAGACAACATCCATCAGTCTTTGAAAGGTAGCTGGGGCCCCGTGTAGCCCAAACGGGAGGACCCAGTACTGCCAGTGGCCACCGGAGGTCGAGAAGGCTGTCTTGGGCTTAGCTGCCAGACTCAGGGCCACCTGCCAGTACCTTTTGGTCAGGTCCGGCGTGGATATGAAGCATGCCCTCTCCAATCACTCCACCCGGTCATCGACCCTAGGTAGGGGGTAGCTGTCAAACTTCGAGACCTGGTTCAGCTTCCAGAAGTCATTACACAGTCGGATACTCCCGTCGGGTTTCGGCACCACCACGATGGGGCTGGACCAGGGGCTGACGGACTCTTTGATGATGCCATCCCGGAGCATTTGGCTGACCTTGCCTTGCGACGGGCCTCGGGGACGTGGTAGGGCCGCTGTCGGACCACGACTCCCGGATGGGTTTTGATGTCGTCGAAGCGTGCCTTGGACCACTTAGAAGAGGAGCTCACACCGGCCCAAAACCAAGAACTGGCGGAGCTGGTGGACCAGTTTGCAGAAGTCTTCCCCTCCAACCACAGCGTTACACACCTGGTCCACCTGCTCGGCCAGTTCTTGGTTTTGGGCCGATGTGAGCTCCTCTCCTTGGGAAGGCTTGCAAACCCAGACACAGCAGGGGTAGGCTCAGTCATTTTTTTAGTAAGATATACCTGAGTGTCTGCATGCTTACCTGGCTGCTGCAGGCGATAGTTGATGGGGCCCACTCTCTTGAGGAACGTGAACGGGCCCTGCCGGCGGGCCAGGAATTTGCAGGTGGTGTCCTGGAGGAGGAGAAGGACCTTATCACCTAGGTGAAACCCCCAGGGCTGAGCAGGTCGGTTGTAAGCCCTGCTTTGTTCCCACTGAGCAGCCTCCATATGCTCTCCACCAGGGAGCGATAGGGGGAGGGCTGCTCTTCCCAGGCCTCTTGGGCCACGTCCGAAAAGCAGTTTGAAGGTGTTAAAACCAGTTGATGCTTGAGGGGTTTCTTGGATGGCGAAGAGGACGTAGGGGAGAAGGTCCCAGTTCAACAAGTGGGACAACCTGCAACAACTGACACAGATCCGCCATTAATTTAGATGTAAAGGGTGTACCTTGGTCAGTGAGGATGTCCTTGGCGATCCCCACATGGCTGAAGAGGAGAAGGAGCCCTCAAGCGATGTTCCGGGAGGTGGTCTTCCAAAGGGGGACAGTCTCGGGGTACCTAGTGGCGTAATTCACGATTACCAAGATGTACTCATGACCATGAGCCAATTTTAGCCTTTACATTTACATTTATGGCATTTGGCAGATGCCTTTATCCAGAGCGACAATTATCTCATTTATACAACTGAGCAGTTGAGGGTTAAGGGCCTTGCTCAAGGGCCCAGCAGTGGCAGCTTGGTGGTCCTGGGATTTGAACCCTCGACCTTCCGATCAGAAGTCCAAAGTCTTAACCACTGAGCCACCACTACCAGATCCATGCCGATCGGGCTCGTCCATAATGGGGAGAGGGATGAGTGGCGCGGGAGCAGGTTTGTAGGGGGTTGTCCTCTGGCACTGGGGGCGCTGCTGGCAGAAGGCCCGGACCTTGGTGTCCATCCCAGGCCAGGTGAATTGGTCCTTCAGCTTTTCGAGGGTATTCCGGGGCCCCAGGCGCCCCCCAGTGGGTGCACATGGGCCAGGTGCATAAGGGCCTGGGTGAGGCTGCGTGGCACCACCAGCAATTCACAGGGCTGGTTCCAGCACTCCGTCTTGGGATATAGCAGGCCCCTCACACCAGGAAGTAGGTGGCTTGGCACCGCTGGTCGGGTTGCTGGTGTACGCCCTCGATGACTCGCACCTGAGCCTAGCAGTTCTTCAGTCTGGCATCCTCCTTCTGCTCCCTGCCGAAATTTCCCTCTCAAGCGATCTGGGAATACACAGAGGACACAGGATCAGTCGCGGGGGGCGGGGGGTCTCACCTGCGGAGGTCGTTCTGGTGTCTCCTTTGTCCTGGGTGAGGCACACCGGTCGGACCCTTGCTCGCTTCTTCTTGGTCCTCCTCTTCTTCATGGCGTGTGAGACTCTGGTGTTAGAGAATCCTGGCCAGTCTCGGCCCAAATGCAGAGGCACAGGGAGCTCAGGAATGAGGCCCATCAAGAGGGGCCACTCCTTAGCCTGGTGGCTTATGAACACATGGGCCCTGACATCCCCGTGTATGCAGGAGACCATCAGGGAACCTTGGGCTTGTGGTGAGGTGAAGATGGACGGCCGGGCTAGGGTGACCGTGCTCCCTGAGTCCAGGAGGGCCAAATGGTCTGCCATTGACCTTGACGGGCACCATAGGCAGGCCGGATGGGGCCACCTTATGTAGGGCACATCGGCGAGCCAAGGCTTTTCTGTCTGTCGTGGGGGAGTTGGGTCCGGCTTGGTTGGCATGGATATGTCTTGGGGCGTCCCGTAAGTGGAGCAGCTGTGGTTAGGTCTCCCCTCCCCTTGGGTGTGCAGATCCAGGCAGAGGGTCGAGACTCCAGTGTAGCCACCAGCCACCAGCTTTGGGTCGTAGCACCACCAGTGGAACTCTGCCGCCGCACTGGCAGGGGAGAGGCCACAGCACAGGAGGATCTCATTCTTCACGGTGTCGTACTGTGCAGCCTCCTCTGGGTCGAGGGCATGGTAAGCCAGCTGGGCCTTGCCATGAGGAATGGAGAGAGGGCGTGGGCATAGTCCTCCCTGGGCCAACCTCCTCTCTGAGTGACATGCTCGAACATGTGTAGATAGGCCTCCATGTCATCATCAGCCGTAAGTTTGGTGATGAGGTGGTGGGGCTCGTGGCAGTGGCTGGGGAGAGGGACCGCAGCGGCATCTTGCTTTTTCCTCAGCTCCAGGAGCTCCTGGGTAGCGGCCTGGAGGTCGTGGGCCAACTCCTGGGTCAGGGCTTGCTGCTGCAGGCTTGCCTGGAAGAGTTGTTGCAGTGCCGCTTTCATCACGTTGCTAGGTGCTGTGTTTATTCCCGCATTCTCCACCACTCTGACACACGAGATCACGAGGCAGCCAAACACAAGCACCCAGAGGCAGAAATGTGGGGAACGTGCTCTTTATTTTTGAAGTGGAATTCGGGGGTGAAGGAAGTGGGGAGTGAAGGAAGGTGGCATGTAGGTGGCAGTGAGGGGTCGTCCCAGAGTGGAGTGTGGCAAGCAGGCAGCGGTGGGACAGAGGATGTACGGTGGGCGCTCTTAGCAGATGGGGCCGCTGTCAGATGGGGCTGCTGCTGTTCTTATTGGCTGCCAGACGCGCTGCATTAGATTGCTCTGCCTCGCAGCCATGTGCACTCCGGCTGTCCAAACAATGGGGGTGCTGAAGCAGAGCTGTCCTTTCAGCACCCCACCGGCAGACGTGTGAGGAGCGATGGAAGAATTATGTGCGCGGGCCGCGAGCCCGCCGTCACAATCACATATATACAAAGGCACTTAATGGCACGTAATGTGTTCTTATATGTTACATGCAGTTCAAATAGGTATTGTATTACAATGTAAAGTAAAATTTGTGTGTTATTCGCTGTTAACTACCAAGTTATTTGATAGTCTAATACAAATGAAGAGACTGTATACATTAAACTTTTTCAATGGATAGCAAACTGTGAGCAAGGGGAAAAAAATGCCTTTTTAAATTAACATGCCCTCATTTGCTGTCTTTTGTTCTCATATGGCAAATCTTTAAGAACAGCTGCCTAGGTATGTGATACCTAATGCTACCTACAAGAATGCTTTGACAAAAGCAGGTCAAAATAATTTTATTATCACAGTGTTAGTCTTACTGTAGCATTCTCACAGTGCACTTTTTAACCTCAGTAGATCTATCACTTCTTTCAGTGACCAGTGCTGGTGTCCTTAGTTATACCTCTTCAGTGACAGCTTTTGTCAAGGACACCATTTGTCCAACTCCTGTATGTCCTCTGTAAATGGTATCATTCCATTATGTTGTTTGCAATGCTGCCTTTTCAGCTTGAGGACATTCATGTAAAAGTTCATTGACCTTGTGTTAAATTAGATTAGCTTACAGTTTTTCATTTTATAGCCTGTGGATCCAGCAAAGGCCTTTTGAAGTGGACACATAAAAGCACACCAACAACTATCCCATTAAATGCTTGTGATAAGATTTTACATAGTTTTTAATCATTACAGAGCACAGCGGTAACTCTAATAGGCAATAGGGGTGTGCACGGGTATTTGAGTTAATAGACTAGAATACTCTTCAAATTAGGCAAGCGCTTTTGCCATGTTTTGTAATTTAATCACTTTATTCACCATTCTGTTACATTACAGTTTCTTTTTTTATCATGGTTAAGATTTAATTAAGCTCGGCTTATGGCTATCAGACACACGTAATGTATCTGTGTGGGAAGAGGTGAGTTAATGCTCCTAGAGGGACAAGAACAATCAAATATTTTTGAATAAATCATAGACAAGCTGGAGAAGCAAGACATGTGCAAATTTGGATGAACCAGTTCTTTTAGATTAACATAAATTAAAGCAAATCTCATAAGCATCATGGAACTCTTATTTCAAGTAGCTGCGTAAGCCTGAGGAATCAGCCTGGCAGTCACCAGGAATAACAGAAAATAACTTATCATCAGCTTATACCTTTGTAACTATATATAAGCATATTTATATAAGCAAAAATATATATTTAGCCTGTAGAAAGTACATATATGTAACAGTCGAGGGGTAACTCACAACATACAGCATACAACCAAGACAACATTGGAGTGTAGTCCTGAACGTCCTAGAGTGGCCCAGCCAGAGCCCAGACTTGAAGCCTATAGAATGTCTATGGAGAGACTCAAAGCTATAATTGCTTCCAAAGGTGCTTCTAATAAGTACTGAATAAAGAGCCTGAATACTTATCTGATGATAATGATACAAATGATAAGATTATACAAACTTGTTTGTAGGACATTTAATGTATTTTAAATTAAATCTATAATGCAAAAAAGTGTGTAAAAAACTGTAAACACAAAAGACCATATTACTCAAAGTGTTTAACCTAACTCTATCTGTGGGCTACCATTATAGCTTCAGAATGATATTATTGAATTTAAAAGACAAAAAAAGATGAAAAGCCTCTCGCTGCAGTTATCATGCCAGCAACATGTGAGCATAAATCAGAATTAGTGTTCCTGTGCAGGCTTAGGCAATTACAGCCAATTCTAAAATGTCCATATAGAGTTATTAAATTCATTATTCTCAATGAGCAGATAGTACTGATTTTTGTTTCTTTCCAATCTAGTTATCTGAACCCCTTATTTTTCAATTAATAATTAGGCCTACCTGCCCTGATATTATGTTGGCGGTGGATTATTTTCAGTACAGTAATGACATTGACATGGTAATGTATGTGTGTGCTGGTACTAGTGAAGGTACAGCAATGTTGTTGTTGGAGTTGTGAACAGTGAATTCTTACTAGCCATATTATTTCACATGTATAAAAACTAAATCAAAAACTAAATATTTTTCTACGCACTGTGATAATTATCTACTCTTAATTAGTGTCGGTGTCTGACCACGGGAATGCTGGATAGACTTGAGTTATAACCTATGTTATACCAGAATGCTGCTGAATTCTTGAATCAATTTGAAAAGTTGAATAATTTTCTATAACAGCACAGTTCTATTGGTGCCAGCTACAGGCAAATCATAGGTTTATGTTAATGTGCTTGTTACATTATCATTACATTATCATTTCTTTAGCAATATATCATTCACAGGGACTTTTATGGCTGATGTCACATAATCTGAGACTAAACATGCTGTTATTTTATAAGAAAACCATTGATATCTTGAAGATTTCTGTAAGGAGGTGTTTATTTAACATTTATGGAAAGGGTCTCAGGTCCATCCATCGATTTTCCATATCGCTTATCCTAAACAGGGTTTATCTTATTAACCTCAACAGGAAGAAAAGGAAGGATGTTTATGATGAGATGACTATTTATAGCTGATATAATGAAGCTGATAACGAGACTTGTTTTGGATGTTTCCCAACATTAAATGTAACTATAACCAGATAAAAAATGTATGTGTCTTTCTTTAATTAAGAGATTGTCATTGATTTTTAGCCTATAACAATGTGCCTATCATGTTTTATTCCTTACATATCATATATCAAAATAAATGAAGTGTTGATTGACCTTTCAGAAGTTAGTTATTTTGCTTTTTGCTGAGCATGTGAAGGCATAGTACCCTCGCCTTTTGTCAGAGCACAACTTCTCTAATCGAATGAAGCAACCCATAGTAGTGAACGGATGAATTAAAAGCTGTTTTTACAATATAGTTATCATAATTATACAATTGCCTTGCATAGTTGTGGTTAGATTTGCAGATAGATAAGTCAAGAGCTTCAGTTATTGTTCATATCAAACATCAGAATGGGGAAAAATGTGATCTCAGTGCTGGTGCTAGACAGGCTGGTGTGAGTATTTCAGAAACAGTTGATCTGAGATTTTCATGCAAAACAGTCTCTAGAGTTTACACAGAATGGTGTGATAAACAAAAAACATCCACTCAGCAGTAGTTCTTTGGGCAATAAGAAGTTAGAGGAGAAAGGCCAGAATAGTTCAAACTGACATGAAGGTTAAGGTAACTTAAATAAACACTCTTTACAACCATGGTGATCAGTAAAGCATCTCAGACCACATCAGGTTCTAAACCTGCTCTCTGTTTGCGCCTGAATGCAGCTGTAAATCTGATCTTCAATTCCCTGATACCTGATATTTAGAGTATAAAATATAGCATGTCCCACTTAAACAAAGTCAATCATTTAAATAATGTTCTACCCAGAGCACTGTGACATGTAATTGAAGATATCTCCACTGTGCTGCATGAAATCTGATGACCAGACTATCGCAACCCGTCATTCACCTGGCATTCCTCAAATAGTCTTCAGTAAGTATGCTGTAGATTGATTGTATATTGTACTGTAGTGTGAGTTGAATTTGATTTGATTTTACTGTTTCTCATAGCAGTGTAATCAATGACAGCACTCAAGCCTGTGTGTTACAATATGCTTGTATTGTATTTTTGCCTCTGTTTTAAGTTGCTTTGGATAAAAGGTGTCTGTCAAATAAAAAATAAATGAATGAATGAATGAAGATCAGCAACAAGAGACAAAAAAGGGGCATAATAAAAAAATTTAAACTACTATTCAGAATGTCTCTTTTTGATCACAAACTGACAATTATGGCCTCTCAGTCAGGCAGCAGAGATGGCTGCAGTTGCAGGAAGTGCTTTAATTTAAAAATAGCAGTCAGACAATTCCAAATCATAAACAATATTTTAGTCAGAAACAGGCAGAAGGTCAGGTGATCAGGTGAGTTTCAAGGTCAAAGACCAGAATCGAAAAACCAGGATACAAAAACAAGATCAATAACCAGATACACTCACATGGGAAAGCAAGGCTTGGTAGGTCAAGTGAATGGGAGAACTCTGAGTGATACTTCGCATTGAGTGAGTGATTTTTTTGTTGTGCTTATATTGTGTGTGTGTGTGTGTGTGTTTGTGTGTGTGTGTGTGTGTGGTCAAATTGTGTTGAGACATAGATATGGGCAAGAGTATAAAACCATATCTGAGCTTTGAATAGCTTTGAATGTTCCCAGGAGCACAGTGGGTTCTATCATTGTAAAATGCAAGAAGTTTGGAACTGCCAGGACTTTCCTGGTCCTGATCTTCCAGCCAAGCTTGGCAACCGGCTAGAAGGGCCTTGATCAAGGAGGTGACCAAGAACCAAATAGCCACTCTAACAGAGCTTCAGAAGTCCTCCACAGAGATGTGAGAACCTGTTGGAAGGACAACCACCTCAGAAATGCTCCATCAATTAGGCTTTTATGGTAGAGTGGCTAGATAGAGGCCATATCTGAGTAAAAGACATATCAGGCACTTAAAAGGATTCTGAGAGTAAAAGGTAATATATATATATATATATATATATATATATATATATATATATATATATATATATATATATACACATATGTTGTCTAATGAGACAAAAGTTACACTCTTTGGGCTGAACTTCAAGCACTATGTCAAGCACTATAAAGAGACCTGAAGATTGGATGGAAGATTGAAGATGGACATTCCCCATCAAATCTCATTGGGCTTGAGAGGATCTGCCAGGAAGAATGGGAAAATGCGAGAAATACATCTATAACACAATATAATATGCAAAAACTGAAAACTGGGTCTGAATACTTTCTGAACCCACTTTATGGTTCTTATATGGGTAGCTAGCTAGCAAGGACCAAATTTAAAGTCCATTTTACACCAGACACTGTAACTGAATCAGATCTAGGCATGGAGTTGCTTTTAGATTGATCACATAAATGCTTTAGCCTTGCCACATATCCAAGGGTTTCTTTACGTTAGCTGATTAGCTAATTTAAGTTAGATGGCTAATTTACAAGCTCCAACCTTATAGCCCATTTAACACCAATTGGCTCAGTGATGAAGTGTTAATAACTAATGCATACAGTTTATCAGTGTAACTGTACTATTCGCATTACCAATCTAGAGCAAATATAGCTACATTACGTCCGATAACATCCCGCTTGCATTTTCATGTTGTTCTTATAAAAGCAATTTTAAGATTGATTTATTTAAAATTTATTTTATTTATTTTTGTAACACTATAGTTTTTTGAAGAAGATTGTGTATTTATTCATTCAAAGGAACCTTACCACTTTGCACTTTTAGCACTCAATTCTGCCATTTTTCTTTCTGGGGTTGTGGTGAAGGGCCCTTGAGAGAGTATGTATAACAAGGTACTGTCATACTTGCTATAAATACTGTCAAATTACCTCTCTCAGTGGGAGTCGCAGTTCCCAGTGTCATGTGATTCTCAATTCTCTGTGTGTTTTTGTTATTGTTTTGGTTGAATTTTCTCCTCCGCTCTTGGTTCATTGGTTTTCGCTAGTTGGTCACTGTTCTTAGACATTGCATATTCTTATTTATTTGTTCTTTTAACCTTGTGTGCCTTTTCCCACTATTCCAGCTTTGTTACTATTACGTTTTATATTAAAGTCTTCCTTGTTTTAAGCTGTCATAGATACATTTACTTTTATCTGAAAACAGTTCAACTGTGTTGTTCATGTATTTCCACATTGTTTTCAATAGTAAGACAAATGAAAATATAAAATATGAAATCTTGTACCTTCAATCAGGTTGAAGTCTAAACATCACAAAATCTAGACGCTGGAAATGATACGCTGGCATACCAGCAGATTTTACTCAAAAAAAGCCAGGAGTATACTTTATTAAGGACTTATTTTCAGGTGGATTCAAGCAGTAGAGCCTATAGTCTAAACATGCAGGCACCAACATTATCCTCCACATGTAATCTTCCTCCATCTGAATAATCACGTCTGAAAGGATTCACTCAAGCACAAAGACTCTGAAGACCATTACAATCAGCAAGTGTGTATGTGTGTGTGTGTGTGTGTGTTGGTAAGCTCTCCACAGTCAGAAATTTATTTTATATTTCACTATGTATCATTTTCATGATGTTTGGATCAACCAAACCAATTTGGCTCCCACGTCTGATTCAATTGCAATGTGTGAGGTGATGTCTTTCTGAATTGATCATGTTTATTAAGATAAAACAAGTGTTATTGTGCATGTCATTTCCAAATTTACCCTTAGGATATATTTAACCATTCATATTCCTCCTAAATGAACCATTATTAGTAAAGGAAATAAAAGGGGTATGTAAATGTGAACCAGAGCTGTGAGAGAGTGTGTTAGAATATGATAAGAATTCTTACAGGCTTACAGGAAAAGAGTACTCAAGAGCTCAAAAAGGACAGAAAGTTAAAGAGAGTCCAAGTATCTGGGGCAAGAAAGGGGCAGATTTATAGTAGCTGGGACATCAGAGAGTGTGTAAGAATGAGAGATGAAGAGAGGAGGAAGGGAATGTTTTGACAGAAGATTTTGACTCTTTAAATGCTTTTAATTCACAATGTTAAGGCACAAGTTTCTCTCCTACCCCCAAAAAAGAAAGAAAGAAAGATAGGAAAAGAATAACGTAAAGATTTACAGAGAGTGAAAGAGGGAGAACTGCATGGTAGCAGCTCGCAGCCAAATGCTGATTGTAACTCAGGCTGTAAAGTTGATCATGAACCATACATTAAGAGTTAGTTTAAAATAACTAATGTGTAGAATTTTGGTTGCACCACAGCCACATGTTTGTGTACTTTAAAGGGACAGTACTACTTATTAATTGTGTCATATTTATGTATACTATATGATCAAAAGTTTGTGGACACCTGACAATAACACCCATATGTGGTTCTTCCCCAAACTGTTGCCACAAAGTTGGAAGAACACAATTGTACAGGATTAGTATTGTCTTTGTATGCTGTAGAATTACAATTTATATTCGCTGGAAGTAAGAAGTCCAAACATGTTCCAGCATGACAATGCGCCATTCTTTCTGACTGTATTTACAGCCCAAAACATAAATCAGTGTGAAATATTGTGCTTATGTCAGCCAGTGAATCTGACCATGCTTGAGCCAATACCACACATGAAAAAGGTCAGAATCACACATTACTGAGTGAAGTTTTACTTTGTTGTTTACTCAACCGCCACTGTGTGCACAACTTTATAGTGCTTAAGTCCAGAGTTACGTCTGAGATCTGATTGCTGATGTGCAAAATTTGGGTATTAAATCCTCACTGCATGCACATAACTCAACCTAACTCAAGCTGCAGGGAAGCAGTTCTTTTCTCGTTTTCAGTGTAAAATTTACTTCAAGCAAGTTTAACAAAATCCAAATAGACTGTGATTTAGACTCAAATTATACAGCTCTTGTACTTCTGCTTTTATATGCTTGTTCTGATTGGGCTCACGTTAAACAATGCCATTTTAGACACAAACCATAATAAAAGGTAAAGTGGCTACATTTGAATACACTGAACAGCAGAATAAAGTATAACATTACATTAACCATAAAATGTTTTCAGTGTTTTGTGATGTACTGTTCCAATATTCTAAATTGGAAATATGACATTTCATGATACCATTTAAGTGCTTGTTACGCTGACTGATATAACAATATCATGTTCGTTGTTTATTTTATGATCCCTTACGTACCTATGTCCTGTGTAGTTCAGTGAGCTGGCCATGACTGGTGATCATAGATCACAAAAATATTTTGCACATAAAGAAATAATTATATTCACAAAACAAATAGAAAATAAAATGCATATAGTCAGCAAACATCCATTTTTACTGGTGCACTTTGAACCGAAGTACAGTGATAGTGATAGAACATACACTCTACTGGTATAACTGGTTGCTGGTCTTAGTTTCACTGTGAGGTAACTGTTGCCATGACTGTTGTCGGAATATTTACCATATAGTGCACTATTTGGGGTGCAGACACTGTAGTGGTGTATAAATTCTCAGTGGACAAATTATATTCCATGGATAATTATACACGGGGCACAGTGTCTTAGTGGTTAGCACGTTTGCCTCACATGTTCTCCCCGTGCTTCAGGGGTTTCCTCCAGGTACTCTGGTTTCCTCTCCCAATCCAAAGACATGCGTTGTATGCTGACTGGCATTTCCAAATTGTGGGAATGTGCCCCGCAATGGGTTGTGCCCTGAGTTCCCTGGGATAGGCTCCATGCTCCCCCACGACCCTGTATAGGATAAGCTGTATGGAAAATGGATGGATGGATAGTTAATTCAATTCAATTCATTTTTATTTGTATAGCGCTTTTTTACAAAGGTCATTGTCTCAAAGCAGCTTTACACAAACAGTTAACAGTAGCATCTCTGCGCCTTGGTAAAACGCTAATATGCGCCCCTGTGTGCTGTTGTTATTTTGATGTTTATTTAGATTAAGTGTTTATTGTTAGTGTAAGAATGTGTTGTATTGGCACATTGTTTTATGTTCATTGGGAAGTCTGGTGGGTTTGGACCCCTACAGGTTTTCCTGACTAGTTAGTTCTGTGGCTGATCACCAAGCCTGTTGTTGTGCTGCAAGTATGTGTCTGCCAACAGAAGAAAGTACATTGTTTTTACGATACTTCTTGGTCAAGCTTCTACCTCACCCAAGCCACAACACTATTACCCATGGTGCATTGTAAATCTAGTGTATCACTGATGGACACTACTTCTACACAACAGAACCACGATAGTAGATTTATACTTCACGTATAAATGTAAATTAAAGGTTTTTCACCACTAAATGCAAGAAGTACTCGTGAATGATGTATTTAAAACATCTTTGTGGTTTCGGTTTGCAAAGTAATACATAATTATATAATGCAGACTGCAACTGCCAAGTATGTTATATCTGTCTAAATATGATTCAGTGTCTTAGCTGGTGCTGCACGATACATATATACATAGTTAGGTCCGGAAGTATTTGGACAATGACAGAGTTTTTGTGATTTTGCCTTTATACACCACCACAATGGATTTG
>CM075025.1:10184739-10196781 GCA_037576675.1 Pangasius sanitwongsei | reverse complement strand
CATTCTTTCACAAATGTTTGTAAAAACAGTCTGCATGCCTAAGTGCTTGATTTTATACACCTGTGGCCAGGCCAAGTAATTAGGACACCTGATTCTGATCATTTGGATGGGTGACCGAATACTTTTGGTAATATAGTGTATTTACCATTAATGTTATGGAATGTCTGCAAGACAAGTTAGTTCCTGTATTTGCTTATGCTATAATCTGTCTTCCTCTCTCCAGCCACTCTTGTGTTTTGTCTCTTGAAGTTATTGAGAAAAAAATACACAGCTTGTCATTTTACCGAGACGTCTCTGTCCTGAAGACTTTCCTGTGCCGGGAAAATTTACGAAGCATCATGACTTTTACAGAGCAATGACACCCAAAACACATTTCATAAATGTCTTCATTTATGTGAAACTTCACTGCGTGAATGATTATATGTTTTTCTTTGTTAAACAACACTGTTTTTTTTAATCCATTTATTATTAGATCAGATTAGTTTATGTTGACCATCTGCCATACAAGACCCCATTTATGAGCTGTTACTATAGAAAGAATAACATTCGAACTAGCGCATAAATATAAACCTTTTCATTTATGTTACAGCCTAACATAATAATATATACAATAATATTATATAAATTATATATTATATAAAAACTTTTTACTACACGCATACATACATATTAACACTGTCATGTCAGTGCCAGAAATGGGATTCATCTACACTACCCAGAGTACTATGCGGCCTACAAACATGGCTGCTACAGACTACAATACCCAGCACCCGTGGCGACATCACGTTCAAGTTCACCATCTTACAGATTACACACACCTGTTCACAATTACAGACCACATTATAAAAGGACTCTCAGTCCACACTTGCCTTGTGAAGTATTTACTCTGTGGTTCATGTTTTGTCTGCCTGTGTCTTCAAAAAAGCTTCTGTTTACCTGCACTTGCATCTGCTTCTGCCTCATGTCAAACACCCTGTACATATTACATTACATAAAAATAACCCAAACCTTCTGACCAAGCAGATTCAGGCACCATGGTGTGGTATAAAGTAAAATAAAAAATTAACAACTGAGATAATTGCAAAGACGTCTACGCAGACAGGACAAAACTCCCTCTGAAAGGGAATGAAATTTGTAAATTAAATTGCACTAAAGCACCTGGGCACCCACTCACATATATACACACATAAAAATACACATCTGATCTGAAGTGACTGCTATATAAAATGTCAGAATACATAACAAGAGTCATAACAAGTAAGAGCTGCACGTCTGGGAGTAAGGACTAAAAAAGGTGTCTGGCTCCTCTGATGCCGTAACTCGCTCTGAACCTTGGGCGCGCTACAGCGAGAGACAGAGAAAATTGTTAGTATTATTTAAAATGATATTATTAACTAGAGCACTGCATGATGAAAGTAAATTGCATCTACTATATTTTCTCCATTGTCTCTCTACATGCTTTAGGGGATGTTGCAAATGTTTCATTTGCTGTCCTGACATGACTGCACAAATATTCTTACGTATGAATTAAATGACAATTATTTTTCTTTTTTTTTCCTTTTTTTTTTTCTTCAGATGTACAGTAATTTTATTCAATCATTGAGAGCACATAAATATAACTAATATCACAAATGCATTAAAGTACTTCTGGGAAATAATTAAATATATAAATGAATTCAGATTAATTATACTGAATCCAGACCAGGATGGCCTGGTCTCCCTGTGGGGAGCGAAGACTAGCCTGTCTGCTCCGATCCCACAGAAGAGCTACTGTAGCACAAAGTGCTGGAAAAAAGCTACTGCTGGCTATGATAGAAAGGTGTCAGAACACACAGTGCATCGCAGCTTGCTGTGTATAGAGTGCTGATGCCCATGCTGACCCCTGTCCACTGATGAAAGCGCCTACAATTGACATGTGAGCATCAGAAATGGACAATGGAGCAATGGATGAAGGTGGCCTGGTCTGATAAATCTCATTTTCTTTTACATCATGTGAATGGCTGGGTGCATTGCTTACCTGGGGAAGAGATGGCACCAGGATGCACTATGGGAAGAAGGCAAGCCAGAGGGCTCAGTGTGATGCTCTGGGCAATGTTCTGTTGGGAAACCTTGGGTCCTGGCATTCGTGTGGATGTTACTTTGACATGTACCACCTATCTAAACATTGTTACAGACCAAGTACACCTCTTCATGGCAACGGCATTCCCTTATGGCAGTGGCCTCTTTCAGAAGGATAATGCACCCTGCCACACTACAAAAATTGTTCAGGAATGGTCTGAGGAACATACCAAAGAGTTCAAAGTGTTGACTTGGCCCAGATCTCAATCTGATCGAGCATCTATGGGATGTGCTGGACAAACATGTCTGATCCATGGAGGCCCCACCTCGCAACTTACATGACTTAAAGGATCTGCTGCTATCATCTTGGTGCCACAATTTAGGAGGTCTTGTGGAGTCCATGCCTCAATGGTCAACTTTAAAAACTTTAAATAAAACTTTTTTTGTGGAAAACTTCAAATAATTTTCTTCAGATCTCTAATATGGGTCACAGGGTTGTACTTTCAAAGTGAGCTTGACAGTCAATATAACAATATCACTGAAAATACAGAAAAATGAATGAGAACTTTTTTCTCTTTTCTTCCCATGGGAAAACTCTCTCTCTCTCTCTCTCTCTGTCTTTCTTTCAGAGTGGTTAAATTCTCAAATCTGATTGATCAGGTGTGGATTAATTTTGTATAACACCATGGCTTGGACAATAATTCTGGCTGTAACATGAATGATAGGTTAATATTAATGTGCTTGTTCTAATATATTATTGTTTCTATAGAATCAACTCATGCACAGGGATTTGTATGGCAGATGCTCCACTTAAGACTAATAATAATAATAATAATAATAATAATAATAATAATAATAATAATAATAATAATAATAAAATTATTTTGAAAATGTTTTTGTTGTTTAACAAAGTTAAAACACAATTTTTGACGTGATAACATTTTTTGTTAGGAGACATTTATGCAACATTTATGGAAGGAATTTGTGTTGTTAGAGTTTTGTATCAGTCATGGTGCTTTGCAAAGTTTCTGAGGATAGGAAGGTCTTCAGGACAGAGGAGTTTACACTTTCCAGTTTATCATTAAAATGGCAAGCAGTGTTTTTTTTTGGACAGAAAAAGTCAATCATTGCTGTCAATCATTAATAACGTAACATTGGAACTGTTGGCATATCACTGTGGTATAAGTGAAATAAAACACTCCAGCCAGAAAACAAATTTGACACATTTTATTGGCCTCAAGGTTGGTTTTGAGGCAGGTTTATATAACCACTGGGCTTTTTATTGACTCGCTGGCAACCCTGCCTGTAAGTGTCATTGTGTTGGGCAGTGGTGGCTCAATGGTTAAGGCTCTGGGTTACTGATCAGAAGGGTTCAAGCCCCAGCACTGCCGAGCTGCTACTGTTGGGCCCTTGAGCAAGGCCCTTAACACTCTCTGCTCCAGGGGCGCTGTGTCATGGCTGACCCTACGCTCTGACCCCAGGTTCCTTACAAGCTGCGATATGCGAAGAAAGAATTTCACTGTGCTGTAATGTATATGTGACAAAATAAAACACTGACAATATTGAAATGCTTCTGATTGTGTTTTCTACACTACAAGCAATTTGAATGCTTCTCTAACAAGGTAATGTTTTGCTAAGAAAGAGCTCTGCTCCAAATTTAATGAGCAGAGACACCTAGGACTCCTAGACACAAAGTGTGTGTCTGTGTGTCTGACATTGTGGTAGGCTTGTGAAGCTGTAAAGGCCACTATAACTAAAGTAGCCCTGCTGATGCTAACACTGAGTAGTGAATGGCACTATGGCTGAATGGCAGGTGTGTGTGTGTGTGTGTGTGTGTGTGCGTGTGATTGTGTAAGATAAATATTTCCATCCTTTACTCTCTCAAGCTCTTTAAGCCCTTCCTGATAACGGGGCAAAAATGTAGCTGATATGGGTTAACATTTTCATTTGATTTCAAGTTGTCTAAATTTTCAGACACTTGGCAGTGAGAAATGATCAGAGTGTGACTGCAGTGCCTCTATATTATTGATTGATTGCACACTATGTTTTGTCATGGTTGGCATTGAGCTACCATTGGACCACTGTATGTTAACATCCTGCCAGCAGGTGGGGTAATCAAGTGTTACTTTGCCAGCACTCTCTATGTTCATAAAGCTTTATGACTGTGCTTATAGTTCTTTCTAATTTGGCAACTGTACTTGCTAAGCATTTTTCTAGAATTTAGTAATGCCCCATAAAGCTGCACTAAAGTGCTATAATCAGTTCATTGATGACTAGGAGAATTATAGGACACAATATAAAATATTTCAGTAGAGCACATTTGTTTTTTGTTCAGTATTTGTTAATCAGAAATGCTATACATAGGAAGAATTCTTTTACATTAAATTACAGTCCTGCTGAATTCTCAGTTCAAAATGTTTTTTTTATTAGTTGTTCATTATTAGTAGCTGCTAAAACACAAGTTAAATATAATTATAAATTTTAAAAAATGATGCTCTGTAAGAAATAAATGTGAGTAATTGTTGGCAAATTGCCATGGTGTAAGTGTAATAAAACACAAGGAGGTGTGCAGTTATATCAAAATAATTAGTGCATCACACCTTAGCCTTATTTTACAGTAGCACTTAGCACTCATTTTTTCCATTTTTGCCATCAAGCTGCAAATGGTTATGAGCACAGCCAAAAAAAAACTATACAAAATGTTATTGATTTTTTTTTAGATGTGCATAACTATGTAAAGATAATAACAAAAGAAGTATTGAAATATTATTTAAAAGAAGGGTAAAGTTGGAGTGCACTGGAAGGCACTTTGTCCACCTAAACACTGCTTTCAAACACATAAGGTAGCATACAGTGAGGGGAAATAAGTATTCAGACAGTTTGTTTTTGTTATTTAATATATTTCCTGTACGCATATCCACTTCACATTTACACACAGAATGTCTTTTGACCTTGTACTTATAAATATGAGCAAAAGTTTGTAGTCTTAAGCAAAAACAAAGATATGTTTAAAAAACGAAATTGACTGCAGAAAGCGTATTCAGACACCATATTAAACTATATATACATGTAGAGGTTAAATAAAAAGTTGTAGATATAAATGCTTAAAAAATGTTTTCAGGCAAATTGCACCTGTTGTCATTATAAAAAATGTTGCCATTTGTTGGTAAGATTTCAAGCAACAAGTAGCAATTGTAGTGAAGAGAAAGGAGCTTCCTAAAGTTCTCAGGGACATTATTAAACAACACTCTAATGGAAAAGCTACAGAGCCACAGCAAAGACCTTAAACATCCCTGTCAGTCTAACTGTTTTCGATAATATGCAGGTGAAAGTTGGAAAACCACAAGTAATCGTCCCTGGACAGGTGCACCACACAAGATTTCACGACCCACTCTCAGAATAATTGTAAAGAAAGTAAGAGAAGCCAGCAGTCACTCAAAGGAGTTGCAGGACGACCTGAAAGGTGCAGTACCAACAGTTTCACAAAGAACAATAAGCAGTGAACTGCACTACAATCATCTCCAGACCTACACCCTATGCATACTCCTCTGCTAAAAAGAGGAGTCAAAAAACAGAACTCATATGTACAATAATTCTTATAACTCGTATAAGCAATAATTCAGGTCATCATGTATGACCCCAAGAACACCATACCCTGAAACAGCAATGGAGCATATTTGGACATATTTGTTTATGCTTATGAATATTAAAAATACCAATTTTTGGTATAGAGTACCAAAGTACAGAGTCAAAAGACATGACGTGTGCAAATGTGAAATAGATATATACACAGGAAGTATATTTCATAGCAAAAACAAAAGTGTCCAAATACTTATTTCGCTGTACATATCCATGTTCTTATACACCGATCAGCCATAATATTAAAACCACTGACAGGTGATGTGAATAACATTGATTATCTCATTACAACGGCACTTGTCAAGGAGTGGGATATATTACGCAGCAAGTGAATGGTCAGTTCTCAAAGTTGATGTGTTGGAAGCAGGAAAAATAGGCAAGCATAAGGATCTGAGCGATTTTGACAAAGGTCACATTGTGATGGCAAGACGACTGGGTCAGAGCAACTCCAAAACTGCAGGTCTGTTGCAGACCAAGTATACCCCTTCATGGCAACGGTATTCCCTAATGGCAGTGGCCTCTTCAGCAGGATAATGCGCCCTGCCACACAGCAAAAATCGTTCAGGAATGGTTTGAGGAACATGACAAAGAGTTCAAGGTGATGATTTGGCCTCCAAATTCCCCAGATCTCAATCCAATCAAGCATCTGTGTAATGTGCTGGACAAACAAGTCTGATCCATGGAGGCCACACCTCTCAACCTACAAGACTTAAAGGACCTGCTGCTACTGTCCTGGTACTAGATACCACAGTACACCTTCAGAGGTCTTGTGGAGTCCATGCCTTGATGGGTCAGAGCTGGTTTGGTGGCACAAGGAGGACCTATACAATATCAGGCAGGTGGTTTTAATGTTATGGCTGATCGGTATATGACCCCACACACTAGAGTACAGCAGAAGAACATCTTTCACATGAGGAATAAGAAATCCTAGTCTAGGAAATGGCTCAATGGTTCCACTGATGTCTAACATTGCTCATATCTTACTTTTATATTTTCCTTTTATTGCACTGCATACTTACAAAGCATGTTTATTCCCTCCTTTTCCGACACCTTTTCTTACACACCCTTCAGGACAGCTCAGTGCAGTAGATTTACGTTTTTATTCTCTGATTTAGGCTCAGCTCTCTGAAGCAAAAGAAGTAGCAAATTCATCTCAGATCGGGGAATACATGGGGTTTCTGTACAGCCTTAAGTGTATGAGAATGGAACATTGGGAAAATGTACAGTATACAGTATAGGCTACTAGTGTCTGTTTGAATGTATAGTTTCTCTGTAGATAGTTTGATGATAGTTTGTTTTGAGGGAGCCCTGTTTCTTTCATGGGGGCTGATAATGTGGGAAGAGTACCGTTCAATGTATGTGTTAGTATATGGAGTGGGGATATAACTGAATACAAATACACTATTCAGATGAACAAGTAAGGTGTTCTAAACAGAAATGCAGTTTGTCATGTTACCAAGGACCTGGAAAGCACACAGTATCCTGACACTGGAGACTCCTTCCATAAATGTTAAACAAACATGTCCTTAGAGAAAGTTTCACCAAATCATATACATGATTATACATATTTTTTGTTAAACAAGAATGCTTTTTCATTAGTTTATTATTGGATAAACTTGGATTATGTGGAGCATCCACCATACTCTTTTGTAAAATAGAACCAACTACAAAGTACAAGCACAAACAAAATACGAATACAATTACACACAAAATAATAATCTCATGCGGGGATTTAAAAAACAAAAAAACAGAAAACAAACAACAACAACAAAAAACACTGTCCTGGGCACACCCCTCAAGTGATATGAAGTTGTGGAACTGTCAGAGAAAAAAAATCTTCCAGTTTAGGCCACACCCACTTTTGGATAAATCTGAATACAGATATAATTTTCTTTTCACATTGCCATGTATCAAAGGAGGAAGCACAAGTAGTAATGTAAATATTATGTATACAGAATAGCTAGCTCACATACCTAGAAAAGGAACAGCTGCATAGCTGTTGCAGTCTTCAGCAGGAGCTGGTCTTACACACTGCTGGCTTTCCTGAGTCAAAAAGAATTTTGCCCATTCAAGTCAATTCATGTGTCCATTCAAATCGAGAGTGCATAACCCCATGTTTTAGGCATTGACTGCCAGTGGATTTTGACTGGCTACAGATGTATGTACTGCGTCTTAAAATGCTCACCGTCATCCCAATTAGCACAAAGCCATTTCTTTTTCACAAGCACATCAGTGGCAAATGAATGAAAGCTGAAGTACAGATATATGCTTAAATTATTTTTATATTATATCAAAGCATATTACATTATTATTATGTGATTGCAAGCTATATTTGCTGCCATTGTTCACTATCTCACTATCTACTTAGGCTTCTGCATTAATAATGGGGCAGTGGTGGCTCAAAGGTTAAGGCTCTGGGGTTACTGATCAGAATGGGGTTCAAGCCCCAGCACCGCCAACTGTTGGGCCCTTGAGCAAGGCCCTTAACCCTCTCTGCTCCAGGCTGCTCCAGGGGCAACGTATCCTGGCTGTGCTCTGTTCCCAGCTTCCTAACAAGCTGGCATATGTGAATTTCTCTGTGCTGTAATGTATATGTGACAAATAAAGGCTTCTTCTATAACATAGAAGTGAGGAAAAAGGTCAACAGTACATGAAATACTCTTACCATTAACTGTGACCAAAATAGGCTTTTCCTCTTCGTACTAATGTTGATAGTGCAGATAAATAAATTTCATTTATTTTAGGTCCCACTCTTGGGCCCCCCTGCCACAGAGGGCCACTCTACACTACATGCCTTGTGAGGCCCTCTCCCACACCACTGCCTCTGTGGAATTTGATTTGCAATTTAATCTACATTGTCATTTAGCTACTTAGACAGCTGTATAGGTTGCAAGCATGGTATGTGAGTGCTTTTAGTAACAGGCTGTCAGTCTAAAAGAAACCATGATAATTGCATAGTTAAGTTGGCTATCAATTCTAATAAAACAGTGGGTTTGATTTAGATAGCAATTTCAGTGATAACAAATTACTAGCTAAGCAAAGCAGACTATTGTTATTGTAGCTAGAAACTGTCTAGGGAATGATGGTCAGGGTGAATTATAACACTGAATGTGAAAAGTTCGTATTCAAAATTATATACAATATCTAATGGATCTAGTGGATCCAGGCAGAGAATTCATGCAACCTGCACCATATGCACTGACGTCCATTGTAGAATTTTATTTTTATATAGAGAGATTATTTAGCTGCCCTTATTTCAGTTCCTTTGGCTACAGGTTTCAATCTGACCTTTTACCAAATGTATTTTTCTACAGGATGTGCACAATTCTGTAATTATTTTGTTCCATTATGGCTAATTGCAAGCCTTGCTCTCACTCTCTAAAAGAGATTTTTTAAATGCTCTATGGATTTCCCTGAAGTAAAATAATTAAAAATGCAGCTACTTTGTTTTGCATCATGGCAATTTTAACCACATGTCAAATCTCACAGCCTTTTAAAACAGCATATTTTTTCCTTCTTGGTGAAACCTGGGTGACCTGAAAAGTGTGAGGGGGCAGAGTTCACCTCACACTCACCTTCTTGTTGACAAAGGCCTGGATGCAATGTTTTCCCCAAAGAAGAAGGCTAATCATTGTTTCTGTTTGGTGAGCCGGGGAAATGCTGTCTCTTTGCCGCCTGTGAAGTCACAAAGCCTGGGAAATTGCCACTAGGAGGAAGAACAAAAGCATGGACAAAGAGAAAATAAAAGAAGAAATAGAAAGGAATAAGGAAAATAATTGAAAGAGTTGTGTGTGATAATCACAAAGGGAAAGAGAAAGATAAGGTAAAAAAAAGGCTGCAATTACTAGTCGTCAGTTTAATTCAATGTTTTGTACAGTTATGTGACGTTTCATGGGTAAAATAACCTTTATGGCTTCCATTAGAGTACAAAAATCCACAATTACAGCTTTTAATAAACAATCATGTAAATCGGCTGGGTTTGGGTTAATATCAATCTTTTATTTGAGAGCAGGGCAACACAGGGGCTTGTTATTATAGGAGAATAATCATTTTTATTTAATAATAACAGCATGTCCCAAAATGTCCCACAACATTAATGAATGCTTTTTAACCATTTATAGTTACATTTAATGTTGTTGAACATCCATGAGACTTGTTAGTTGCTAATATCCATATTTTTTAGCAGCTATAAGCAGTTGTTCTCCCACCAGCCTCTTCTCCCTCTTAAAGTTAAAACAAGAACAACGACAACAAAATTGCAGCTTATGTTAGAGAGAAACCCAAAAGCTCAAAGACTCTCCTGTAGCAGAAGATTTACTTGTCAGATCGTGCTGACACTAGAGGCTCCTTCCATAAATGTTGAATGAATCTCCTAGCAGAAGGCTTCTCAATAACAATGATTATACATTTTTCCTTTGTCCACTTTTTAAATTTGTTTATTTCTATTTCCCAAATTTTCCCTTGGGGATCAATAAAGTGCATCTATCCACCCATCCATCCATCCATCCATCTATATTATGCTTAGCTTATGTGGAGGATCTGTCGTAAAAGTCCTTCTGAATGAGCTGTTATTATAGAAATTAGAATATATTAGAAAGCATGCATTAATATAAACCTTTGATTTAAATGCAGGCCAGCACTACTGTCCGAGCTGCTGTTACAGAAAATAAATCAGCACCTTCTGACCAATCAGATTCAAGAATTCAGCAGCACTGTGGTATAAAGCTACTTATTCAATGCACTACTGAGATCCTGGACGAATCTAGATCAGACATTTTGCAATACATTAGCTGTATTCTAAAGGACAAGTCTTGTAAATGCAAGAATTTTTACACATAGACAGATACTATCTTACATATTTCACAAAAAAAAAAAAAAACAAGCTCAGCAAAAAGCAGAATAGTTACCTCTGGAGGAATGGAGGGGGCTGCCAGTAGGAATTGGTGGGCATGTGGAAGGTCTGGAAGGGAGGCACTGGTGGCAACATGCCACAGATGAGTAGGGCATAGGCCATCACTGGGTTTATCTGTGGAGTGAAATAAATATAGCATTCATTTGTGAAGATTGCAAGAATCGAGCACAAAATTTGTGGAAAACCTGAGGAACATCTGTTTAACACACATGACAGAGGTAACATGAAATGGCAACAAAATGTGTTAAGAGAAAAACGTGTACATCTAGAATTATTCTGACCACTACAATATAAAAATCCAATGAAATGTTCATGTAACAATGAACAAAATCACATATTTCAAACCAGTGTCTATCCTCACTCCTGCCTGAAGCATTCTTTATTTCCACTCTGGTTCTTTTTCATCCAAACTGTTTCTCAGCTGAAAAAAAGATGGTGTGCCCTCTGTTCTTCACACTGTGTGGCACATTCATTTTCTTTCCCTCCTTTTTGATATGAAAGGCCATGGATGTGTGACATGACATCAAAGCGGCATGATCGGAGACAATCTTCCCCTCTACTCTCTGTGTTTTTGCTCTCACATCAATCATGCAACAGAAATGCAGATTTCACTGCATCCATACGAAGAACTCACTAGCACAGACATAATACATGTGCTTCATCTTGCTTCTTTTGTTGACAAGCTGGACAGTCCAGCTGTGAGCTTTTAGCTGTGCTCAAGTGCCAAACATATTCTCACTTGTTTACTGCATAAAGGACATCAATCTAGTTTAATTGGTTCATTAATAATTCAGGTGTAACCACCCAGGTAAAACAATGCAAAGTACATACTAATATATTTTACCTCTCTAAAGACTGAAAACATGCTAATTTGATTGATGTTTCAGAAATGTTTCAAATTTGTCATTATAGAACTTTGAATTCTCAAGTCTACATTTCTATAACAGCAGCTCTGACATTAGTGGCAGCTTTAAATAAAATCACGGGGTTATATCAATGTCCTTGTTCTAATATGTTATTGTTCTATAGTAATTCACAGGGACTTGTATGGAAGATGCTCAACATAATCTAAGCCTAAATAATCTAATTATTTAACAAATTATAATTTGTAATTGTTGGCAAATTACCGTAGTGTAAGAGGCATAAAAACGTCAGGATGTACTGTTATTATTATTGTTAGCTGGTATAATATATCCACTTCACATCAGGCTGCATCACACCACCCCCTTGTTGATTATTTTCCTATAAAATCATGCCCCATCATGTTTTATTCCTTACATATTAAGGCACATAAGATGATTAATGTAAGGCTTGCTTACATTTATGCAAAATATATATGCAACATAATAAAACAAGTTAAATTGTCAGTGGGCGGTGGTATGTATATATATATATATATATATATATATATATATATATATATATATATATAT
>CM075025.1:10110334-10184639 GCA_037576675.1 Pangasius sanitwongsei | reverse complement strand
TCTGTGTGTGTTTATTTATTTATATATATATATATATATATATATAGATATATATATATATATATATATACATATATATATATATATATATATATATAATGCCAATATGTTTGTTGAATCAATGCAGTCTACTGTAAAGAAAACATGCCTATGATTTTAAGCATAAGCTGACCAAGCACTCATCACGTTAATTAATTGTAGTTCATATTTTTATCTATAAAAGGTTATATAGTTTATATTTTTATCTATAAAAGGTTAGTCCTTGAGAGAAGCAGTATTTATGATTAAGATGCTGTCTCCTCCAATGTCCTCTGTGCAAGAAAAAAAAAAAACAAACAAAAAAACTTTTTGTGGACTTTAAAGAGATAATACTCTTAATTAATTAATAGTGTCTTATTTGTGTTCAAAGTTCAAAGAATGACTTTTAGGGTGACATTTTGTAGTTAAAACAAACTGTCTTACTGCTCCTCGCTCAGGCCAATATTGAGCAAGCAAATTCCATTCAAGGTCAGAATCACACCAAACTGAGACATGGCTTAGTTTTCGGCAAACTCCACCCTGCATTTGCAACTCCTGTGCTACCATCAAAATCTTTTGCTATATCTAATTTAAGAATTCCAATATGCACATGTAACTCAACTCTGACTCAAAGTGAACTAGACCATGTTTTGGGTTTTTAGTCTACCTGAGGCTGGACGAAGCCAGGTGGGTGATGCATAGGCAGCCAGGGAGCACGATAACCTGGGTAAGGCTTGCAAGGGCTAGGAACATATGCCTGTGGCACTGGAAATGCCACATTCTGTGGGATAGACCTGCTGCTGTTTCCCAACTCAACTTCCTGGACCCTGGCCATATGTCCTTCTGGCGCACCTAATAAACATAGTAACACAAAGATAGAGGAAGAAACTCATTCAAAGGTCATAAAAGTTCTCTCGCATTGAAAGAAAGGGAGAGAGATAGCAGGAGGGCAGAAAGTGCTATTTCACCTTTATGACTGGCTGAACCTGGGGTCTTCCACCACGGCACTGTGGTATCCTCCTGGAAGAGGTGGTTTTTGGCATTTTTAGCAGTGCCAGCTGCCTTCCTCATGCTCTCAGTGTCAGTGCCAGCTGGGTTGTGTGGTGCACGGGCACCATCTGCACTCATGCCCGGCAGTCCACCTCCACCTTGAGGAAGATACAGCAGAAAGGTTGAACAACAGAAGAATGTGAATAATGCACAATTACGCAGACTGTTATACTGATTATACCGAGATTGTGACTGTATGAATGGGCCAGTTTACCACTACACAATAAGTTCAAAACGCTTCACTTTCAAGGAGTATATTTTTTCCTACGCTCTTTCTTTACGTGACACTGTTTACCCCTGTGGCACACAGTAGTGATTAACATAAATATAAGAGATGATGTTCTTAGCAAGCCTGAGCAGCTTGTCTAGTCGCTACTTTAGTACTTCTATTCAGCCATGTTCAGCTCTCAATGAAGCTCTTAGGCTTTAGAATGTAGGAATACACAATAACAGAACAACTGATTACGTTTCAGACTCAAATTCTATTACAATGGCCATTTCCAAAAGGAAGATAGGTATATTGATTTGGTCCAATGTTCCCTATTTCATGTATGTTTTTTTTTTCTTCTGCAAAATAAAATAAAATTAAATTAAATTAAAAGATTTAATTAAATTTAATTAAATTTTGAGTGATTGTCAGAATTGGTTGTCAGAGCCCATTTCCTATTCTGTGGCACGCTGAAAGAGCACTTTTCATAGTACATGTTAACCAAAAAAAAAAAAAAAAATTCCATCATCTGGTACAAAGTAAAAAATAAGAAAGTATGATCATTATTGTTTAATATAAATGTCCGTGCTGTTAATGTGTGTGTGAAATGACAAAGCTGTGTAATGCAAATGCAGCCTTTCTGCACCAGATTAGCTTGAATGTGCAGCCAGTGGGGATCTTTATACAGCTATGTGCCATTAAAAAGCACTGCATCTTGCAAAGCTGAATAAACTGCCACCAAAATCCCTCCTACACACTCTCACTTCAAAAATGACTGAACACACCTAGTACTGTCTCATCAGTGACCATTAACACACTTAATACAGTATGTGTGTACTCCTAACAAGAACATAGAAGACAGTACACTCACAATAATGTGATATATATGGCTTGTAACTTTCATTATTACAGACACAATATACAGTAACACTTTATTTGAGTAGTCCATCTGTAGACTGTCACGAAGAAATGATGCTAGATGAAATGATGCTTATCTATCTGTAAATTGCAGTGAGTAGAGAGTGAGGCAAGTGTGTAAACTCGGTATGAAGTTTATTCGGCAAATCCAAGAATCAATATCAGAGTTCACAGCAAAGGTCAGAACATAGACAGGCAGGTTTAATACAGGACAATCTATAATCAGAAATGAGAAAGAAGGTCAAGAAGCTCCTTTAAATGGAAACGTACAAATCAGTGTGAGCTAGCTAGTGAGCTAGCCGACATGCTATATAGTGAGTGTGAATTCTTCGGGATCTATTTCTACTAGCGGAGCAAAATTAACATTTGTCCATATTTTGCCTGAAATGTCACTTACTTTATTTTAAAGTCATGTTTATAAAACTTCTGTATAAAATCAATATCGCACTCACAACCGTGCAGTTATACTGAATTGTGGCCTACACCTAATCACAGCTGTGCCGATATTCGGTATAACTGCACTCTTGCTCATACGATATTGCTTAAATAGAATGAATTCATCCATTCATTCATCTTCACTAATCGCTTTCTCCTGGTCAGGCTGTGGTGGATCTGGAGCCAATCCCAGGAACGCTGGCCATGAGGCAGCAATACACCCTGCATGAGACACCATGCACACACAACTTCACACACTCATTCACACCTAGGGGTAATTTAGCCGAGCCAACTCACCTTGCCTTGTTTTTTGGGAAGCAGGAGGAAAAAAGGAGAAGACAATGGAGACCCACACAGACAAAGGGAGAACATGCAAACCCCTGCACAAAACTGATTCAGTATTCACAATGAAGGAGCTTATAATAATGTCAAAAAATAATAATCTGGTATTGTATATCATTTTCCCAGTACAATTAGTCTGCAATTAGTCAGCTCAACACAAGCTTGGAAGTCAACAAGCACTGGCAAATTTAAATAGACATGCATTTTATTATGCTCACCATCAGACATGGCTTCTTCAGCAGGCACTTTTGCTGGCTCTGTAACATCTCCTCTTTGGCTTAGACCTGACAGCTGGATACATAGCTCATTAGGGTTCTTTGAGACCTGGGGTTCTTGAATCTCCTCCATTATTGCTGATTTGGTGGGTGTCACAGGCTTGAACTTCTGGTTCTTTGGCATCCTTTTGTTCCTTCTTGGATTTGGATCTGTCAGGTGATTAAATGCCTGGCTTTTGGAAGATGATGCTCGGATCGAGGAAATCTCTTTTCTAGCATGATCACTCTGAGCACAATTCCATCGTGCAGCAGTGCTAGGCAGTGGGGGTGAATCCTCTTTTGGGATATTATCAAAGCTAGCCTTCTTCTTCTTGTCTTTTTTGGCCTGATCTCTCTGAGCACGATTCCATGGTGCAGCAGCGCTAGGCAGTGGGGGGAAATCCTCCATTGACAGACCATCAAAGCTAGCCTCCTTCTTTTTGTCATGATCAGGAATAAGGACATCCTTCAGAAACCTTTCAGTTTTTCTTTGGTTTGCCTCTGTAACAATTATGATGGTCTCATCTGGAATACCAGGGTCAGGAACCATGTTATCATGCTGATGCTGAGGCATCTGGCCCTTTTCTCTCTTGATCAACAAGGTCCACTCCTCCAACTCATACTGCCTCACTAGCCTGAGAATAGAGACCACACTATATTTATATCACACTGACGCATCATAAGTTAATAGAGACACTCTGGTCAATGAGCCATGGCCTACAGACAGGAACATCTACCAGAGTGAAATCCAACCATGTGAATAACTTTCTACACATTTGCAATGTTCTGCCCATGCAACATTATTACAGTCAGGTGGAAAAGTTTGCATACCATTAGTACAATTTGAAGTAGACAAATAAAAAAAAAATATAGCAGCAACGCACTGTGAAAGATTTGACAGATGTTTGTTCATTATTAAAAATATTTGAATACTGTACATTTTTAATAGTAGCGTATTAATAGTAAAATAAATAAAATGATTCAAGTCAGTTCAAAAGCTTGCTTTTCCTTATCTGAATGTGATATAGGCTACATTTTCTATAATAATTTGTATTCTGCCAGATACACTGTCTTCTTCAAATTCTACCTAATGTTTTAGATTATTGTCTCATTACAGCCATATAGGATATGGCCTGTAAGTTTCAACTTTAACTTCTTAATTTTTATTTTAGATAGATTGTAAAATAGAGGCACACGGTTTTTTCATTTTAAAACCTTGGGATATGTAAACGTTTGTGCTCTAATGTATATAGATTATATGCATTTGCATATACTGTATATAAATGATGCAATGTTTTGGATATATAAACTCAATAAGCTACTACATGTCTACAGTGTTGAAAAAGGTGGCACAAGTGGGTAAAAGTCCTATTTTCCTTATACCCACTTTGATCTCAATATCATATAATAATAAGGAGAATTACTCTTCTCAGAGCGAGCGAGGGACTTAAGTCCTGTGCAAACTTCCAGCTGGTTATGAGTGAGCAACACTGCTGGACTTTAAGCTGCTATAAGCCATATTTTCAAGAACATGTAAGTTAAACAAAAATTTCCACATTGTCCTGCTACATCTCTGCAAAGAAGTGGTCCATTCTGCCAGTCAATTATTTTGAAAATGTATGAAGATGTTATAGATAATTCAGTGGCCTTGAGGATGTATTGCAGTTGTCAGTCTTCTAATCAGGCTCTCTCAATTTGACAGAGAAATTATAATAGATTAATTCAGATGACAAAGAAAACAGTTCAACTTAAGATAAACCACTGAACTGCTCTGTGCTAGTGCCAAATGTGTTGTGTGACAAATGTCATATTTTCAAATCCTAGTACTGCTAGTGAGCCACTTTTGGTCATTCAGCAAAAGCTCTTAGTCCTTAACATTCTTTATACCAGAGGTTCTCAGACCTTTGGCAACCAGGGACCCCTTTAGCTCTAAAAAAAACTTTACACACACCCTTCAGTAAAGAATTATTTTATGTATTCAAATATTAGGTTCTTTGTTCAAATGTGTATCTGTTTTTTGGAACATGTTTATGCTTGAACTTTGCATAGAACACGTTAGGTCAGAGTTGATATTATTGTCCTGTTCTTATGACGTAATTTGAGTTTGCAAACCATTCCAACCTTGACCTCAATTATTCAGAGGATCTCAAAACGAGTAAATACATAAAGCAAGTCACAGTGATGCACCAGGGATGTGGCCAAGTGTTTCCTGTATACAGTATATTAGGAGTATATGTTTTTTCCCCTGCTCAACTACATATTTCTTCCCTGCACAAACAGTGCTAGTGTATACTCAAAGTACTTAAAGTATGATGAAGAAACGGGGGACAAAATAAAAGACTAGGGGGTATGAACTGAAGATGATCTTGGGTTTCTAAAATTAATGTTGTTATATTAGCAATGATTTGTAAGATACGACAGAGAGAAAACACAATATGAGGTCAGAAGAATAAAAGCTCCTGTTGTTTAATCTACATAAAAATAGTCTGCCAGTGTATCGTGCATTAAAGGTAATCCATTAATCAACCCAGCATTGTAACTATTTGTCTTTGAATTACTAAATATTTTAGACTGCCACCGCTTAGCTGGACTGGTACACTAGCAGCAAAAAGACAGCAGGGTTGCTTTATATGACAAGACATGACCAGCTAATTACCAAGGCCTTAATGAGGTTAATTTTGTGAGTTAAATAAAGGAAAACACAAATATCTGCAGGGCTGTGGCTCTCTATGGTCTGGTGTGACATCCCTGATTTAATGCTTTCGGACAAAATATTTTTTTAGCACCACAGACAGAATCTCAGGAAGAAACTCTTATCAAACCTCATATTAGACATATTATGTGTCCTGAGCCAGAGATGTCATGACTCTCCAAGCCAAGGCAATGTCCACTGATGCTAATGAGTAATCTAGACATGTCATTAAAGCTAATAATGGTCTCATGACACCTGGAGATAGAACTAGCAATGCAAATCCTAGTTTGTCAATCAGTGTCAATGTAAAGGCAAGCAGGATGTGCAACCACTTTGAGAAAACACACAAGCCAGGCCTATGTCATGCCTAATGTAGGAAATATGGGAGGAAATCACTTTGTACTGTATAAACACGCAGGTCTGGCAATAGATGTTCATGAACAAGCCTTGACAAATTGCAAAGCGATCTAGCTCACCTCTCGAGGCAGGGTACACCAAACTGAATATTGGAGGATGGCTAGTTAATTTTCAGCTGGACACAGCTGCTGAGGTTTACATTCTGCCCAGAGCGACAACAGACAAATTGCAGGAATCTTAAACTTTCACCCTCCGCCCCAGTGCCTGCTAGCAAAGATGCGCTACTCTGGCAATACTGAAGGACTTGGTTTGTTTCCAAGGTTTCACCACATAGTATATGCAGATCCCAGTATGGCTCCAGTAATCCATGGCTGCACAAAGATTCCATCTGCAGTTTGAGGCAAGCTGAAGGAGACACTGCATGACTTAGAAACAGAGAGGGATTAGCTATAAAGTCACAAAGTAAGTATCATGAATGAATAGTCATTACTGAAAAGAAGAATGGCTTCTACAGTATCTCCTTTCACCCTAGAGACCTTAACAGGGCACACACTTGATGTCCGCAACAACTGACATAAAATATTCACCAGTTTGGCTGAAAACGATGGCATCTGGAAGAAAAAGGTTATCTGTGAATGTGCTGACCTCTGCACATTTAACCGTGGGGCAGATTCCTCTGCCTTCCCTTCGGCATCAAGTCAGCCAGTGAGGTATTTCAGCAAATGAACTCTGCAAACTTTGGAAGTTTTTCCTGGGATGTATGCTGTTCCAGAAGCCATAATAATTGGAGCTTAATGGACAGGCCCAATGTAAAAAATAAAACATTGACAAAACTTTATGCATGGTGTCTGAGGTCAAACTAGCTGTACGTATATTGGAGACGGTACCATTCCTGTCCCAAATAAAATGTCTGCCATGATGGAGATGCTCCCTCCCACAGACAAAAAAAAAATAAAAATAAAATAATAATCACAGCATTTACTGGGCCTGACACACTTCTCGTCCCAGAACAAGAAGCAGAGTTCACTGCATCACTTAGACAAGAAATGATGCAGTATGGCAAATGGCAGCCAACACAGCAAAGAACAGTGGACAAACTGAAGTCAGCTATCTCTGATTCTCTACTCCTTCAGTACTCCAACCCACTGGGAAAGACTGATACAAGCTGATCTATCCAAAGGGCAGGTGCATGATGCAGGATGACAGGCATTAGTCAAAGTTTTAAGAGTATTATGCTCAAATTAACAAAGAGCTGCTTGCCACACTTGAAAATTTAGCTAAATTCAGTCTAATAACAAACCCTTAAAAGTCAGCGAACAAATCCACTGGCAAGGTTTCAGTGTTCAATATTCAAAAGCAGACCATGTATACACCTATCATGATCTGGGCCTACCCTTGAAAATATTGACCCCATTAATGAAAGACTGGTCACATTCTTTGTGCACCTCGGATAAGTATATCACTGCATTCTCAAAATAAGCCATGGATGCAGACAGTGACTCGATCCTCCTGAAACAAATGCATCAGAGTGTTTGGCCACAGAAAAAGAACAATGTACCACTCCAAATACAGCCCTACTGGCCTATTTGTAACAAACTACTTAGAAGGGTCATAGTTTCCAAGGAGCTGTGGAACAGAGACTTTATGTATCCCATTAAAACATTTGATAATTAGCCCAAATCAGTCAGCTAATGTAGTGGCCTCGGTTTATTCAGAGCTGGTGCTGCCAAATCATGAAGAGTCACTAACGTCACACGCAGAGCCTGAGACACAGCAGAAGATGAGTGCCAATAATTTGCCAATACAGTGCTAAAACCTGGTCACTACTGCATCCTTAGTGTCATAAATAGACAAACAACAACAACAAAAACTACAAAACATTCAAGCTTAATCATTGTAAAGCTCAAGGGAGAGTTAGTATGACATGGCGATAAAAAAAAAAAAAAAAAAAATCAAGGTCATGTTGCTTTTACCAGAGCAGAAAAAAGCAGAGGATACCAGACAGAGGCTTCAAAATCCATCTGCAAAGAAAATGTTCTGAAGAAAATCCATGGCTGGTGCTCCTTACCCTGAAGAACATTCACATACAGGGTTAAAATGTTCAGCCGCCCAGCTGCTGATGGGACAAACCAAATCTACAGGAGAAGCCATGACACCTCTGCAACACCACTTAACATGGAGACTGGCAGCCTGCTGTAGTGGTAAGGATCTGCTTAATCTACGTGAAAATAACTGGATGCCGGGTCTGGGGCTGACTAAAATCATTCTCTAGTCCTATCCAATATGCCACCTGCTAAGCACACACTCGCAATATTGCCACCTGTACCCACACCTGCTGCTGAGGGCACAATTTGCACAAGGGTGGGCTAGGGAGCTTTAAAAATAAATCAGTTCAATTAAAATAATAAAGACGATTTCTCTTTTTAAGGAATTGGACCCAGATGTTTTTGTTTGTTTGTTTTTTAATGGACGCATGTGCCCAAGACTTTGACCTCTGACAAACACAGCCTGGCTACTCACATTCCAGCTAAGATCTCCTCAGGTCGCTTTTGTCTGCTGATGCTGCTGATGTCCATCATTAGCGGGTCGTGCATAAACGTGGGGACGTTTTCTGCTAAGTGTGGCCATATGCCCCTCTGGGCCAGAACCGAGCGTCTCCATATTCTAAAGCACACTCTATCCAGCTCGTCCTCGGGAATGTCTGGATGGATCCATATTGATCTCGGGAAAGGCCCGAGGGCGGGAGCGCGCTTAGGGCTTTCTCTCGGTCTCTCCACACCAGAGGGTGCCAACATTTTTATACAGAGTGTCAGCGCGGACTGCGGTTTGATTTAAACCCCTCAGTAATTGTAGATTAGTCTCGCATGATGGAGCCTTCGCGTTTGTAATGGTTGGATTGAGATGGACGATGTAATTCATTCCGAAAGTAAACAAAAACAATCAGGACGCGCTTGACGACTCGGAATCCGACTAAACCTGCATGACGTCAGTATCTCGTTTTTCCCCCCATACAACCGACTTAGAAATGGCATATTTTGCTGATTTCACTTATTATTCCAGATATAACTTTCAGGTGGCGTTACCTATAGGCCTTATAAATTACAGTACCAGTACACAACATAGCTATAAACTTGTTTCTGCAATTTTATTGTATTGTATTATTTTATTTAATTTTTTTGGAGAAATATCTATAATTATATAGACTACCGGCTTGCATTTAGTTCTGTCATCGTATGATTAATGTGACATCTATTCACTGACGTGTTGCACTTTTACTTACACCCTCGAGTGCGCGCGCGCGCGGGAACACACACACACACACACACACACGGGGCGCATGCAGTTGGAAACATTTCATGATATGAATACGATTATTATTATTATTATTATTATTGTTATTATCCTATAAAATCTTCAAAGCAACAGACTGTGGGCCACAGTGCCTGTGTGTGTGTGTGTGTGAGAGAGAGAGAGAGAGAGAGAGAGAGAGAGAGAGAGAGAGAGATGCGCTCTCTGCAGTCGGACTTTCGGCGTCGTTGAGAGACTACTAATGCAGTGCGCCTAAAGGAGCTGCGGTCCGCGGAATGCCTTATCGACCACATCCACACCTCACAATGATTCAGACACAAACGGAGGCTGCAAACTTTTGAGCGGAGGTGGTGTGTGAGTGTGTGTCGTATGATTCATGCGGAGAGAGGCTGAAACGTAGAGTTCCGCTAATTAATTGGAAACAAAACGTACGGACGCCGAGTCAGAAGAGAGGAAGCGCGTGGAGCGGGTTACAGCAGCCTGCTGGAGGCGTCTAAACCCTAATCCACATCCTTCCCTTCTATCCAGCGTCTCACATTTGTCTGGACTCTGTACCGGATAGAAAAAAAGACGGAGCTCTCGTTTTCATAATCTTCCATTCCCCCGTTTTGCTGTGAAATCCTCCCGCAGCATCCGCGAACCCCGCAGTCTGCGCGAGATGGTTCAGTCCGCCTGCGCGAACCTGCTCCCGACGCGTGGGGATTTTTCTCAGCGCCGACGCGAAGCGAATCTTCCCGTGAAAACCGTGTGATAATAGTGAACCGCCGCCGAAACGCAAAAAAAAAGAAAACACCAAAACAAACCCGCAAATCCCTGCCATGGGCGCCACTTTGAAATCGGACGGAGCGGGACTTGCACGGACTGCCTGCGAACGCGCAGGGAAATCGGGGAGAATAAGGCTTTTCGCGCTAATGAAGGCGGGAGTACCATCGCAGCCCTGGAACCGGCTTCTGCTCTTGTACATTGCGCTGCTCGCCGCCTCGGTTCACGGCAACGGTAAGTTTTGCAGTTGGCGCGCGCGGAGCGGCGGTTGGTGCGCGGGGATCCATGCGCATCCCGGCTCGCTATATAAACACCATATACACTGTATACACTATGGTCCACCTGCCGTGTACACTTTTCACCCTACACGTGAAATGTCTTAGAAATATGCAGCCGGTGCACAACATGATGCTTTCTGGACCAGGCTGTGTATCCGCTCCGTGTTATTCCTCCTCAGGAGCTGAGCAGACCATATGAATGCAGTTTACATGATAAGCTGAGTACTGGAATGATCTACACGTTCAGTTTCCTGGCAGTCGAGTTACGAGCTGAATATTGCGACACGACTGCTTTATGTTGTACCATCGATGAGCCCACGAGCCGCTTCTATGCGGACATTTGTAGATATAAACGCGCCACGCTGGCACGCTGGGAAAACCGATTCGTCACGTTTTCCACTAAAACATCCTCCATGGCAGTTAATCCCAAAGTCGAGCACGTACCTAAAGTGCGTGAAAGAAATTGAGAAATTGTTGACATGAGAGGGTTGTGTGTGTGGGTTGTGTGTGTGTGTGTGCGCGCGTGTGTGAGGGGGCGAGAAAGAATAAGGGTTTTTATTAGGACGGGGGCATGTGTGCGGGGGTGGCACGAGCGTTACGCGCGGACTAAACGGTATTTCGGCGCTATCCTGCACCACAAGGCATTTCTGAAAATCCAGTTTTCTACACACTGAACACTGTTACATCATCTATCGATAGACTGGAGTTCTGCGCCAGGGCGAACTTTTAAAACTCACTTACACACTGTTGGCCAAATGGTTTAACGAATAGCAACAGATCATCAGATTAAAAAAAAAGCGCCTTCACGCGTTTTCTTAAATCCATGAAGTCAGATAAGTTTCTGACGAGTCTCTTACATTCACTGTAATCTAGCTATGAATCCGTGCACTCTCCAGAGAAGAATTATTTCATTTTGCACTGGACTGAAATGCTTAGATTGAGTGTCAGAGTTTTATCTCATTACTGATCTCTCATAGGCTGCAGCGTTGCCTGGCTGTACCCACTTTTATAATGTATTCCAACCTACAGCGTGGTGTATGTATTGTGTTAGGGTCCGAGAGGTAGTTTACTGCTTTTCTTTTTGTGCTTGATTGTGTTTGATACTGGTTTGCACAGCGCCGGCAAAACGGCCCCCCAAGCAGTTGCCCTTTTTTCCCATTAAGCGGCACCAAAGCTTCACCATATCTCAGCAAAAAACTGAAATAAATCCACATGCGACGCAGTTTAAATAATTAAACCCTTATAGCTAAAGGTTGTGAGCTTTATGCTTCATGCGGAGGGATGTTTAAGGCTTTCGAATTGACGGCCGCTAATTCATGATTTGGAGAGGAAGATCAACGCAAATCAGTATACAGCACCACATACAGCTTCTTCAGGATAAGCAAAATGTTTTAGGGATTTTATTTCCCCACTACAGGACCACAGATCATTCTGAAGCCACTCCAGCTCCACAGTGTTGAATGAAGACCTCTAGAAGTCTTCAAGAAGTTGTGAAATAATGTGAATATAGTCAGGATTTAGCAAAGCACTCATCCATGCCATTAAGTTCTCGCCATGGTTTGATGCTGTCTGTTAGAGAAGGTCTAAGTACAGTGTCGTTTTGAGCTCTCACACAGTGTTAACACTCACAATGTTACAAGGTTTATGTAGCTTTAAGATTATCCGGTCACTAATGGAGATTGAATTCAGTGCTGTAGGTGTTAATTTAATACTGGTTCATTTAGACTTCATCATAATTTTAAGTTTGCTTGAATCAGGATATCTTGCATCTTACAGATCTCATAGATAATAGATGGCTTAGTAAAATCAGCAGCAATATCAGGCATCTCCATGATGCAACTTATTGTAAGGCTCTGTGCAGTCTTTCTTCATCATGAGTAAGGTATCATTTCTGTTACAAGTGGTGCATTGTCTGTTACATATCTAAGAGTGTAAAATGGCAGCATTTCAGTGCGCATGTTTTGCAGGCTATAGGGTATAATCTATAACTGATGGAGAAAGCGTAACATATTTGATTTGCTTCAGAAAAGGGCTTTTTTCTTCTTACAGCTTACTCATTATCATGCATCACCTGGGATAGGATAAGTTCAGCCCTGCAGTGACAGGTGTTTAAAGAAAGCTTAAAATATCTCCTGCAGAGATTTCGCTAGAGAGAGTAAAGCATAGTTGCATATCTAATGTGATATCTTTGAAAAAAATAATGCAACATGTCATCTTGTACCATGTTGGCTTCTCCTACATGGAGGTAAATGCTGATGATGGAGAGTTCAAAATATCATCCATATTCTTTTGTTGCATTCAGAAGGAAGTCTAAGGAGAGCAGGCTTTTGAGATGCCTTATTTTTGATATAATATGATGTCAAAAAAATTAAGCTAAGAGAACTGACTTGTCTGCTCTGAATGAGTACTACGGTAATGATTATCAGGATATTATAAATCATGATAAATGACTAGACACTTAACATGATATGTAAGGAATAAACTTTTAACACTGTTAAAGCAATATAATCAATAAAGTGGTGGTGTTATATGGCCTTTACAGCCCTGCAGTTGATTATTTTCTAATTATAGCATGTTCTGAGGTGTTTTATTCCTCTTATACTCATTATATTCCTCAATTTGCCAAATATTTTTTATTAATTAAAGAGCAACAAATCATACTGTTTATCAGTTTACAGTTTCATTTAGTTAGTCCGTATTATGTTGTAACAGCTATAAACTGTCATTCCTTCACTGAACTCTCTTGTTTCTCTTTATTGAAGTTTCCTCCTTGGAGGAAAACTTTTTAAGGAAAATGACACCTTTATTAACGATTGTTAAAGCACTGACACTGGAGTCTCCTTCCGAAATGCTATATAAATGTCACCTCACATAAAGCGTCAACATATCAAGGATTCCACACATTTTTTGAAATCCTTTTATCAGCAGCATCCGCCATAAAAGCCCCGGTGAATGAGCTGTTACTATAGAAACGATTACGTATCCAGCCAGAATTACTGTCAGAGGTGCTCTTATAGAAATTGATCAACGTGTTCTGACCAATATGAGTCAAGCATTCTACAGCTTTTTGGTGTGCCTATGTTGGAGTCATTATGCCCAAGAAATAGGAAAACGCAACCCATTGTAAAGGTGTTTGACATTAAGCACTAAAGGTAGACAACAAGCTCACTGAAGTGCTACAGTGAAGAGCTTACTGTAGCTGTTGTTCAGAGTTCCATTTACAGAGGTACAAAGAGCAAATGGTAGGTACGTGCTTTAGAAGACAGTGCAAGTTTTTCTGCCACAATCTCTAGCGGCAGTGCATTAAGGACCATGGACTGCTCCTGAGTGCTTGAAGTCACTTGAAAAGCCAGCAGGCTAAAGTGGGAGCTGTATGAGCTTCACACCATGCCATGAATCTGCAGTAGAGATCTGTCCTGACATGCACAAATGGTTGTCTTTACTGAGAAAATTAACACCTGGCCTAGTTGTATGGCAAACTAATACAGCATTGCCATGCATTGCCTCACATGAAGCCTTGTATACTTGGTACATCCCGATGGTCTGGTGTAGAAGTAACCATTACACAGTGAATCCATTATTTGTATTTTCATTTTACAGAATGACGCTGTGGTCATAAATGTTAATTAAATTGAGAAAGACACTGAGCGAACCGTGTACAAGTTCAGTTTCATACTGGATGTAAAAACATCAGACATCATAGCCCTGTTTTAACATAATGAGGTAACAGGATCTGCTGATGGCTCTCTTGTAATTGCTGTGGTGGTTTCAGGTAAATGCTGATGATGTGGTCATTATGCAAAAGTGGGTTTATAATGGCAAGAAGCGAACAAAAGCATCATCCTTTCAAAGCAATGGGCATTCCTTTCCACACCCCATGGCGGACTCCTAACGATAATTGCGTCATAGTCTCAGCTTGTACTTTCCCTTTATGGGTTTCTTCCTGTCATTTCGCATTGCAGTCAGCTCTCTCAGATTACATAATGGCATAAAGAGTAGGAGGTCTAAGTCAGCTACATACATGAACTCACCTTCTTAATGGCATTCCTTAAGAGTGTCTAAGAAAAAAAGACTAAGGTCATTTTATTCCCATGAGGGTCTTCATCGCTGTGATTCAGGCGTTTACTTTTCTTGGCACGAGAATAAAAGTTATGTCTCGCTACTAGCGCAACATGCCATTTACATTTCCATCAACATTAGAGTCAGGCAACATGAAAATATCTTCATATAGTGATATGTTATAGTAGTGGGCCATTTCACAGCTAACCACAGTAAGACAGTTGTTTATTATAAGTCAGTTGAGTTGATGGTTTTAGTAGTACTGGTATTACTACTTATTTGGTTAAGAAACTTGACTCTAGACCTTTTGTTACTTCTATTGAGCATCAATGATTTAATACTGGACAAGTAGATCTTGGTGTTCTAATATGTCAAGTTCTTGATTGGCCTATATCTAAGAAAGATTGGCAGCAATGATTGTATTAGCCGTGCAGTCTCCTCAAGCTTTTTAAAATCACTGATTTACTGCTTTTTTATTTTTTATTCCTTGTGATTAGATTAGACCACATATTTAATCCATTCATAGCTACAGCACCAGAGCTGTTTTGTTTTTCCCTGCTATTCTCTTAGTGCTGGAATGCTCTCTCCTTGCTAACTGGCTCTATTAGTTTCTGCATCCTTTAAAAATGCCCACTTATTTCTGAAACCAGTTACATCAGAGACACGCATTTTCTTTTTTTAGTTTTTCTTTTTCTTTTTTTTTAATCAAACGGTACATAGAAGCCTTGCAAGAAAGGAAAACTGGTATATAAAAAACAATATATAAAGAAAAAGAAACAGTTGTTTACAGAGAAATGGAGTGGAGAAAAAGCCAGCAGGAGAGAGGCAGCCATCATGTTTTAGTGCACTGACGGCAGGAGGTTGTTAGCTGCTCTAATCTTTGTCGATGCTGAGGATCTGTCGCAGCTGTTGTACTTAAGCACAGGTGTCCATCATTCTCTGGTCTGTACCAAAGGACCCTATTGAGATAACAGGCTGCATGTAGGAAACAGGTTTCATTTCATGCATTTAGCTACTTGCTGAAATCGCTGCTTTAGAGCTATATGCTGAAAAACGTTTTAATATACAAATTTTTTTTATGTGTAATAGGTTTCTGAGGTCACTATAATGGTTATTACATAAGTTACTGTAATTATTATTAATTAAGCAATATCACGTGAGCAGCAGTGTTGTTGCTTTTTTAGGTAATCACAGCCATCCTGATATTCAGTATAGCAACACGATTGTCAGTATGATATTGCTTTCATACCGCAGTTCTATAAACAAGAGTAACTGACATTTCAGACACAATTTGTCCAAATAATTTGTTCAGTCAACAAAAGTAGTTCCCAAAGAAGCCAGGCTGTATAGAGCGTTGTGTGTTGCCATGCAATGCACAGACTGACTGACAGCCTGTAGTAAGTGTAGTAACGGTTTCAATATAATGAGCTATTGCTAAAATTGGAATTCTATATAGCAAACACAGAGAAGTGGAGTGATATAAACGTGAAATGTAAGATGTGAAATGTCCCAGTGCTGTTATTCTAAATATCATCAGTCTTGGAATGTCACTTGTCCAGTCAGATTAGTGCACTGGAAGTAACCATATAAATTGTTATACAAATATATATATTGTATAAATTTTAGTTTTGTATAAAATTTATATTGCTTTAATGGAATTACAGCAAATTATATGCAATTACTACTACTACTATCACTATTAATACTACTAATAATTACTAATTACTATTACTAATAATAATAATACTTACAAATTAATAATTGCTACTACTAATAATAATAGGGGCAGCAAGGTGGTGCTGCAGATAGTGTTACTGCCTCACAGCTCCAGGGTTCCTGGTTTGATCGTGACCTCAGATTACTGTCTGTGCAGAGTTTTGCATGTCTTCCCTCTCTCTATGTGGGTTTATTCCACTAAATTGCCCATAGTTGTGATTGAGTGTGCAAACACTTGTGTGCATGGACTGGGATTGCAATACTGTGTTCCCAGGATAGGCTCCGGGACCAGGATAGGCTCCGGGACCAGGACCAAGTGGTTACTGAAGATAAATGAATGAATGAAAGAAAAGAGAACATACTAGTATATAATTTCATCTGTAATTTCATCATAACTACCTGATATGTAGATGTGGAGTGGTGTTTCAGAAATCAGTGAGATATCATACAGATAACAAACTACATTACGTATTACAGGACCAACTCAGGACACAAAGGCTAAACAATTGGCTAATTTTAGACAAGAAACACAAAACTGAAGCTGAATTATGTGCAAAGGGCACATCAGTATGGATAAGTATAGATAAGACATGCTATGTTTTGTGGTTGACACTGGAAGACAGTAAGTTATGGTTGATTAAAGGAGTGGAAGCTCATAAATACACAACAGTTATTAAATGAAGTTAAATAGCTAAATAGAACATTTTAAAACATACTGTATGAGGTATTATAAACTGTATTTTGTGCAAAGCATCACTGGCAGAAGCCTCTTCTGGTGCTTTGTCTTTCATCATATTCTCAAGGATAGATCCAAACAAAGGCTAGTTGAGTATCAGTAGTGCCTATTGCAGCTTTCTGAACAGAGTAAGTTCGTGATTGAGTGAGTGCGATATAAAGCCATGCTCAGTGATGTTGATTCAGTGTTTTACAGAGGCTGGGTCACTACCAGTAGGCCCCTGGATAAAGCCAATTGTGCCTAAGTCAGCCAGTGAAAAGAGACAACCCTGAATACCAAGAAGCATTCAGTACAAATCAGAAAACACAGATCAGTAGACAGATATAAAGAAATGTCAGATGTCTGTGTGCATTTCCTCCTCAGTGTTTATTAAACAAACGAAGCATGATGTTTGCTTAAATACCATATATTGATATTGATACTTTTCACTGAATGCCTTATTTTTCCTTTGAAAATGTTAAGTTTGCTCACCAGGTTTGTAGCTGATGTATTTTATCCAGTGAACCCATGTGATCACGAGTGGCATGACACAGAGCTAGGGAACAGAGGACACACCACTGTAGTGCCTCTGTCACTTTGGAAACTGAGATTATGTCAGTATCAGCTCTGATATAAGTGTAGTGTCAGTAGAAGTACTTTGGCACTCCAGGGTCCCGGGTTCAATCCTGAGCTCGGGTTACTGTCTGCAGAGTTTCGCATGTTCTCCGTGTGTCCATGTGTGTTTCCTCCACGTTCTCTGGTTCCCTCACACCTCTCGCAAACACGCTGTTAGGTGAATTGGCTATCCACGATGTAATCCCACCTCACCCCCCAGTGTTCCCAGGATAAGCTCTGGATCCACCGAAACCTTGATCATGATCATTGAATGGAAGAAGGAATACTTTTGTAAGCTGTTGTACTTTAAAGCTTGGTTTGATTAGAGTGGAAAAAAATCATTCTTTGTTATGAGAATGAGAGCTTACTGCATAAACAGTGTATAAAGTCGTTAATTTATTAACTTGTGCTAATTGCTTGTGAGACAAATGTAGAAATGAACATTTCAGACAAGAAATGGAAGTAAACAGAGCAAGGTAATTTCAACAAAGCAGGTGGAGGAAGAAGTCTCAAATCTGTTCTTAGTTTTTAAACCTTCCATTGTACTGTTTTCATCCTTTCCTGAAGATAAAATTACAATAATAACTGGTAAGGAAAAGAGAGTAGAGTTAGAGCTGCATGACTGGTGAGGTCGAAGTAGAGAGGGGATCCTCTTATTGAGATTCTGTCCTTTCACTCCCTCGTTCCGTCCTCGTTGTCATGGGGATGGCATGAAAACTGCTTTGGCCTGAGCAGTGAACAATAAACAAACAGGCTACATGGGTCGTTCGACATCTCTTCTCTCCTCCTCTGCCCCAGCCCTTCAGCTCGCCGTTTCAAAGAGTATTATTTAGAGAGAAGCTAAATAAACTCACTCGCAAATATGACCTTGCTCCAGAAGACTGGAAAAAAGAGGCAGAGCTGTATAAGTCTATAAGAATGAGTCTGGGTGGTTATACAGCAAATGAAGTCTCAATGATTGTGCATTGCATTGGTGTGCAAAAGCATAAGAATAAGGCAGCTATTGTCATGTTAGCGTAGCGCCAGATGAAACCAGTTTCTCTGAAAGCCCATACTACAGAGCTGAACACTGGGTCATTGTGGCTTGGTAATGGGGCTGAGAGCGCACAAAATCCTGTCTAAAATATACCACATCCTTTGCACTCCCACACAGATCCATCCCTTGCTGAAATGTGACGCTAACTAGGAAGGCCAATCCGTTTTAATCTACCTCTGCTTGACTAAATCAATTCACGTTGATATCTGACTCACCTTGATATGACTGACATCATTTGTGTTTGAGATGCAGGCTGATTTAAAGCATTCACCTCACGTCAGTTACAGCATATCTGATTAGTCACTCGACATTGTGGATGCATAATTAACGTGAACCTGCTACAGAAGTGCTTGAGTTGTGTGTGTGTGTGTGTGTATACATGTGTGTATAATATGCAATTTCAAATATATGAATATGTTAAACCATTAGCTACAGCACAAATGTTCACAACTTGGACTGTTGTGTATCCTCTGCTTGTTTGTGTATTTAACCACCCAATTCGCTGAAAAAAAAAAGATGCCACCAAACTGAAGTAGGGCCAATCTTCTTGTCTTTCCACTGCATTTGCCATGCTATTAATGGCCGACAGAATCACCCCACACAGACATTAAGCTAATGTATAGCTTCACTCTGGAAAGCTGAGGTTGCCGATTTCCATTCTAATGGTGGGCATCCTTAGGTTAATCCTGCTATGATGTAGTTTGGAGGCATATGCCCTGGCACATTAGGCTGGAAAATAGTTGTGCCAACAGAGATTTGTGGCTCTGAGTGGGTCATTTTTTCCCTTTGGGTTGGCATATTTTGATCACTCTTGTTTGGCCTGTTGTTGAAAAGTAGGAATGTACCTTTTATTTGGGAGAGAGAGAGAGAGAGAGAGAGTTTGGCCTATGGAATAATATCATGCAAGAATCCTGCAAAATGCACATGAGCGCTTTAACAAAACACATTGTGCTTTTCTTCTTTTTTTTTTCAATACATTCTTGTGGGTGTTTGGTGAATTATGGCACTGGCATGATCCAAAAATGTAGAAAAAAAAGATAAACAGCCAAATGACTATGAATAACAAATATAGTACAATAGTACACATTATTAGAAAAAATAAAACAGCTAAACAAGGCTAAAAATGGCTCCTAACTGGCCAATTTAGGAGAAACTCCTAATTTTAATATTAGCACTTTTTTTTTTTTGCTCTGCTCTAAAAGCATTCTGCATTACTAAAATTGAAACAAACAATTCTAATTGGCTGCTGACTTAGCAGCACAGTCAGGTTCCTGTGTTTGATATATTTAATGACAATGAGTTTTTAAAAGGTATAATATCAATTGTGGAAGCATTTCAATGATTGTTGAGTTGTGAGTGCAGTCACCTCCCCATTAATGCAGCACCATTAAAGATCCCAGCTCAGACTGAAACATGTCATTATTTGTTGCAACAGGAGAAAAAATCCACCCTTCAGATTTTTTTAGTAAAATTTACATCTTAGCAGTTTTGCTTATGAAAACCGGTGAGCATATCTTTGCCTCATGGGCAATCAATAGAGAGAGGAACTGCAGACAAATCATTTCTGAATGTACCGCAGTATTTAACACAGACAAACAAACCATGCTTCATGCTATATATCATGGGAAAGGAGTTGTCATGGTATTTAAAGTTCCCATTGCTTTCATTAAAAGCACAGTGCGTGCACGTGATGCACTGAATAAGTAAGGCCAGAGTAACCATATAAACATAATTAATACTGCTCTTCATTGTAGGATATGTTTAAGAAGCACACCTTGCACGAAGTCAAATTTGTAAACGGCCAACTTGTACTATATTTCACTTATGTACCTAAAGTTTTTTTCTTTTAAGCTACAAGAACACACGTCATAAAACTATAAAAGCCTGTCTTTGAAACATGTCTGAAATATGTTAACTATTAAATCAATAACACTAGCATGTGTTGCATCAGCGAGGCTTTGCTGTATTTTAATAGAAACAATTTTCTCTGACATTTAACTACCTGGTGAACACATTTTATATTCCTACCTGCTGTAGCCACAAACATTATTTAACTGGTGAAGGATACCATATATCAGTGAAGAAATAGATTGCTAGGGAATGACTAAATGCACAGTTACTGTAACTCATCTTACTTATGCCAATGTCTACTGTTAAAAATAGCATGAATGTATATGGAGAAAATGACTAAAAATAATTATTGTGATTAAAGGCAGTGTATCATATGTATAAAAAAACCTCCTTGTCAGTCATGTTATAGACATTCCTCTCTTCACTCCTGAGTACTAATAAAGGCAAATAAGCCCCAAATTGTTTCTTCAGCCCACAATCCTTTGCCCACAACCTCCTGGAGATCCAAAATGAGAGTAAATCTAGAACACAAGAGGGGATAAAAGTTGGACCCCAATTTAGCTACATTCCTCTTGGCTAGTAATACGATGTAATAAGCAGTTTGGATCAATTGCTACCTTTATGTAAAACTGATACCACTTCATCCATTATTAATATAGTGAGATAATGCAGTGCTTTTTATAAAACTATATAAGCTAACTAGCTACTAGCTATGTTAACTAACTCCAATAAAAAGGCTAACTAAGGCCTTATTGCTAACTAAGCAAGTTGATCTAATGAGTTGCACTAACTAAGCAAGTTAGCGAAGCTTGTAGCTATGATAGATTGCTGCAGTAGTAAGGCTAAAGAATGTCTGAAAGGGAAAAAAATACAATAACAAAAACAAACTACCAAAAAACATGTAACATGTAATGGACCTTCATGGCTTAATGGTTTTCATCATTCCTGTAAGTTTGCATTAGGAATGTTCTGATAATACAGTAATAAATAAAGTAGTAAATACTGCTAGAACCCAGTAATGCCTTTCTGCTTGAGTAGATGATAACCATTTGAATAAAATGAGCTTAATTGTATTAGTCAGATATCCGTAAGAGTTCATGAACAGATATTTGGTAAACCACTGCGAGATTTTAGGAGAGATTAAAGCTGTGTTTAATATGGTGTAATCAATTATCAGTTTTTACTCCAATTAAATGTTTCTCTTGTCACTGTTGGCACACGTTTACGTGTTTATTATGTGTTTGACATAATACTGCGAAATATTGAACATAAAAACATTTACATTTATATATTTGAAACTTAATATTTCAGCCGGGAGCCTTACTAGAGTCTGTTCAATTCAAACTTCATGCAAGTATAAACTGTCACTGAATTTAAAAGGCTACAGACACTTTGACATTTGTGGAATGTTTGAAAATCTCATTGGATTAAAACATTTCCAGTGTTCCTGTGAAAACAATGGCAACACATGTTCATATCTTATAATCTTAAGGTCACAGATATTTGCATGTTGTATGTACTAAACCAGTGAATGAGTACATTAAATGAATGCCCCAGGTGACAGCAGTGGACGGTGTAAAATAAAGAGCGCCATGGAGAGGTTGAGACATGTCGCGAGTGCAGTGTCAGTTCTGGTGTAAATGGGCTCAATCTGCAACCCCTAAGTCCCTAATTTATGTCCATTGTTGCTTGATGCTTCTAATGGACTTGTACTGGACATTATTGGAAATGTATCACCATTATTTTGTCCCACGAGCTTCATATCTGGCCACCCACTCACATCTGCATGAAAGTCAAAACTGCCGAGATTTTTTTTTTTTTTTTAGACCTGATGAACACCTCTTTCTTGCTCTCTTTGACAGGGCTGCAATCTGCATCAAAATATGTGACTTATTTCCATGTTTTCTCATGGCTTTTGTGTTAACATAATGAATAATGGCATAATGAATATCCAAATAGTGTTTTCAGTATTCTGATACTGGCATTACAACCCACCAGAAGCACTCTAAAATATTTCTGTTGATTTTTCATCAAGGATCAAAGTTATAGGGATATTGTTGTGCCTTAACTATTGCAGTTAAGACCATGTTTCTTATACCTGGAAATGTCATGTATGCTTTACAGGCTGAACACTTGTAGATGAAAGGCAGCTACTGAACTAAATGGATAATAATAATTATAATAATTTTTATAAATAATATAAATAAATAAATAATAATTTTTGAAGTAATACACAAAGGAAGTATATCAGAAAAAATATATATATTCGAGGAAAAATGAAGATTTGTGCTGGACTTCTGCAGTATTTACCTGCCTCTCCTGTGATAGACTTTCCTTCAAGAGCCCTTCACTAAACCCCAATCTTTAGTTCTTAGAAAGTCAAACAAACCCTTTCTGCAAGTAGAGAATTATAATAATAAGTAAAAAAAGAGTAAATTCTAGAACTGCTTATAATGTCTGCTGCTTATAAGCATTGGATAATGCTTTAGCTTCTAGCTAGGTAGATAGATAAAATCAGGACAAACTAGTCCCCTATTGTTATAAGTAATATTGATTAACTGCAGCTGAAAGAGCTTGTAAGCTAACAGTGTTTCTTAGGCCTGTAAATTTCCAAGCAAAAGAATGATATGAAAGAATGATAGGAATGATAGGATAGAATGATAAGAATGACAGATTGGGATGATAGCTAATTAGCTTTGCTCATATGGATGGTGATAATACACATAATAATTATTGAATGATATACACAAAGCAAGTGTATCAGGGAAAAAGACAAAAAAATTTTGTAATCTAAAGAGCTGACTGTGGTGATAAAGCTAACAACAGCCTTGTTGCTAACTAAGAGGCTAGTTAGATTAGCTAATGCCACTAATAAAGCTAACAAAAGCGGGGTTGGTTGGACCTAATGAGGTTTTTTGGGCTAAGTTAAGCTAGTTTATCTAACTCCAGTAAAGAAGCTAAAGGCCATGAAAGCCTTTAACTCTGAATCAGAAAAAGGCATGATATATGTTTAATCCACTATACACACAACATATCTCTTAATGATGGAATGTTTTGACAGCAATTTTGGCTCTCTGGAAGCAGCAACATTCTGTGTTTACCTCTCCCCTCTGCGCAATAGCTGGACTCGAATTACTAGCAGCCATGAAAGTCTGCCAGAGTCGGTCCATTCTCTTGATCATACTGGTTCTCTATGTCTAGCCTGAGCGAAAGGAACATGAAATAACAGAGCGGGATCTGATCAGACTACAGACAGGGAGAATACAGGGAGAGAATAACTTTAATATATTGCCTCAGTGAGAGGATTGTATGGATAGAGATGTCATTTTGTCTTATGAATCTTATTACTAAAAAAAAAATCTCTCATAGTCTCGCAGCAGAATATACATATTCTGAGTCAACATCCGTAGAGCTGTGTTTTACAAATCGATTATTCTGGTGTATGTACACAGGGATTTATAGCTTTATCTTTGTCAGCAAAGATGCCATCATTATGGACTGGCATTATCCTACAATGAATGTCATTGTATTGGTTGACCATGTTTTCCTATACACTGAAACATGCACGCTGATAAATATTTCAAGTAGTCCAACACTGTCCGGCCCATTTCATTTAGTTAACTTAATTTGATTTCATTTCATTTCAATCTCTCTCTTTCTCTCTTCTCTTTGTCTGTCTCGCCTGAGTCCTGCTTGTGGACACTCTGTAGGATTGCTGTCCTGCCGGTGTACGGCGCATCAGCGATCGATTCATCAAAGTGTCATGCCAAAGCGCAGTGGCCCTGTAGCAACAAAACAACAGCAGAGGCAAAACAAACATGGCTAGGTTCTCGAGGTGGTCTCCGTAGTCCCACTAAACAAGGTCAAAGCATTTCATAAGTTTCCATGCAGCCATGCACATTCACTACTAAAGCTCTAACACGATGCATGAAATCCAAATGCATGAGTAGGCAGCAAGCACTCGCCACTCTTCTATTTTCTATTCATCGTATAATTTTGTGCTTCACGCAGTCTTCACTGAATTCACACAACATTTTACAGACACCTGAGCTAGGGGAGAACCGTAACACCATTTTGGATTTATTCTTTTCTGCATAGATCACTTTAATACATCATCTCATTTTATAATGCATCAGTTATGGTAGCCTGGCAACGTGAGCTTAATCAGATGTTAATGCATGCTTTGTTTGACTCTATTAGCTGTATGAGATTACTGTATTTTACATAATGCTTTAAATAGTTTTATATCAGGTGGTACTTGAATTGGGGTATATGATCCTTGCATGTAATTGACAAGGAGTGCATTTTGGTATTTCTCCAGTAACACTGATTCCACTTCTAAAATGTATACAATATGTGAATTAGCATTTTATTGGAAAGCTAATGTCACTACTCACCCATTCATAAGTGTTGTTGCTGGTAGAGTTGATTTAAAATTTTGTGTATCTTTTATTATATACAAATTCCGATGCATGATACAACAAAGCTTTGCACAGAGTATTATTAATCCTGCAAGCCTTTTAAAGCCTGAAACAGTCAAGAAAGCCTTAATGTTCTTTTTGTTGTGTAGTGCAGGTGCTTATTTTATTCTTCACCTAACAAAGCCACATCTGAACAAGTAATAAATGATTTAGAACATTTTTTCTGAAGTCTGATATACACCTGAATAAAATTCTTAGTTTTAAGTAAGCATGTAACTCTGCTTTTTTCATTGCATGTCTACCACCATGAAGACACAACATGCTGTGAGGAAGATTTGAGCAGTGAGATTTTGTATACATGGACTGAGAAAAGATGATGTGGAACTACAGGCACTGCTTTAGCATCTAGCTTTGCTGCAGCTAATACTTGTATGGCATAGCAGCATAGATTAGCAGTGTGGATATAAAGTTAAATGCTTTACAGAAAGATGGAATGGTTTAGAAATCTTTTGTTGTTCATACTGAATAGGGGATAATAGAGACTACTGGAGCAAGTGGGAGCAAATCTGTTGTACATGACTTCAGCTGAGCATAAACATGATCGATTTATCATTTTACTAAATGCTGTGGCTAAAACATGCAATTGTACAACACACTTGAGATTAACAGTCCACTGCCCATTAAGCCAACTATAAGGCAAATATTGGTGACATTCAGAAATTACTGCAGCCCACAAAAATATAGTGTTTGAGATGATATTGGATCCCATCTACTGTACAATGCTACAATTACACTGAATTAAAACAAAAATGTACACACTGCCAATAAAGTGAGATGACTCAAGACAATAATGTCATGGGTATAACAGATTAGCACAGAGCAGGTAGATGTTATCACTACAGTTACAAAGCCAACTAGTTCGGTTAATAGTTTAGTAATAACTAAAGTCAGCCTATGTCTTGATTCTTGTGAGTTAAACAAATAAAGGGCTAGCATTACTCAATACCAGAAGGTGATCTTGTTCAGATATAGGTGATGCAAAGAATAAGATAAATAAGATGGCAGATAAAGCTTAACACACCACCAGTCTTCCAACAAAAGAACAGCCGGATACATTCAGGGTATGCAGTCAAAGCAGACAACATGATTATTGCTGCTTCAAATGAGAAGAAGAATGCAGAGATTGTGAGCAAGGTGATGTAGAGGGCAGGAGAGATGAATGTGACATTCAGTGCTTTAGGGTGCAGTCCAAGGTAAAATCATGAAGCATATGGGTCGAATAGTAACATGGAAAGATGTGCACCCGGACAAAGAGATGACTAAATACCTGGCACATGAATCACCAAATGAATCAGCAGGCACAGCACATTTGAAACAACTGCGACTGAAACACATGGAATGATTTGGTCAAATGACTATCAATGGTGTCAGAATAGTTCTGTTGGAGTCACTGATCTCACTATACCAGTAATCCTACAGGCTGACATATCCAAGTATTGCCTCAGCACATATTTGCTTCCAGTAGGACACCTGACTAAGGCAAAATGCAACTATTCACAGATTAAGATAGAAATCCTCACAGTTGTCACTCCTAACTCTCAGAAATACACCTGTGACTGGCCTAGGGCTTTCACTAGCTGAGATATTGATGGGTCAATTCCTTTGAAGAGTCTGGTATTGCTGAGATCCAGGCAGCATGCATCAGTCAAGGAGACTCTAGTTGAATTACAACACAATTAACTTCTCAAATCTTTCAGCATCTTTTGCCCCAGGTACCATCAGTGTAGCTGCAGGCTGGAGCCATGGTTATGGACATATTGACAGGCAGCTCAAAGACACCACTGTCAGGGGACAGCTATGACTGGAGTAGTGTTGTGCAGACCAGTGAAGAACAACTTTAAAAGTGTGACTGATGCAGGTAGCAACACAAAGTAAAGAAAAAGGAGTGGTAGACTGGTAAAACAGTAAAACACTGCTCACAGATTGTGATATAGGCAAAAAGGTAAAGGCCAGGTCCCACTGGTGTGCTAAGTACTTTTGAGCACAGAATTCATTTTATGGAAAAGACAGAGAAGGTGGACAGTAAGAGAACATGGTCATGTGAAATGGTATATTCTGGTATATCTCTAAGAAGTGGGGTGGAGTATATGCTAGGTTCTGTATAACACCCTTAAGGATCCTTTGGTTTTATTGATCCCTCATGGGGAAATGAAAGTGTTGCAGCAGCATAATATTTAGAATATAATGTGATATTAAGAATGTCACATGTCAGTATTTATGTACACTAGCAACAATATGATCATGTGGCTAACATAATGCATTATGTAAAGCTTGTGTTGGCGATGAGCGAGAATGTGTAAGAAGAGTCTTAGAGTCTTTGAAAACTGGAATATATTGAACATGCTCGAGGGTCATGCACGAGGTTCCATCTAGCACACTTAAGGGTTGTTTGGTTTGTTTCTCAGGAGAACCCTTAAAGACTCTGTGTATAACTCTACAATAGAGGCTTTACCTATTCTAACAGAAATCCTTTATGAAGCTAATGACCATTAACTATTAAAGAACCGTTAGGGGAACAAGTGCAGCATGATTGTATACTAGCAACAGTATGGCCATGTATCTAATATGGTTCATTATATAAAACTTCCTTGTGTGGGTAATTACGAGTGAAAATAAAGAGCACAGGCAAACTGGAATATTCTGAATATGCTACAAGGTCATGCAAACAAAAGCATCCATTCCATGTGACAGCCTTGACATTACAATTTACATTTCAAGAACACAAAAATACATTCCTTGCACTAACATGCCTGATCCAACTAATCAGATAATTGGTCCCTTTCTGATTCCCTTTCTAGTCAAGGAGTGGTATGAAAGCAGTAAAATGTACTCCAGGACCAGAGTCAGGAACAACTTTAGAATGCTGATAACCCTGTGTATGTTAGGAACTGGAACACAAAGAAAACTGTTGAGTGGGGTGGATCCCTAAGGACCTTCAGAAAATCAGAACCTCTGATAAATAGCCTCTGTATGCTCTTCATTTTAGTTATTCATCTTTAGTAACTGCATAATCCTGGTCAGGGTCACAATGGAGGTGGAGCATATTCCAGGAAAGCTGGGCACAAGGCACCATTCACACATGCACATACACATACACATCATGTACTCCTTCACACCAATAGCCAGACTCAGAGGAAACCCACATATGGGGAGAACATGCAAAAGTCCTCACATACGGTAACCTGGTCTCAGATTCGAACCTAGGACCCTGAAACTGAGAGATGGAAACATGCACTGTTGAGAATTTAGGAAATAATTATATGCAAAACAGAGGCTAGTCATATAGCTAGGACTCCGTATTCATTATACTTTGTACAGATTGTCTACTTCTACATTATCCAGAAAACATACATCACTTGCTACATTTCAAAAGATGGCTATTTCACGTGAAATTGTTCTGCAAATACTATGCATGATTGTAAGGTGTCAATTAAATTAGAGCCTACTATACTAAAAAAAATCTCAGATCCATTTAAGTATCAATATTTAGACATCAGCAAACCTTCTTTAGCCGTTATTTCTGAGTGAGCACCACATGAAGGAGCATCTTTTGAAACGTGGCTGCAAACACTTTGACACATGACTGCAAAAGGAAAATCAATAAATGTGTTGGAGTATGAGAGTTTATTTTTGGTTCACAGTTTCATCAGCCAGCATGTTAAATGCAGAAGTAACTTGGGTCATAAGAACAAAAATTCTTGGTATTCAGAGATAATCCAATGCAATCCAGTACAAAATATTTGCCTTTGTTGCATGACTAGTGGCCTGTTTGTGCAAGGCCAGAAATGGCACACGAAGCAAAAGATGTGCAAGGATACAGCAATTCATCTGAAGCTGTAATGTGAATACACGTGGATAACCTAAAGTTTGCACCAAAAACAGTTCATTTCCAAGATTCACCCATTCTTCAGTGGATAATTTCACCTAGCAAGTGTAGAATTGTACCTAAAAACCTCTGCTGTAATCATAAAGACCATGGTGCTTCAGTAAACCTAGTGTTGTTTGACTTTACAGTATACGGTTGTAGAAGAGTGATGATTTATAATTGCACTATCCAGTGTCACCCAGAAGAGGATGGGTTCCCTTTTGAGTTTTTCATTGTCACTGTCTCCACTGGCTCAAAAAAATTGAATTGAAGGAAGGCCTTTATTAGAACTTTACAAATTAATTTGCTGAGGTCCATCAAGCTTCATTCTGAACAGGCTTCTTTCTGCTTATTTTAGCTTCTTTTTCTTATTTGGCTGCTTACTTTCTGACCAGAACATCATTGCTATTGATTCCTTTTCCTTGTTCACATTGGAACAATATGTTATTACCTGTCCATCTCCAATTGGAGCTCCTGTGGAAAATGTTACATGTGAGTCATCAAACAGAATGTCAGCCCTACAGTAAGTTAGATACATTTGACAAGAAAAAGACAGAAGTGGAAAGGCTTTGTGAGCATATCCTGTTGTGAACAGCAGAAGGCATAATTCCATTCTTTATTCACTTTATAGTTTTGCACTTGTGAAGAAGTTTCTGAATAAAAGTTGCAGATGTGCAAACCTCTCTCATCAGCCAAATATTGATCGCACAGTAGCGTTATAAAAACATGTGAGAATTGCTTATATTGACAGGCACTGCTTGAACTACCATAGAATTATCTGCCATGCACTATGTGTCATTATACCAAAGTGCTGTTGACTTCTCAATTCTGATTTGTCTAAAAGTGATGATTAAATTTCTCTAACAACTCTGACAGCGGTATCGGCTGTATTTCAAATCAAAGGTTTATATTAGTATGTTTGTTCCAATGCATTATCATTTCTATAACGCGATAGCTTTTTCTATAATAATTCATTAACACGGACTTGTCTGGCAGATGCTCTGCATAATCTGAGGCTAATAAACAGAAAGGGTGTTAATAATTAACAAAGAAAAATGCATAATGTTGATATTTACTGTTTTTATAAATAATTATATTAATATTTAGCATTTATGGAAGAAGTCTTCGGTGTCAGCTGCCACAGAAGAGTTTACGGTTTCTAGTTTCTCCGTAAAAATGACCAGCTGCATCTTTGTTTTGTCTTATAAATGAATAGAATTTATGATGTCATTCATTACTAATTTAAATATTTTAAATGTTGGCAAATTGCTGTGGTATAAGTGGAAAAAAACTGCTTTGCATTCTTGATTATTTTGTATAACAGCATGTCATGTGGTGTTTTTATTTTTCTTTACATATCTGCATTTACAATAAAAATGTTATAAAATCTTAATTTCATGTGATGTGACTAGACTAATAAAAGGAATTAATTCTTTTTTTTTTTTTTTATCAAGTTTTATATAAATTTGCTAGACATCAATACCTCCAAGCCCTTCTTTGGCTAGATGTGAAAGAGCTTGTAATATTTTTATATAGATTTTACATTGTGCAAAATATAAGTTGCTTTGGATAAAAGCTTCCCAAATATAAACTCTCTAAAATATAACTAAATTCTAAAATATATACTCCAACAACAAAAAAGGAATTTGGTGTATGTGTCCTCTTTCAGTATAGTTAATGCAAGCTCATCACTGTAAATGAGCCCCCAACTCTGTCTTCTGAGGTGACCTTATTTTTCTGCTCTTCAGCTAAGCTGTAGTCTCTGTTGGTGTAGGGAGAAAATAGCCACCTCAAACCTCCATACACTCATAAAGAAGTCCGCGTGCAGAGGTCAAATGCTCTTTTGGTGCTGGTCCATGCTCGCTTTACTCCAGATAGGCTGTCCCCCAGGATCAGGTGAAGACATGATGGATTGTTTGGAGCTAGCACACATTTTCTGGCAATGGAAAAGATTCCCCTTTTTTGCTCTGGTCAGAGATCAGCTGTACTGTGTGCCTGTAGGACTGAGATGAGTGAAACTGGCTCAGAAATAGCTTTAGTAAATTCTGTTTAAAGGCCTATTTTCCTTGTAACAAATACTAGGCCTCCCTGCTGAATAGTATTTCAGTCTTTCATAGCATGCCTGAGAAAAACTAAATTTGTTTGTGTCTTATCATGGCCACCACGACTTTTGAAATATTTGCACGTGTCATTCTGTAACTTGTAATCTGTACTTTTATAGTTTAGACAAGTGCATAGCATTTTGCTGGCAGCCAAAAGAGGATTATCTAAATCTAAAACCATCCACAGGCTTGTCTTTTTACTAGAAATATTTTGTGAGAATTGTCTCAGATTTTTCACTTGAATACCAGATGGCTGAGAATTAACTTTGGACGCTTTAGAAGTATGAATCCCACTTCTGCTAGGACATGAATTGTGTAATTTGCAGGATATAAATGTATAAATGGCAGGAGACAGCACTGCACGTTTCTCCAATGCTGCCATTGTCTTTAAAACATGCACAAACCTAATTACTCTAAATTGTTTGGTGAGTTCTTTGGATCTGCTAAATATTCATGCAACATTTGTGAAAGCATGATGTGCACCCAAAGATTTCTTTTTTCACTGACAGCAATTGCGCTTTAAACTGTTCTACCATCTCAACATAGAGAGATGGTTTTGATATGTATAGACAGTCTCCTCTTTTTTCTTTCCTGGTTTGTTCTCAAATTATGTATTTCTAATTCCCACTAATCAACCCCTATTGAAATTCAGATCCAATCCACTTTAAGGCTAAACAAAAGGTTTCATTATGTTATAAAAGGGGCTTAACATTCTGGATCTATTATTTTTTTCTTCACTCCACATTGTGTCATGCATTTAAAATCTCATTTCAATAAAAAGCTATTTTGATTTGGCAGAATTAAGGATTAAAGTATTATCATTAATCACAGATTTGAAGGGCTTCTTCATGGTTCCATTGTCCAAGTTATTCATGTATTCAAGGTACATGTACGATAAATGACCATGTTATTTGGCAAAGCTTATTAATAACATTTTACCCCCTTGTGTGTTTATCACAATAATTAAACTAAATATATATTATTTCAAAACCTGTATAATACATTTTTCTAGAAAAAAAAACTTATGTATTACACAATTGTGTAGCATCTGTTGATATATTATTGTCAGCCATTTTCTTCTACATCACTAGCACTGTGTATAAAATTATGCATTCTGCTGTCTTTTAGTATCTATTTATAACACAGTAATATTGAATTCTTGAATCTGATTGATCAGTAGGTTAGCTGGTTAATTTTCTATAACAGCATGGGTCGGATAATAGTTCTGACTGTAAGGCATATCACGGGTTTATATTAATACACTCTTCTAATCTTTTCTATAGTAATAACTCACACAAGTACATGTATGGCAGATGCTTAAATAATCTAAGGCTAATAACAAATGGATTTTAAAAAAATCTTTATTATTTAACAAAGAAAAAAGTCATTGATATGGTGATGGATGGTGAGGAGACGTTGATTTAACACTGATGGAAGGAGTCTCCAGTGTCAGCATTTTTTCTTGAGAGTGTTCAGGACAAAGAACTTTGAGCTTTCCTTGTAACATGACAAGCTGTTTTTGTTGTATTACCTTTAAGAGAGAGAAAAAAAGATATGCTGGTGGTAGAATGTTATATATAGCTGCTATAATGTACGTAATAGAAGGACAACTTGTCTCGCAGACGTTTTATATAACAAATGTTTTATACACACACACACACACATCTCCCTGTTTTGAGCATTGTTCCATATCACCATTTGAGTAACACTGAGCATTGGTTCAGTTCTGGTTTATTTCAGTGTTTATTTGGACAGCATTGTGTTAAGCCACTGTATTGTAATCCATCCATCCATCCATTTTCTGTATTGCTTATCCTACAATACAGGAAATACAGGAAACCAGAGTACCCAGAGGAAACCCCAGAAGCACGGGGGAGAACATGCAAACTCCACGCACACAGGGTGGAGGTGGGATTCAAGCCCCCAACCCCGGCGGTGCGAGGCCACAGTGCTAACCACTAAGCCACCATGCCGCCCCCCCCGTGTTGTCATTCTAATGTGTATATACAGTATATATGTATATACTATATTTTTTTCCACATCAGAATGACATGTGATGTAAAAAAAAAATCATCTCAGTGTAGGTTAAAAGCTCCCACTGAACTCCAGAGAGCATTTTTCTGGTGTCAATTCTTCTCTTCAATAATAAAGAAATAAAGAAAGAAATGAGTACAGTTAGGCTTCTTCTGAACAAGAGATATGAATAAGAGAAAAAAAGAGTAAACCATAGCATATCATTGAATTAAATAGCAATTAATTAAAAGTGCGGGTGTAGATCTGACCAGAACAAATCATTTAAGGGAAGCTTTTTCTTTGATGAATAGAGGGACACAGTTATTAAAATTTCACATGCAAAACGATAACATATGAGTGGCCATTGACAAGTACGCAGAAGAGAAGTGCAATTAACACCATGGAGGGGAGTCAGAGCTGTGGGCAATGGGAAGTTATTAAAATTACTGGCATTAATAACCATCACCCCTCCCCCTTCTCCATGTGTTACTGTGGAAACAGCTTATTGACCAGCGAAGCACAGGCAGCCAACAATATGGGCATTTCACACACACAGGCTCACTTAATTGTGGAGGGCTCATCCTGTCTAATGACTTCACACAAAAATTAGTTCTCAGTAATTACTTTTTAAGAAAGCAGTGAAGATAATGCCATTAGGCATGCAGGCTGTGTGTCTGTTGGTGTTCTAAATAGCAGCCATCTATTACACTGTGTGTTCCTGTATGTTATCTCTAGAGATAGACTTGAGAAATGCCTGTTTTGGTTGGCATAAGATGATTTATTTCAATACTTGGAAGCCTCTGTTTGATTATATGTCTCTTTGTCTTTTTCTATCTTTCTTTCTCAGCTCAAAACTGCAGTTACACACTGTATAGTCCAAATGGGACAATAGAAAGCCCTGGATACCCTTACGGATACCCGAACTATGCCAATTGCACATGGGTGATTGTGGCACAAGAACACAACCGGATACAGCTGGTTTTCCAAGGCTTTGCTTTAGAAGAGGACTTTGACATACTGTCTGTCTACGATGGGCAGCCAAGTCCTGGAAACCTACGAACCCGGTGAGTAACACAATTTCTCGTTATCATTAATAGTGAAGTTGATGGTATATAAGGGCTTACAGCTAAATTATTTCACATACATATTACTAGAAAACAACACTACATGAAAAGTAAGGCATACATGCTGGGCTTGCTAAAAATAAACAAATAAAACCGTTTTTGGGCATTAATGTGAATGGGGGAAACCAGAGATATTCGAAAACCTCTTTTGTGATATGATAGCCCCCTGATTGTCACATGATTCCAACACATTTAATTAATTTGACTATCCTTGTCAGTGCAAGACACAGTACTACTGTATGAGAAACCTCTCAGTACTCACTGCCATTGCAATCTATACAAGGAATCTTTTTTAGTTAATGTAACCATCTTTGCTGGCAAGATCAAATCACTTGGCAGAAATGGTGTAAACTATCTGGCACAATATAGGCATGTTTCTATCATCTCTGCAATTTAGAGTGGACTGAAAACATGTAAATATGGAAATGTGGCTGGAAATTGTTTGGATTAGAAATATGTATCACTGTCTATATTAGTGTGAAGTGGCCAAACACTGATTTCCCATAATGTCTGTTTGGGGTTGTCTTGTTGAAAGTTCTATGGTCAGATCATAACCTTCTGACAATCAGGTTTTGTGCAGAATGCTCATTCTTCAGAATATGTGCAGAATATGGCCAATAGATATGATAATTCGAAGGGTACTCAACCAGTAAAAGTTCATTCTGATAGAACCAATATACAGTAATGTACACAGTTACTCTAATTTGTGATTAAAAGTCATGTTAAAATAGGTCCATACAGACCATACAGGCTTAGCACAAAGCGTATAGCTAAAGCTGTTCTGACTATTCTCACATTGGGTCCTGACTGTGCCCCATTCTCACAATGACTGTGAGAAACTACCAAACAGCTGAATGCTCCTATTTGATTATCTTTTATACATATATACCTGGTCCTTATTTTAGGTGTATCCTGCCACCTACTACAGAAATATCTTTGGTCAAATCATAACCTTGTGGCAGAGGCAACCAGGTTATGTCCAGTATGCTTCAGTATGCAGTATCTTCAATTCATGACAAAATTTTCAGATATTTATTATAGCACTGATTATGATTATTGGAATTTCTAACTGTTTGTGTATGTTTGTATCCATTTCCTAAAATGTGCAGGATGTTTATTTGTTTACATTTTTCCCAAATACACTGCAAAATTGATTAGCAAGTGAAAATTGTTTGGATATAGGGGAATTTATCTAATAATGGCAGATAATTGTACTTCTTTCTAGAAATAAATAAGAAATAAACTTAAAATTAGAAAAAAAAAAAATCTTCCAAGTCTATTTCAACCTTTAGAAAAGCAAGAAATTGGTTTAATAGTCATACGTATATTTGGTTTCTTGTAATCTTATAATAGGAAATAGCTACTAGATAATTTTGACTATGTTCACTTATTAAGGTGATGTCAGTAATTTTGCAGAATGTTGCATATGTCTATATCTGAAACATGGCCACAGAGTTAGTGAACCATTGCCTCGTACACTCCTTGCGAGATATTACCCATTTGCTGCACGTTAGTAAGTCTCCAATGGTTTAAATTTTTGTTTATTTTATATAGTTGTTTGTTTGTTGGCATTCAGAGATTTGTTCATAAATCAGAATAACAAAGAGTTGCACAAGGTTCTACAATGAAGTGCTTTGCCTGTAGGGCTGAGTCGTATCTGCTAGTTGACATTTATTCATCTGTTGAGTGGCAGGAGAAGCATTAGATTTATTTATAAAACCTCTTGTCAGCTGTCTGCTCTTTTAGGAAACCCTCCCTCCTACACCCTGCAGAGCTTTAAGAGCTTGATTGGATTACTGAAACACAATCTGATCTTCTCTGTACTATCTCAGAAAATCATTGTACAAATTTCAGACATTTTACTTTGCACAGACGTATTGTAAATGGATTGTATTGCTCAATATTCATTGAGCTAACATATTTCCATGAATGCGTGTAATGTGGGGAGCTGATATCTTTGACAGGAGGCGGAGGTGAATGTGTCTGTGTGTGGCAGTAATTGGGTGTGTGCAGAGGACATCAGCGTTTAGAAACTGGGAATTTTGTTGTATGGCCATAAAGCTAATAGTTACCTTATATATAATTTGTTTATTTTATTATTTTGCTTTATTTAAGCAACACAGAGGAGCTATGCTGAGTATCCCTGAAGGCAAAGAGGCACCTACTTGATGTTATTGGTTTTTTTATTTTTTTGTATCCTTATGTTTCTGTGTGGACATTGAGGGTGCTCAAAGGCAAATGAATTTACATATGAATGTATATGATCTCATACTCTAAATGCTCACCAAATGAAGGTTTGTTGACAGATATGTTGTAAACCTTTTGAGCAGATGACTCTTGTCATTTACAGAAAGGTCTCTGAATAGATGTGTGTAATTTTTGTGGCATTTTCACATATTGATGTTCCAATTAAAATGATGTTCGTGTTCAGTTGAGTCTTTCTTCCACTGTTACTAAATTTTAAAATGATGTTCTGTTGAACTTAAAGTGCATTATTTAGATTCTGTTTTTGCCATAGACACAACTATTTCTATGCCCTGTTTAGTGAGCATATATAGTCATTCTGGAATTCAGCATATTTTACAGGGGCCTTAAGTGCAGAGTAACAGCCGTAGTATAGTGGCAGAAGCATGATGTTGATAGTGATGGAAATGGTTAACTATTTAAACATTTGAATGCTGTTTTTTTCCCCCCATAATTTTATAACAGTATTCAATCAGGAGAATTCATTCTAACAGCACTAGTATTATTAGTACAGAACACAGCTGAGTTTATCACAGATTAGCTTTTGCTGAAATAGGTCCATACAGATTATCCTATGCTTAGAGCAAAAAGCCTATAGCTGAAGCATTAATTTACGTAGATAAATATGCACTGACTATTAACTGATTCTCACAATAGATGTAGGAAAATTGGTCTGAATACATTTATTGTGTGAAACAGCCAGACAGCTGAATGCTCGTCTTTGATGCATCCTTTGTAAATACATTGCTGGTCTTTGTTTTATTTGTATCCTACCACATAGGACAGACAGATATTTTAGGTACACTAGTCCTAGGTACAAAATAAATGAATAAAAATGAGTAAGCATGAAAGAATAAATCTGATTTAATAAATTAGGAAGATTATTATATAGCCTCCTCATGAGTTTTCTCCTTCGCTGATTTCATATGATATGAATGCATAGTGTAGCACTGTTGATTATGTTCCCTACATATGTTGCCTATTAATATAGTCTCATTAATGTTTGCTTATTCAAATACAAAATCTGTTAAGCAATTATAATTTTATTATAATAATAATTATTATAATTATTATTATTATAGCAGGCATAGCATTATTTAGCTACAGTCACACACAAGTCAGTGGAAATCTCAAAAAGACATAATGTGTGTGTGTGTGTGTGTATGTTTTCAGGAAAGAGAGGCCATGTGCATGTTTTTATTGATTTTACTTGGTTACGCCTTAGCATGTCTTTTGAACTCTCGGTTGTTTTAATCTTTAGCACTCGGGTCACATTAAAAGGGCCGCTCTCTTTTTTAAGACCTCTGTCTTTAAGTTTCGACTCTGTAGCAGGCCACAGGGCATTTCGTGAGTGAACGAGTGCAGTATGCTCTGTGGTGCACTCGCTGTGTGTCACATCCGATGATGTAGATGCTCAACATTGTGTTGGGAGACAGGAACGCTCTGATTACACTAGATCCCTGCAGCTTTTGCGGCACTTGCAGAGTTATGATCCTGAAATATATATGCTCATCCGCGTCATGTTTCAGAGCCCAAGCAATGTGCTGTTTGTGGAAATGGCTTTTGACTTGCAAGTGCCTCTAGATTGGTGCTGGCGGATTTTTATCCTGAGGAACTAGACCAATTGAGGAGCCACTGGACCATCACTACATAGCTGTGCCTCAGTGCTGGGTTTATGAGATGCATAGGTGCAACGACATTGGCTTCCTCTTGCATTTTTCTGCAGAGTTACTTAAAATATATCATATCAATTAAGAAGATTGGAACAGTTTTATAGATACATAATGCCATCTATGTTTGTTTAGTATATGTGTACCTTGAAAACATGATAACCACTAAGTGCTTTCTGCGACAGAAACCTTTTCCAATAAATAGTGATGAGGACTACTGCGTTTTGTGTGTGTGTGTGTGTGTGTATGTTTGTGTGTATGAACTAGTGTAGAGGTGTGGAGTAGATATAGAGCTAGGTGAGGAGTAGTAGCCACTCTGTTTAATTGCTCTTATTTATTTGTTTAACCCCAGGGCCGAGTCTCTTGGTGATATATAGCTGCTCCTCAGCCAGCTTTTACTAAAGCAGCCACAGGAGCATAGCTTGGACCAGGACCATCCAATCCCATTAAATCACACTGTGTCATCCTCTTTTCCACCACCCCCACCTTCTCCTTTTGTCCATCTCTCTCTCTTTATCTCTCTTTTTCTCCCTGACACTGTTTACACTTGATCCTTCCATACCTCATGAATATTATGATTAGATCCGGATAGCATTATCCATATATTTAACTGATAGAAAGCTGATCACTGAAGACCCTTCACGGGGTGTATGATGTATTTCCGTCAGATGTTTTACAAATTTTAGAGCAAAAAAGCATGCATTTCTTGAAACCACATTTCACAACCAAAGCTCCCATCACAGTGCGTTCCTTAATTATGCATTTGGTACGTGACATCTAAATGCCAACCATCTTTTGCATAAATCAACTAGAAGCAAGAAACAAAACAGGAAGTTAATAGTCAAGGGTTATAAGTTGATTTGCTGTCATCTTGCACTGCCAAGAAGAGGTTACATTAAGGTTCCCATGGCAACAGCAGAACATGTTTCTGTGTTTCATGTTTCAGTTAGGTTCTGTGTTCTCCATCCTCATTTTGTCACTGGTTGGTTTGCTTATTGTGTTCACCTTTGTCTGTTTTTCCCCTCATTAGTTTGTGTATTTTGTCAGTATATCAGTGTCAACACATTATGGTGAATTCATGCATGATTGTTCATCAGTTATAAACTGTTTAGTTTATTACATTTTCCTTACATGTTAGGTTCTAAGCAGGGGTGGCTGGTATAAATGGGCTAGCTTGTAAAAAGGCATCAATATAAAGTTTTTGGCATCCATATCAGATTATTTTCTGTTAACAAAAATGATTCTGGATTTTGGTGGAACCAAGTGCGAGAGCAGCACAAATGGTAGTAATGAAAATGACCATGCTGCTGTAACACAAGAATTTCCCTCATGGGATCAATAAAGTCTATCTATCTATCTATCTATCTAAAATGCACAGAATGTTATGAGATAGCGACACTGATTTCTTTCTAGCCCATGTCTCTGACACATCTGAAGCACATCATCAGTAGTGATTGTGAAGGCACATGTGAAATATTATCAAGGATGTAATGAACGTGACCAAGGTGGATTATTTACTTCATCATATATATATATGTTTGCTCTACACCATTAATACTACATCAATGAGACCTTGTAATATAATAGTATCCTCAACCCTAATACTGTTGTTGATAAACTATAGATCTTTTAGCATTTTCGCATTTTCAGTCCGGCCAATCAGAGATGCACGTACAAGTGTAAATACATATGGTTAAAATCTTATTTTAAAAAAACACTAAATACATGAAATATATGAAATGACAGTGAGTAAACTCGCTCTCTTTATAGTCTAGTTGACTATATTACACAGCTCAGCAGAAAAGTCTAGTGGGCCATGGAGTGCAATTTTACAACATTCTAACTCAGATTTATGCCACCTAATATCAGCTTTTCAGGTTAAAAGTTAAATAAGTTAGACCATGGGAAACACTAAACTATGCAGGGGGCTGTTATTCTTGTAAATTCAAATGAGACGTGATAGCTTCACATGATATTAAAAAAATGAACGGACTGAACAAAGCTTCACTTCATAAAAATTCCATGGCTTTTATTGTTTGCACTACTGCATTGAAAGATATTAAAATGCCCCTGGGTAGGACTTTTCTAAGTATTCTTGTAAAGAAACTTTAACATCTCATAATTATGTATGGTATATGTGCGTGCATGTTTGTATATTTCACTGAGTGTTAAATTCATAGTTGCAAAATGTGTGAAACTGAATTATTATTTTATGTCTTGCTTGAAAATTGCATTATTTGTATTTTTTTAAATTTTACTTCAGATATTGAAGAACAATAAAATGGAGCCACGAAACTAGATGTTACTTCACACGTCTGATTGAAGGATACACTAACACAGTTTAATAACTCAAAGGCTGTGTGTGTTTGATTGCTTCTTTGAGTCGATGGCAGTAGAGAATGCAGTGAAACCAGGCTGTTGTTGCAGCTTCAGTGCAGGCTGTAGCTCATGAGCTAATACACTCCTTTGGGCTTATTGATTGCTGGGGGAATGCTCAGGCCTGTGTTAAGGAGCCAGTGGAATGAACGAGACCATGATGAGCTGGGAGGCTGTTGATTACTAGCCTTTTACATTCTCCTGTGTCTGTGTGTGCATTCCATTTAACAACACTAAAGGATGTGTGAAGATGCTTCACTTTTTTCTCAAAGACTGCTGCTTAGGTTAGAGCAGTAGATCACTTGTCCAATGAGCCAATAGCATAGGCCTTTCTTTTAGCTAACGTGGTACGCACACTGCATTCAAACTGACAGCTTGTGGGATAGATTGTAAACAAGAGAAGGCTACATCCTGGAGCTGGACAGCTGGAACCTTCTCGAGCTCTGAGCCATAAATCATCTCTCCCACTTTCCTGTCTCCATCCCTGTCTCCATCTTGTCCCATACAGTGATTTATCCCTTCCTAGTCCTACATTCTTGATGGAGATCTCTCCACTTATAGGTGGCAGTAAAATCGACAGCATCGTAAAAACCGAACAGAGATGATCACCCTCCACCCCCACCCCCAAATCATCAGTGTCTGAGGTTGTTTAAGAGCCAGCATAACTCCTGATTGGTGTTATAAGTGATTATTGACTCTTATGTCACAGTGCTGTTGAATTCTTGAATCTGATTGGTCAGGAGGTATTGATTCATTGTCTACAACACATGGCTGTGACAGTTGTTCCAGTTGTAATTCAGATGATAAGTTTATATGAGTGTGCTTGTTCTAATGCATTATCGTTTCTAAAATAACTGCTCATTCACAGAGACCTGTATGGTGGGCACGCCACACAATCAAACCCTAATAATAAAAGGATAAAAAAATGTGTTATTGTGTAATATAGAAAAACAATTAATCATTGTTATGGTGAAGCTTTCTGTAAGGATTCCTTCATTTAACATTTATGGAAGGAGGCTCCAGTGTCAGCGCCTTATAACAGTCATTAAGTCAGGGATCAGTGCACTTTCCTGTTTTGTTTTGTTTTTTTTTGCTTTATTAACTTCAGGAGGGAGGATAAAAGAGAAGCTGCTGAGAAAGATACTGTTTATAGCTGTTATGACAAAAATGATAACAGGAACTACCCTATCTTGTGAACATTCTACAACTTTAAATGTAACTATAAATGGGTAAAAAGCATGATGTGTCATTCAGTAATAAGTTATACTTTGTAATCATTGGCAAATCACTGTGATATAAGAGGAATAACACACCTCGGGACATGTTATTATAGGGAAATAACCCACTTCTGGGTGGTAACAGTAACTTTGCTTCATGTTGGGCCACATCACACCCCGCATCGTGGATTTTTTCCTATAAAAGGTAGTGGTTTATTCCTCATCAGCAGATTACATTAGCAGCAATCTGATACTGCTGACATAATCATAGCCTTATGGTTTGAGGCCATTGGCAGTGTATCACACTATGATAGATAACATCATGATACTCGTAGTTATTTGTGGCATTTCCTTATTGAAAGTTTGTGTGAGGGAGAGCTGTAATAAAATATATTTTCGATGAAAAAAAAACTGACATTATAGCAATAAGCATAGCCTTCTCACTTGTAAAAAGGCAGCTGAAGTGTGTTTATATTTAGTAATCAGAAATAATGGCAGGCTTGGCCATGACCATATTGTTTGCCTGGATGACATTTGAGCGTGATGAGACGTGGCATATTGCTTCATCCCTGTGGCCTTCCTGTGATTTGTTATTTTCCCTTTTTCTCATTCGTCTCATTCTCCTCAGATAGGCTCAAGGTGTGAAATACTTTTAACAAATTAGGTGAACACCTCCAGACGCTCCACTGGAGCGTCTCTTTAAGCAGAAAGTGATAATGGGCCTAATTGATTGGGTTTTTCAGTAATGAGACCCTGTAGGACTTGTCTGGAGATGATTGAAGTTTAGGGCTAGAGGGCTGATGGTGCTGTGCCTCAGTCAGTTGGAGGAGACAGTTTTGTTCATTGTTTTTCCATCATTACTGAGCTTAGCAATTTTTTTTTGGTGCTTTTTAATAAAAATGATGCACTATTTATCAGCAGTGTAGCAAGAAGGACAAATTGATTGACTTCCTGAAAAGAATCAGCTTTTGCATTTTGATGAAGTAGAAGAGGACCATGTTTTAACCCTTTTATGGTACCGTAACGCCTCCAGGCAACATGAATAATTTTGGCTTGCTGCAGTGAAAAAAACAGCCAATTTTCTGAGTCCATTCGTCATCAAGGGAGGACCTAAAACTAACCAATAGAAATGCAAATCATGTGATCCACTGGCAATTTAAGTCTTCTTTTAGCAGGTGTACACTTATTTTCTCTAGTAATGTTTGACCAATGTTCTAGTCAGTTAAAAAAATCACCCATGTTCACTGGTAAGTCAAAGATGTGTTTTGAATAACTTTACATTAGAAATATATTGTGTATTCTATGAAAACATCCATTGTTTCAATATTTTCCATTATGGTACAATGTTGTCTCGAGACAACAAACTCCAATTACTCTAAATAAATAAATAAATAAATAAATAATTTTTTTTTTTTGAAAATAAATACTGATTATGTTCAAGTATTCTATTTTTTACCCAGTGGTATCATAATGCATACCAAGGAGGGTTTTGAGTATAACAGTTCGTATGTTAAGGAGTGAGGTAGAATCTGTAGCAAATCCACACATCATTCCAGTAAAGTTTCCTGCTGTAAATTGAGGCAAAGTCCAGCACAGTGGTTAATGCAGCCAAAAAGCCGGGTTTATACTGTACACTCGTAGACATAATCACACTCTGTGAAAGAATTCTTCGGTCATGACTTGAGATAATGTGACATGCTCGCTGATGGCCAATTTAGTGCCAGCCAACAAAGTTCTGGCAATGTCAGAAAATTTTGATTAAAATCTCAGTGTGACCATTGCTATGATGCTCATCAGAAAGCCACCAATATGAGAAGCCATAGGATGAGCAGAACTCACAGGACTGTTGGCAATGGCAAAACGGAAAAAAAAAAAACATACTAATGCATGGGGGAAAAAAGTTCACTTTGAAGAATGTTTCTGTTCATGTGACCCCATTTTCTGCACAAGCACAGATTGATGACTTAAGCAGAACATGGTTATGTTCTTTAATCACAGATCTATCATTAGAGGATCTTCATAATATACACAAAAGCAAAAGCATACACAAAAGCGTGAAACATCAGTCATGGGATGTTGGCACTCCTGTGTGCACTAATGAGCTGAGTAAGTAATATTATAACATATGTATACAAGTAGCTAAAGGGGCACTACAATATATTAATAAGAGAATAATTACATGAAAATACATCTGTGCTTGTTACTGAAGTTGTGAAGGTGTAGTTCGGACTGCTTACAGAGGGGTACATGTGTCTTGGATGCACTCATTTCCCACAAACTCTGACAGAAAAGCCCTGGGACTGGGACTGAAGCATAATTAGAAAACTTTGCTCTGAGACAAGCCCTAGAACTATTAGTTAATTATATGGTTGAGATAGTGAGCAATGACAGTTAAATAAAAAAAAGGTTTCTGAAGATACCAAAGTGGTGAACAAATGAATGGAATTAGATTGCAAACACATTACATCTGCTGCATCTGGGGAAAAGAGTAAAAAGCTGTAGTTGGATATTGACGCCCAGTGAAACTTTTCATACCCTCATTTACCTTAAGTGTCCATTTATCCTGCTTAATGTTGTGTATTGTTTTGTTTATGTAGCACAAAGCGGTTGTGCCATGTCGATAAGCCAATACAGAAGAGGCGAAGAGAGAGAGAGATGAGTAGGGGTGGAAAGCTAATGCGTGCTTCTGTGGCGAGCTCGTTAAGAGCTGGGAGGAAGTGTCTTCAATTAACTCCTTTAATTAAAGCACTTGTCATATTGCAATGTTGAGTCGGGGTGGTGCTGACGGGGTCATGTGCTTTTTAATGAAAATGTAAGTGAGAGCCCCAATGCCTTTTTATAAAGCACACAACATATTAGTACTACCCAGCACCACCAAGCTAGCTTTACTGAAGAGACTGTGCCACTCTTGTTAAGGCAGGAAAACATTAATAACGATATAACCTCAAACAAAATTAACTCAAGAGGCTATCTCTCCTGACTTGTGCTATAGACTACGGTTTAGTGAATTTTTACAGTAACCCCTTGTGGCAGGCGGGGTCTGGTTTTAGTGATGGCTTTAATAGGGAGGGAGTTTGGGGCCGAGTGTGGGGGTAATCAGTGAATAGTTTCAGTAGTGTGTGTGTGTGTGTCTGTGTGTGTTCATTCATTCGTTCATTCTAGTGACACGGGGTATGAGCATGAGAGGCTGCTGGCAACTGTTTCATGTCACACATATATTTTTCTGTTTGAGCTGAAACAGCTTTATTGAAATAAGACATGATAATTTTATAAGCAGTTGGTGCTCATGATGGTTTCTGGTTAATGATAATTGCACTCCAAAGACACATTAACTGCATAGCTAGTTATATAGCTAGCTTGATAAAAGTGTAGATTAAACTTGCTAATCACAACCTTTTTGAATACTCTGGACTAAAAAGATGGTTCATTTTGATTATGTTCAGATGGATTTTTAAAAAGATATTTACCCGCCATTTTCATGTCACAGTGTGTGAGACAAACACAGAAGAGGAAATATCTTGTCCTGTCCTGTCTACTGCCCTTCCCCAGATTCATAAACAAAATGTTCATAGAGCGAGCATGAGGCAAAGTAATGCCTGACCCAGTGGGCCTGTTTGCACTTGTTATAGTTCCCATTTTTTACCAGTAGGTGCAGTAATAACTGTATAGAATGGGGCACTGAGGAAGCTGCCCCATGATTGCACAGTATCTCTCTTATATCTGTCAAATAGCAACATTTTTTTTAAAAAAATTGTTGTTCAGACAAATCGGGTAATTAGTATGTCAGTGGAAGTAAAATATATGGAGTTGAGAATGAAGACTTTATGAAGATTATCCTTTGTAAATGGCTGATATGTATAGTTGGGCTCTGCCTCACCTGCCCTTAAGGATGAGCCGCCATTGCACAACATATTAGCACTTTCATTAGCACTGCCCAGTTGGTTTTTCTCTTGATGTAATGAAGATGTATGTGAGAACCCCGATGCTTTTTTTCAAAGCACATTATTATATTAGCGCCTTCATTTTAGTGCCTTCATCAGCACTGCCCAGCTGGTGTTACTGGAGTCACTGTGCCACTGTTGTTAAGCTGTGCTGAGTGTCCCTCTATGCCCCATGAATGACTTGAATTATTTCCTCTGTGCCTCTACAGTCAACTTAACATGAAGCATCTCTGCAAAGGTGAAAGAGAAAGAATGAAGAAGAACAGCTAGGAGGTTTCACAACCACTCCCTGCTGCCTTTTGCATCAAGTCAAACCACGTGCTGAAGTTTATTAGAACTCTAGGAAAGTGCCAAGGGATAAAAAGGAGAGGAAATAAAAATAAATACACTGATATACAAGTAATAAAAGTGCAGCACTTGCCTCACACTGGATGAGTTTGAAGGGAGTGAGCGGGGGAGGAGAAAGCCCGCAGTCTCCTCCCAGATCCACTCTCTGGCAAGGAAGTCAACATTTGAATAATTAATCTGTGGTTCTGCAGGGCCTAGAGCTCAAGCAGAGAAAGGGAGGAGGGGAATGAGGAGGTGAGAAGAGGGAGAGAGAGATAAAAGAACAAAGAGGAAATATGAATGAAAGGTAGATTGAAGTCAAAGAAAAAGCAAAGCAAGGATAAAAGCAAGCGTGGGAATTGTGAGCGGAATAGTACTGAAGAGAGAAATGGACAACTATGGGTGATATTTATTTATTTTTTAAATCTAGGAACAATTTTGTAATTATAGTGAACAGTTTTGCACTAACTCTAATTTATACTCATTGTACACACATTTAAATCACTGCTTTCCTTTAAGCTGTAATTGCAACACCACTCTGCATTTTGTACCCAAACACTCCAGGAAAATAATTTTCTCTCTCGTTGCTTCATCACAGTGGCACAAACACCTTATACTATGGATTGTGCTCAGTCTAATTACTTTCCCAGGAGCAATAATGCTACATCACTGACACCATCTTATTGGTGTTTAATTGTTTAGTTCACAGTTTATTTTGCTGATGTATTGATGGTCAGAAACTTTCGAACAATGTTTAGTCAATGTTTATAGTTCAGATCATAAGAGCACTTTAATAGATTTCTCTAGGTCATTGTTGACTCATTCTCTTTCTCTAATAATAAGGGACTAGGAGAATATTATATTAAATGTACTGATCTCTTAATACGTATTAATATGAATGTTTGGAAATGCCCTGATGATCATTTGCCAAATCATTAATATTAGCTATCTTGGCTTACTTGATTGTAAACTAGCACATATTTGTGACAGGAAATAAAATTGAATATTTATGTCTTCATTTGCTGTGCTATATTCTCTCCATTTATTTATTTAACAGTAGCTAAACCTGTCAGATTTTACTATTTTCTTCATTAGCTTGAAGCTGATGAACTAGCATTTGTCACAAGCAAACACCAGGGGATCCTCATTTTGTCAGTGATTTATTTGACAATATAAATAATATTAAAAATGATCCAAATTCTGTCTATCACAGACATTAGCAACAAGCTTTCTGCAACTAAAAGTTTCCAGGTATTACTCTATCCCCTTTTCATCGAATTGACTAGTCCAATTTTTTATATTTTATTTTATGGAACAAAAATAAATTGATTCAAGCACTATATAATCAAAATCTGACATCCGGAATGGAATTTTAATGAAAAATATCATTTCAAATCTGTATTCGTAATTCATGTATGATATAAAAATTGCCCACTCCTCTGGTCAGCTTGTCTTCCTGAGTCAGTTCATGTGGTGTCCCTATGTACTGTTATTAATTTAAAACTAACAGTCATTTATCTAAAATTGTGTCTCACTACATCACTACTCGTACAGGTTAAGGCAGTGTTTAGGTCTGGTCTGACATGCTATTAGGAGCTATAACACAGGACAGATTTGACATTTTCACACAGGTATCTGGCTTCAGTAAAGTCTCATCTGTGAGATAAAGGCAGAGACCAAGCCACTTTGAAACTCAGGCATAGCCTATCTGAGTCTTAGTAATGAATAGATTCATCCATTGCTCTGTAATGTCACTGACATGACTATTAATTACTGCAAAAAGGCACTAATGACAATGTTTTAGGCATTTCATATATAACATATAACTTGTGGCATACTTCCATTTTGATATGCAACCCTGACAACATTTAGGTGTGTATATGTTGCAGTATCAGGATGTATCATGGTTAGTATTAACTACTATGTGCTCTTTTCAGCTAGTTTAGGATATAAATATATTATAAATATACCAGCCGAAATTCAGAAAGAAATCCTGCATCGATGTATATCTCCTCAGTGCTTATGTGTGTTGAGAGAGGAGGCACAAGTTGTTCAGCTATGACAGAGTAAGAGCCGAGGTTCATTAGCAGCAAAGCAAAACTATTTGGAACCATCTATCCCCCTTGTGACGAGTTTTGCCATTGCACCCGCTCTGTGACAACTCATCATTCCTGCTTTCTTCAGCGCTTTTTCTGGCCCAAATCTCCCCCTGCATGATGAGCGCTGTATTATATCACTGCTTCCCTACATTCAATAATTCAAGCCTGCACGTCTATTCTTCATCTCCCTCCATCACCTCCTTGCTTTTTTCTCACTCTCTCTAGCATTCTCCATCATTCTCTGTGTTAATGAATTTTCATTATAAGTTATTTTATGAAATTTGCCCTTGCCTGCACACACTGTGGGAGAGTTTGCCTCAGGTGTCCTTAAGCTGGAGGGTGTGTTTAGGTATGGTTTTCTTTGAACATTGAGAGATGAAATGCCATGTTAAATCCAGCCATCATGAGTCCCCATAGAGAGCAGCATGGAAATGGTAAGAATCAATCCTCATTTAAATAGGTCCTTAAGTACAAGCAACTGAAGACATTGGGCCTCAAAGTATGACAGCAGGACAAGACCAAGACGAGACCAACACCACACATGGCCGGCTCCATGTCACGACTGAGACCAGACAATACGCTAATTGTGTATTATTTGTAACCTTTGTGCCACAGGAAATTTCTAGTTAACATTTTGAATATTTTGGCATGGAGTACGGTCAGGATTGTTAATTTGCTGGTTATAGAGTCTTTCTAACCTAACATGAAATTTCTCTTGAATTAGCTAAAATAGCCTCTTTAATTTGGTATTACCATTTTGTACAAATAAGTACACAGGAAGTCCATAGGCTCATATTATATATATATATATATATATATATATATATATATATATATATATATATATATATATACACATATATATAATTTTTATATATTATTTCTAACAAAATATGTTTATGTATTTTGAAACATAGTCACTTAAAAAATGTATAGGTTCTATATAACTCCACAAGCAGAGATAGGCATTTACATTTTGTACTGTAAGGGTTACATAACACGGGGAACAAGTATTTGTCCATGGAAATAATGTTATCATCTCAGGTGGCGTTCAGAAATTATTTCAAGTCTTCGTAAGCCACAAGCGAGACAAGACCGAGCAAAATTTCATTTGAGTTTATGACAAGACCAAGACCATTGATGTGTGGTCTCAAGACTAAGACCAGACTTGAGTACCACAACACTACTATTTAAAGTTGTCAGCTTAATTGGTATATATAAAATTGCAGTAACTCATGCCAATTATATGATTTGAAGTTAAACTGTGGTTCAGATTAGTGTTTTCTTATATGTAAATTTACTCAAACTCAGAAGCTCTAGTAGGATATCCATTTGTACCCAGCTTGATAAATGAGGCCCATTATGAAAAAAAAAAAACAGCATAAACTGTCTAATTGTTCATGCAAAGGGGCATGAACTGGACTGCAATTATAGTAGCATCTACTAACAGGGCACTTTCTGCCGTGCAAGTCAAGCATCGCTCTGATTTTTCAGATGAACCGATTACCTCATTAAATCTGAAGATGGTGCTCTGGATCGCTGACATCCACCACTGTGAAGGGAAATGGAGGTGAAAGGGGAGCGCATTTTGAATCCCATGCTCTGGCTGTTTTTGGATAGCCGCCTTCACTGGCTCAATTTGTTTTGGCACTGTCCAAAATCCAAACAGGCTAATGATGTTCCATCAGTGATAAACTCTGATCAGGGGGCTTCACACAGTTCAGTGAAAAAATCCCACTATGCCTAACACATCACACCTTATTTATTTGGATAGATAATTGTGTGCCATTTGTAACCTATATTATGGTGCCACAGGAAATTGCTAGTTAATATTTTGAATATTTTAGCATGTAGTTTTAAGAAGTAAGTTCAGTACATCCAGCGTCTATGGCTGGAGTTTACTGCTTCACCCAGCTGCTGCAGGCAGATGGTTTGTACTTCTGTTTGGGCATTCGGTGGTTGTGTGTATTATCTCTTCACACAGTATGTGCCATAATCCAATCTCTAGCACAAAATCACTTATCGTACCCATTACAGACTATGATTCACTGGGAGGCCATCATAGCTGCAGTGGCAAAAATAACCTGATGCATAACCTGAATGAACGAGTGTGTGTGGGAAGTGGAGATGTGCAAGTGTGTATTTATAGAGGCTGGCTGAAGGCTGAATATATGGGGTAGGAGAGTATAATTGGGTAGCACTCACCCAGGGCTTTAGCTGCTTTGAGGTTGCCCCGGCCCACACCGAGGCCTTGAAGAGCCAAGAGTTATAGCCACGATTGTGTCAAACGCAGCAGCCTGCACTGACAGCACCATCAATCGAACCGAACCCAGCTAACAGCTGGGTAGGATGACTATGGTGGGAAACATCTTCAGTTGGAATTTATGGATAACAACTAAAATAATAATAATAATAAGAAGAAGAAGAAGAAGAAGAAGCATTAAACAAAAAATAAATTAACATATGACAAAATAAACATAGCTACTAGTTATACATCAAAGGCAGACATATTACTACAGTTTTATTACTGATATTATATATGAAAAGTAGTATTGGAGTCACTCTAGGAGTAGTCAAATGTACTGGAGGCATCGAACAGCCACCAATGCCCAACAACAGCCATATACACCATGAGTCCAGTTGAGGATGACAGCTAAATGCCCCAAGCCATTATGGAGTACATCAAGGCCTTGGTAGGAATCCAACCAGCAAACAGATGAAAAATGTGCACTCCAAAAAAGCCTGCAATCAACAAACAACTTCAAAGCGTGCATGGTTGAACACCCAGAGCAACAACCAGAATCTCCAGCACCACGCTGGTCAGAACCCAGCCATACCGAACGGGTGTGAGGCTGATGGGAAAAGGACACACAGCAGGCAGGTGAATACATCACCAGGGACTCTGCCAAGCCCTAGCAGCAGATAAAACATCAAAAGAGAATGTAAAATGAGGTCCACTTAAGTTAAAAAAACAAAAAAAAAAAACAATTACAATACATCATAGACTAACAGGACAAGTTTGGTGGTAAAATTAGCTTATTGTCTGTCACAATTTTCTAGGTGACATTGACTTCCTTTTCCTTTTTATCTACCTTAGATTTGTAGCTCCAGTGCCATCCTGAAGAAGCAAATTTCAGTCACCAAACATACCTGAGCCAACAGAGGTGGTAGATATTTGAGTAACTGTACATCACTACTGTGCTTAAGTAATATTTTGGTCGAATTGTTCTTCACTCAAGTAAAGAGAAAAGTCATTTTTCGGAAACATTCTATTCCTTACATTCTCATTTTGACCTTTAAAGGACTCTGTATTTTTTTTAGGTTTTTTGCAAATAGTGTAAATTAAATTTTTGGTCAATTTGTTCCATAAACACATGTAAACAAAGTACAAACGTCACCAGTCAGAATTACACAGTGAACTCACACTAGAATTGACACACACACACCCTTAAGGAAGAAGCACAAATTAGAAAATGGGAAGGACAAGAACCACTTTTCGCTTACTTGTGGCTTGAAGTTTAAGCACTTGTGACTATACACACACACACACACTCCCTCACTTATTCCTCAATGTCGTCTCGCTGCTTGCATATAAGAAACATGCCGCTGTGCTTTTACCCCCCCCCCCCCCTCCAACCCCCCTTTTGCTGAAAAACAGCTGCTTCAGCAACACTGCCGCACATCTACGGAATGAGATTAGAGGGAGGACAACCTGATTTACTTTCATGGTGTCTACACGTTAAGAAAGAGTAGCCCAAGTGTGGAGGGGGCTTTTGTTCATTTAAAACAATTTGTCTCGACTCGGCATGGGCCTTAAAGAAGAAACGAGAGAAATGAAGCGTGCTTACAATACTCGGCAGAACCGGCACAATTTATAGAAGCACCATACGTGGCAAACAGTCGCTAGAAGGTTTTCAGTTAGGATGTGTGTTTGTGTGTATTTATGTTGCTCTTTCCCAGTGCAGAATTTACCACTGTAAAATACACTGCAGATTCATGACACAGTGTGCGTGTCTGCTGGCACAAGGCCACATCTGAGACCCAAACACAGCTAGCCATGCTAATTGAGGACATTGATTTAACCCATGATGGACTGATGTGAGCAATGGCAGTAAAGCCATGACCTCTGGTGTGTGGTGACAACATAACCTGGTGCATGGACTGTGTGACTCATTATTCACATGCTGACACTCCATTTAATCACATTTTATTATGGAGCTGCGCTGGCCTCAAGTAAATCAATGCCTGCGTGGATGTGCTGAAAGCTCACCAAGCAGCGGGCAGGGGGTAGAAGTGACATTTACAGATCGCTTTAATCAGTTTCTGCAACAGAACAATTTTCTTTTTACTGCATACAAATACACACATGTATACATTAGACACATGATGATAATGTTTTATAAGGTAGAAAGTGACAGTAGAGATGCACAAGTTGTCAAGGACACTTGTTCAGAAGAGGTGACTTGTCTATTTATAGTTTTAGAAAAAAAAGGTTTTTCAGGGTTTCTTTAGATAGTTACAGATTCTTAGCTTCCTAAGGGTACTTTCAGACCTATTAGTCCATTTGCTGAGTCTGAATCGGGACTAAATTGATAGTCTTGCTTGATTCGCTGTTTGGTTTGTTTTCACATCGCACATAATTGAATGAACGTAAAAAAAAAAAAAATAAAAAAAAAGTTGGCTGAGCAGTGTGTATGCATGAAAACTGTTGCAAAGTGCATGTAGAAATCATAAAAATTACCTAAGCACAAAGAGTACAGAGCTTATTATATAATTATATAAATTACTAGTTTAAAACATTTTGTGCATCATACCCAGAATTCAGCTTCTTTTAGTTTGTGGGTTCATATATCCAGAACACATCGCATTTTTCAGTTTCAGTTCACTTCACAAGTCAGTTTACCAGCTTATATGCAGCCCAGAATTCAGGGTTGAATCAGTTTTTCACTGTAATTAAACTGCACTAGGGTTTACTTTATATATATGTACATATAAAAAGAGTTATATATTAACTCTTTTTTTCTGAGAGTGTATATTTGCATTGGCATTTTTACTCACCTGCAAGTGTTGCACTAACATCTAAACCTATGATTTACTGTGGTTGGACATTATTTGCCCGTAATCACCCCTATGTCTTAACCTCAGTTGTCATAAACAATGAACAGAAGCTATATATTGGTATTTCCCTATAATACACTAACAGAAACCTCCCTAATACAGTCTTTTGCTCTAATCTCCTAGATGAAGCCTAGTGGTCATCAGTAGTCCATACCTCATTTTTTTTCCCTCTTTCGTATCTGCTCTCTATTCTCCATTGTCCCAATGCCCTTCCCTCAGGGGCACCGGGGATCATTGGTGACATAACAGATCCATTTCTAATGGAGAGCCTGGCCAAAATGGGCCAGGAATCATCCGTGTGATAATGATTCCAGATAGGCCTCTAGTGTAACCACAGCATAGCTCTTAGTCCTTCCATTTGGTTTCTGACTGATCATGTTTGGACAGACTTCATCTTATACACATCTTATCTACAGTATAAGTCAAGCACTTATTAGGGAAACAAATAGACATTCAAATAGTCAGATATCTAAATTCATCTTGATATTAATTTACTTAACAGGGTGTTCAAATAGTCCAGTTTGATTCAATTTTATATGTATCGCAATTTTAACAATAGACATTGTCACAAAGAAGCTTTCCAAAAATCTGGATGTAGAATTAGATTCGTAATAAGCAAGCCAGAGTTGACAGTGGCAAGGAAAATCCCTGTGAGGGAAAAAAAAAAACATGAGAGGAACCGGATTCAAGGGAATCAATTTTCTTCTGGGTGACACCAGATAGTGGATTTATAAACCATTACTCTTCTATAATATTATAATAAAAAGTCAAAGAGTACTAATTGTGTTGAACGGATGTTCAGTATGAGCATATTGTGAATAATAAACCTGGGATGAACACAGGAAAATCTTCAGCAGTTCTAATGAACAAATCTACAGTATGAGGTGAGAATATCCGCTGAAGCAAGGGTGAGACTTGGAGACAAAGGTATATTGTGTCTCATAATGTTTCAACTTCTAAGCAGAGCTATACATGACAGAGTTGTTACTTATACCAGGTACTGGCCAATATCAGGACAGTACAAATGTACACTTCACTGTAAAGCCTTACTTTTTTTTCATTCAGGGTATATTATTTTGTAGGTAATATGAGAAAAATGCAAGACAGTGGCTTGAATTTTGAATCTGGTTAACAAGAGACCTATAGGAACCAAATTAGTCAGAATAGGGGTTTTCCCGCCCTGTAGGATTCCGTCCCGGAACCAGTTGTTTGGATTTGTTGTTTCACCACATGATACCTAATTTGCATAAAGTTGAGAAGATGTCAGTTCAAATGTCGCTTGTCGCTCTGTCTCCATGTCACTTGCCACTGTGTACGGAATCAAGGCTCTGTGTCGCTTATTTACATAGAAAATGAACTGTCGTCTGTCGCTTTGTCACTTGCTAGGTTGCAAAACATCCAAGCCAAAGGCTCACATTCTTCTACCTTAGTTACCCGGATTAAAAAATCTGTCACTTTTTGACCTAGCTTTAGGTTTACTGCTTATGGCTTGGATATTTTGTGACAAAACACAGGATGTGTTTTCTGCCATTATGCCATTAAATCATTCTGGTCATTATGGATAATTGATTTCAGTGGCTTCCTCTTTAGCAAATCTTTCCTCTGACATTTTTGGAAGAGTCCCATTGTGGTAATTAAGCAGCAAAGTTTATCGTGTAATTAGCCTGGACATATTACACCGCAGAAATTGAATTAGCCTATTTAGTTGAATTAGCCTCCAAAAGAGAAGTGTGGTTCAAGGCTGTCCTTTACATCTAACTAACCAGAGAAGTGAGGAGAATCATGATATCTAGCAGTCACTTTTATTTTTTTCTCTTTTTTTCATGTGAATTTGATTCGTTCCATTCAGGTTCACAATGAAATTGTTCTGATTGTAGGTGTCATTACTGGGTGCACTCAAAAATCTTCTCTTGAATAGAAAATTTTTGAGTGTATATATATATATATGTATATATAGCGAGGGAGAGAGTGGGTTTGTATTGTTTGAACAATACAATATTCGTACAAGTTTAAGTGTGTTGAAGAGTTTTATGTTGTGGCTGTGTAAAAAAAACGGGCCTACTGCCAGAGCTGCTTCATATATTCCTATGCCATCATGTCACCATCACAACACCATGGAGGTCAATTGGGACCAAGCACACCATTGGGCAGCACATGAACACACATGTTTACACATTTAGTGTGAGTTGCTGCAATGTATTAGCTTTTCATCATAGCATTAATGAGGCTGTGACTTTTTCCGTTGTTCTTACTCTGCCAGTATGATTTTTTTTTTTGTCTTTTATGACAGGTATGAACATGTTTCTAATATGGAATTACAATGAAAAGCCTAGAGGCTGTGAGTAATTGTGTGCTTATAGATCTCTGAAAACAACATAGCCCAGGCAACTCTAGGCACATTTAACCTCTGACCTTTGAAATAATACCGCTTAAGAGCCACACTAATAATAACCACCAAGACAATATGACATACACATAATACATATATTGATGTCCCAATCATTCATTCTTGCTGTCTGTTGCTGTTTACATTTAATTTAGAGTAGTCGGATATAAAATATAAATGCTCTGGAGGTACTAGGTTTGTGTCTTTTTGCCTCTCGCCTCTATGTTCTCTGCATTGTGTAAGGAATAAAAACATGACAGGGCATGCTGCTATAAGAAAATAATCAATGATGGATGGTGTTATGTGGGCAGATGCAAAGCTTAATTAGTCACTTTTACCACCCCAAAGTTTATTATATTCCAATAATAGCATGTCACTTGTTTTATTCCTGTTATACCACAGCAATTTTCCAAGAGGTACAATTTAAAATTTAGGAATGAATGGTGTGCTTTTTATCCGTCTAGTTCCTGTTATCTCTTATGTTGTAGCTGAAAATGGTCATTCCCTCACCAGCTTCTATTTTTTTCTCTCTTTTAAGGTTATTAGGCGTAGATTATGCCATACAAGTCCCTGTGAATGAGTTGTTACTAATTCACGATAACACATTAGAACGAGTGCATTAATATAACCCTGTGATTTGAATTACAGCTGGCACAACTGTCAGAGCTGGTGTTATAGAAAATTAATCAACACCTCATGACTAATCTGATTCGAGAATTCAACAATGATGTGATGAAGATGTTTTTAAAAAAGTGTTTCTATTGGTTTAATTAATCTTTTCTTTCTCCTGGGTGTTTGTAGGTTAACAGGCTTCCGGCTTCCTCCTCCAATAGTCAGCACTGGAGCGAGACTCACACTGTGGCTACTATCGGACTATGCTGTGAGTGGCCAGGGTTTCAAAGCAGTATATGAAGGTAGGAGTGCAAGGGAACATGTAGTCGGATATGCCTGTGTTCCTCTTTCTCTCTCACACAGCCCTCATAATTTTTTTATTTTCACGTTCGGCCGTTGACACTTTCTGGTGTCTCTTTGTGTCTCTTACTATGTCATTCAGTCGTTCAAGGTTTCAGCTCTGCTTAGCTGTCTCTGTTCATAGTGCTGCGTGAGTCAGTGGAGTCGTGGCACACTTTGTTGCTGCTGTACTGAACGAACTCAGTGCGTTAGCCTGTCTCCTGTTTGTAGGCTAATTATATTAATATGCATGGTTAAATTAAAAGCTAGAGCCAAACCTTGGCTCTTTTGGTGGGTTCCATGCTGAGCTGTTTCATATCTCTATTGATCTGAGCACACCATTGTTAACACCTGCTTCAAATGCACAAAAGAGGGAGAATCTTTGATAATTACATTCATTTGCTGATTGGTGGTATGATTGGGTGACAGGTGAATAAGCCTTCTGGTAAAACTATGTGCATAACATTAATAACCTGTGCTATCAGCTATAAAGCAGAAGCTTTGATGAGTATTTTCAGCATTTTCTTTTCACCTATTTAACTTTGATAACTGTTGCTTGGGTGGCTGATTTTATTGGATTGCTGTCATACAGTCACTGGATGTCTGACACTGATGTGACATTGATAGTTGACTGTTCAGGCATTGTCTTTAGTGCATGGTTATGAGCGATACTTATACAAACTTTTAAAATTAGATCTCTTAATTACTCAGCCAGTTTAATGGGTATTTCTAATACCTATATCGCTATTTCTAAAAAATGACAAATGTAAAGAATTGTGCAGTAATCTTGAAGTTAAACCATTGACGTCAGCAATGATGTAGATACTCCCTAAAGCCCTGAAGGTTAAAGTGGGGAAAAATAGCTAGTTTGCTCTTGGTTAATCCTCTTTCCTCCTTTTATAATGCAGCAGCTGACAAAAATTCTGCAATTCTTACCATCTTCAAATCAACTGGTCCTTGTGCCTGAATGAAACATAATAAACTCAAAAGTGATTATGGAACAACTTTATTTTTCATCAAGAGTCTTTTCAAGGACAGCTGAAGCACACTTCAAGGTGAATTTAGTGAAACTTTCCTGTACGGCAAAAAGATTCAACAAATGTTTTTTGAAAAGGTTCCTGTTTCATGAAATTCCTTTCTTAGAAAGGTCTGGATAAGCAATTTCATGACTATAAATAAGACACATCGATTCAGAGGTTTTTTTTTTTGGGTCCACATCTGCTAGTTTACGCCTGCTATACAGTATACTATTGACCTACCAGATATCCACGAGCGGATTGCAGTAGCATTCAGAAGAAAATACATTTTACAAAACTTCTCAGATTTTCTTAGCCACCTCTGCGTTTTTCATACTTAGCTGCAAACCAAATCTCTCTTGTTATGTGCCAGTGTCTGTGTGCACTAGGGATATAACTAAATGAATACATTATTAAGATTTAACAATTAATGTGTTCTTCTTTTTTATATTCAGATCCAGTAGCCTGAGTTAAACAATGCCTTACTGTGCTCCAAAAAGGCTTGAAATCTACAAAAGAAATATGCTTTTGTTTATAGAGCCCCTGCTCCATATAGTCCACGCTCTGTGCACACTACTGGTCTAGACCATGCCCACTTCCAGTTCAAGTCCAAATACAGATATTTTAATGCCGTTTAAGTAAATGATGCATCTACATTAAAAATTCATATGCACATGCAACAAAAATCTGCTAATCTATTAGTAGATTTATCCAATCTATTTTTTGTAATTTAAGATGGTGATGTTTTGTCAACTAATTGCTGCCCTAAAGCAAATTCATGCTGTTTAGTGTTTTGTTTAAATCCAGTCTCTCTCTCTCTCTCTCTCTCTCTCTCTCTCTCTCTTACACACACACACACACACAAAGCCTCTCTCATCCCTTCTTTTTCTAGATTTACCCTCTCACCATGCTAAAAGCATCACTGCTCCAGGTACTAGGCTTGATTTGGCACTGATGTCAAATCATTATTGATATTACATAATTGGGAAATATCGGGTTCTCCTGCTCCGACAGCTAAGTGAAAACTTAATTGGAAACCTCATTCTTGGCAAGCAACAAGAAGTGATGGAACAAGTGGGAGATAGAGAGGCTCTATACACTCTGTACACACGCTGTATAGAGCCTACTGACACAAATCTAGATAAGCCTCTGTCTGACCCATATGGATCATCCTGAGTCTCCTAGTCACTGTAATTACATGTCACTTCCTCTCACATGACCTACATAGGTGTCACTGAATAAGAGAGTGTGATATATGCGGTTCATGCTCCTGGTATGACTTTAACTAAAGACAGTGCCATAATGAGACCCAGTGAAACCTTATCAATCCTACACAGCCATAGTGATCTGCAGTACTTCTGTCCCTCCGAGCCGAAGATAAAGTCATGAAGGCAAATTTAAGAACGTCCAATTATACTTTTTTCCCACCTCAAAAAGCCTCTTTAATAGTGAGCCTTAAGCTGTGAATATATTAAGGATTTTTCCATTGCCACCTCACAGGGACAAATTATACTTCACACAGGGTTTTGTGGACAGATTTCCCTAACAGAGATGTGATGAAATCACTGGAGATGAAACTCCCGTTGTAGTAGGTGTGATTTAACCCATATTGGAAGGATATGAACAATATCAGGGGCTGGAATAGAACTCTGAATACAGCAAAAGTAATAAAATGTGACGGGGCCTGACACGACGCAGAGTTACTCATACCATCCTGAAGTGTTGGACTATTTTCCTATAACAGCATGTCCAGAAGTATTTAATTCCTCCTATAACACAGCTGTTTGTGAATGAATACAATTTATTAACAAAGGGCACATCACACTTTTTAAGTGTTATCGTTTAGTTTATAGCTGCTAACAGTCATTACCTCACCAGTGTCTCTTTATTTCTCTCTCAAGGGTAACAAGACATAAAAATGCATTTTGGGGTATTAACTGGGAAACTGCGAAATGCTAATTCAGTCCTAAAGACTTTCCCATGACTGAAAACTTGAAGGTATTCAGACTGTGGGGCATGGAGGTGGAGTTGGAGATGAAAAATACCAAAAAATAAATATTTAAATTACTGCTTCAGACCTGCTAATCTTTACAATTTTATGAAGGAGCTCCGGATTTTAACACCAGAATGCAAAAATACGTCAAAAAGAGCAGCCTTATTTTTTTTGCCCCCAATAAAAACATCAGATGAGCCAGTCGACATATGACTCTGGAATGATTGACAGTTGTGCAGCTGTTTTGAGCTCTCCAATTGAAACATGTGCTAATGTGGTGCCCTTACTTTCTGTCACATTTAATAGGTCATTACCTTGATTTTTTATTTCATTAATATACGGATCTTGAAAAAAACAGGAAAGTGGGGCTCATGGGAAAAAAGTTTTAATATGTCTAATGTAAAGGACCAACTTTACCTGTTACAAAGTGCTGACACAAGAGTCTCCTTACATGTCAACAATTATGCATTTTATTTGTTAAACAACTGTATGTTTTTAATTCATTTATTTGCAACAGTATTCTGTGAGTAGTTTTGGATAGTTTCCTAAAATCTCAGAGGTGATTGAAATGAAGGGTTTTTAAATATGAGGAGTACAGTGGCATTTAAACAGAGTGGCAAATAGTGGCCTGACACCAAATTTAAGATACTCAAAAATGAAGTTGCTTGATTTATACACTCAGTGTGATATTACTGTGAAAAAACTCCAGGTTCAATGTTGTGTGCATGCTGAGATGCTTTTCTGCTCACAGTGGTTGTAAAGAGTATTTATTTGTGGGTAACACTTTGCAGTAACAGTACATGAATAATCATGCACTAATACCTGAATTAATACTTACTTAGAGCCTTATGAATTCATGCTTGAATAACGACCACCTTAAGTACATGTTAGCACATGTCTGTTAGTTAATATATAAATTAACATGTAGGGGTAAACTAAATCAAACATGCTCTATAATAAAGAATTTGAATTAAATGTGCATAATTTCAAATTGTTTATATAAGTTGCCATATGCAGCTGCGTGCACAAACATCATTCACGCATGAATTCATAAGACTCACGTCATAGTTAAGATTAGCTTTTCATTAGTTCATGATTAGTACATGCCTTAACTTATTAGTTCATATTTAAGTAAGTATTAATTCAGGTATTAGTGCATGATTATTCATGTACTGTTACTGTAAAGTGTTACCTATTTGTGTTACTACATCTTTCCTGGCAGCTCAAACCAATCTGGCCATTTTCCTCTGAACTGTCGCTCACTCAGTGTTTTTTTTGCTTTTCTCACTATTTTGTGTAAACTCTAGACACTGTTGTGTGTGAAACTCCCAGGAGATCCGCAGTTTATGAAATATTCAAACAAGCCCTTCTGGTACCAGCATCCATGTCATGATCAAAGTCACAGAGATCACACTTTTTATTCGTTCACTTTTTCACTTCATTCACTTAATTCAATCACTTTATCTGATGTTAGATGTGAAAATTAACTGAAGCTCTTGATGGATCTGCATGATTTTTTGCAATTCTCTGCTACCACATGATTGGCTGATTACATAACATGAATGTGCAGGTGTACAGGTGTTCTTAATAAAGTGGACAGAGAGTGTATATATACAATAAAGCTCCCACTGCAGAACGATGGCGGAAATGTGGTTAAAGTATATATAACAATCTACAGGGCATGAGGGCTCACTGAATGGTTTGATGAGTATGAACATGATGTAAATCATATGCTATTGCCTTCACAGCCACCACTTTTCAACCTAATTGTACATTTATGGGAGAGTTTAGAGAGATGTGTTAGACAGTGCTCTCCACCACTATGATCAAAACACCAATTGAGGGAATATCTGTTGGAAGAATGGTGTTCCATTTTCTGGTGGCTCGTGGCCCAATACCATTTACAATTTATGTTGTTTTGTGCTTTACTTTGTCATTTGTCTTTGCATATCCTACTAATATATTAACTACTGCACTAGTCTTGCTGCTGGTAAATTATGATTTTACGCTTTTGAGCACATAAATATTATATAGTGCAAATTAAGGGCTTTTCGTCCTCTAAAGGAAAAAAGTAAATTTTGCGATATCCTGCAGATATGTCTTTATAGAATTTTTTTTTTTCATACAGTCTTCTTACAGTGCAGTTTTTCTGGTTCTGGCTTCTCCATACTGGCTTTAAAATGACTCATGGACCTTGAGATTGAAGTGCAAAATCTAAAATTTCATTCAGGTATATTTTCATCTATTTTTGGAATCAGAGACCACTTAGAGGAGCTTTATTGTGGAAATCATCTTTTAACCTTTTTTTCAGGGGGCAGTGCTGGTGTTTTTGTACTAAACGAGTCTCATTAACACTAAGGAAATGGGAAATATGGTTACAGGAAAATTAAACAAGAGAAGGTCTTGGGCTAATCTGTCTTTATTAAGCATGCCAACAGCTAGCTAATTTACTGGTGTAAACTTAAGCAGAAGTAGCCCATATATATTTACACAGGGTGTCCCAAAAGTCTCGATACGTAGGGGAAATTAACACTTCTTAGCAAAATGTCTTCCAAAATTTTTCATACTTTATATATTATATATATATATATACTTCATATATTATATATTTTTTTTTCAGATAGCCTTTAAGAATGCCTTTGACAAAAGAATAACGTATTGAAATCATTTTTATGGGTCAGGAAGATGTCGCAAGGCTGTGATGGCTTTTTATAGGAAACATGGCAAGCACATCACACATGACACTGTTGCCAAACTTATTAACAAATTCAAAAAGACTGAAAGAGTTGTGGAGCAACCGAGAAGTGGATGTCCACGAACATTCTCTGTCTAAGGCACAACTGATGTGGTGCTGGCCTACATAGTCTCCTATGTATTGGAGTCACCCTGTGAACTACTGCTGATAAGCTACTGCTGCTAAAACACCCCTATATCTGTTTAATATTTTTCTGTCATTCAGTCCAACCATATTTTGGAACTTGGATGAGACAACTGAAGCTTGGATGGCTCTAGAACAATTTAGATGCAATTTTGCTGCAAATATTTGTATCATGACTAAATCATGTATGGATCAGAAGGTTTTTGCCACATGGTGAGAAAACAATGCCATGTAAACATGTTCGCATCTAACTAATGTGTTCACAGGCTTCACTGTTTCACATGGATGTTAGTTATTATGAATAGTCATTTTGAGCAATAGAAAAGTTTCTTCAACCACCTTCATATCAATATTTTTCAGTGTCTTTGTTTCTTGAAGGTTCATTACCGCTGAGCATTGCCTGTCAACATATTTCAGCCTAAGGTGACTAGTGATGTAAATGACATTTAATTTTGGATTTGACAGCCACTCATTGTGAGGCACTATCACAGTGTGAGCACCAATGCCATGCGACTTTTGCCATTTAGTCAGATCACTTGGAATGTAAGCCCAGTTTAATTAATATTAATCAACATTAGGCACTTCCTTAAGAATATTAATACTATTAGGTGAGGTTTGTGTCAAAGAAGCAGAGAAAGGCACTGAAACAGCTTATTAAAATATATAAGCACGATGTTGAGAACAGAAATCACTTGAGATATCGTTCAAAAATGCCTGAAAATATTATAGACCTTTAATATCATCTTACTGTCATGTTTTGAAAATGGTCTTCAATCATCGACTGCTTGAAGCCTTCAGCCCGCAGACATACGGTTTTGCATGACAGGTTGCTAATTAATGGCACGGTCCTAAAATCAGTGTGAGCGGAACACTTAAGTACAACCCTTACTCTAATGAATTAGATCATTGTTACATGCTGGGTGAAGGAATCCACTTATACATCTGGACCTCTTCATTAAGCATATTATCACACATTATCATCTTCTATATCTATTCACTCTGCATGGCAATGTAAAATTCCTCATGTCTTATTCTCCCTGTGAAGAAGAGCACACACGCACATGCACACGCACACATTTGCAGTTAAATGTTCTCCAGTCTTGGTGTGCTGAAACGACCCCCCGCGTTTTAAATCGATCCCCGCACTGAATCAAAGAGTGTGTTCTCATGTCCCTGTGAGACACGAGTGCTCCCGGCAGCCCTCTGCTTGCTCCTGCCCGTTCTGCAGCGGGGGGAATGTGTTAAGTGAATTGGTTATGGTGGAGGGATCTAAGTGATGTGAATGTGTGTGGAAGAAGGTGTTCCAGGCCTGATGTGCTGGAATGTTCTAATGTATTATTTAGTGGGCAATGCAGAGGCATAGCTGGCATTACCGCTGCTGCTGTTCACACCAATTTTATTTATATAGTGCTTTTAACAGTAGACATCGTCAGAAAGCAGTTTTAATTTAGATATAGGGTGCATTTACCTTGTGGGACTTGATGCACAATTCCAATATTTTGACACGGATCAGATTTATATATATATATGTAGTACCTGACCCATATCCAATTCCCATGTTAAGCTGAAAATAATTTTTTTTTTTTTTTTTTTACCATTAGCCATTTTCACCATAGTTTAAGAACCATTGTATCCCCTTACAGATTGATAAGACATTTTTGCCTCCTGGACTCCACTGACTCCACTCTGTGATTCACATGCATCATTTGAGCACCAAACGATTTTTGACTCACGCTACCTATTGCTGTAAAACAGTGTCAATAACTAACAGTAAAATTGGATGTGAGTATTTAGATGTGATCCAATAACCAGATAAAAGGCATATTTTGGATTTAGAACCCTATTTGAATGTGTCTCATATCAGATCTGAAGAAATCTGTTCTGATCTGTACATAAGTTTGCTACAATATCTGATCTGATCTGTGTCAGAGGTCAGCAAGTCAGAGGCAAGGATGGCAGGAAAAAAACCCAGTGAGAAAACTTGCAGAAAAAAAAACCATGAGAGGAAACAGACTCAAACGGATATCCTCTACTGGATGACGCTGGATAATGAAATTGTAATTTATAACACTTCTACAGTTGCATACTATAAAGTCAGTCAGTACTCAGTGCATTGAAAATATGTTCATATTGAATATGAGTATATTGTTAATGGGAATACTGGAATAAGCACAGGACAGGCTTTATGATTACAGCAGCAGTTCTTGGGTAAAAGAATACAGTAACATACATCATAAAGCTGAGACTCTCTTCTACCAAAGCAAATGAAATATAATTTACAACAGTAAAGAAATGGCAGCCATGCATTTTAAAGCATTTTAGGAGTAGTATTTGCACGTGCAGGTTCGCACAAATGAATATGCGCACAAATTGCAGCATTTGCACTTGCTCATTCAAACAAATAATATGAACACACACACACAGGCACTGAAGCCCACAGTCTGTTGCTTGTCATGCTGATCTAGTCCCCCAAAACCCCACTAATCTGAGAGCAGATGTCACATCGAAAAGGCCACAGAGTCTTGTATACTAAGAAGGGCACAGACTCCCTCCTTCCTTCACTTCTTGCCTCTTTCCCTCTTTCGCTCTTCAGTTAAGCAACATTTCTGGCTGGGTTTGGTATCATGGAGACTCATCTTGGGGAGAGATAATGAGCCTGCAGTTCCCTGCGCTCAGCCTCAGAAGCAAGGCGTACATCAAACTGAGCTTGGCTCTGTGTTCTCCACCACACGCCCACTCTCTCCTCTGAGAGGCTGAGTGGGAAGGGAAAACCTTGCATGAACACACATGTACATAAAATACAAATATAAATCTCTTTTTCAGCCATCCGATTTCAGTCTCTCTCAGGCATTTTCCTCTCCCTCACTCTCTCGGTTCTTTGTGGATTTACGTTGTGACATGCCATCCTTTTTCTATTTTATAATCTTTTAATTATTATTCACATGCCATGATTTGCTGTGAAAGACTGAACTGAAAGATACCTGCAAGAAAATAAATTTATGCTAATTCCCTTTATCTCCCATGTTATTAAATTGGATGGATTGAAACCATTGAAATACCATAAATAAACCTTGAACTGTGTTCAGGTCATAATTTATTACAGTGTTGCTGATGAGCTTAGCTTTATGGTTGTATATTAAAAAGACCAGGCTGTGTTTGGTGTCTCAGTATCAAGCAGATATATGGTATACCAAGGAAGAAAAGTTCAGTTTATAGAGAAGCAGGTTTTGCAGATAGGTTCTTGCTATTGAGGTCTATATTCAAAATTAATAGGTGTTTAAAACCTGCTTTTCACCTTAAGCATCCTCACGTTATTGCTTCCATAGCAACAATAACAACTAGCAATGCAAAGAGATTACTAAGAGAGATAATGCTAATGCTGCCATTAATGTTATACTGTTGTTGTTAAAGTGGGTTGTATTATGTGCAGATTTTCTTTTTCAGTGGTGAGATATTTTAACTCCAGTGGTCATAGAACATCTGTCTGGTCCATCAATGGCTCAGAGTGAGCGTAGCTTTTCTGAATCACTGGACGTTAGGCACTGTGTATGGACAGAGCACAAGCAAAAAGCTAGTTGGCTAGCAAAAACTTCACCACTAGGTATCTGGTTATAAATTTATAAAAAAAAAAAAAAATAATAAATTGTTGGGCTATTGTAGACAATTAGCCAGCTTGCTAATTAGCAAACAACTAAAAAAAGAAACCTGTTCATGAATAAAGATCCAGCCAAGGATAATTAGTAATGTTGATGTTGGTATCATGTTCACAACTTGGTCATTTATAGTAATGGGCCATTTTTGTGTCTACCCTGTTGACCTAAAACCTCATTCGGAACCATTATGGATAACTAGAGGTTCTGAATGTGTTTTAATGTGCTTCTGGTGGTCTGTAATGGTAGTTTAATGGAATGAGTTGTTCCTAATAGTTCCTTATGGTTTATCAAAATGGTGGCATGAATGGAAGCAGTAGCTTCGCTCTCTCTTGCAACACAATTTTGTATATTTTTTAAATATTATTTCATACCACAGTGCTGGTGAATTCATTGATGTTGATCAACTCATTCAAACTTGTACAGTGTACACTCCACATAATCTAAGCATAATAATAAACAGATCAACAAGATGTTGTTCTCTCACAAAGAAAATGTCTTATATCTTTGATGTGGTGAAGGTTTCTTTGAGGAGATGTTTATTCAGCATTTTGGAAGGTCTCCAGTGTCAGCGCTTTGTAACAGTCAGAGGTAAAGCTGGAAGTTTTCCAGGTTGGCCACATCACTCCATGAGCCCGTCATTGATTATTTTATTTGTGTTTTATTCCTTATGTAACTATGGGAGATGCATAACTAATTCAACTATACCTGAATATGTTCTATTCTATTCTATTGTCTATCATCTAGCCACAAAATAAGACCAAATTTCGTTCTGGTGGTATTTAATACTTATTTGTGGCATAATGAAGCTTGATGTATCTCTGAAGACATAGAACTGAAATAAATTCTCTAAGCTACTGTCTAATTTGATTATGGTCATGAGTCACTTTACCATATTTATTTTTGTTTCATAATAAAAAAAAACAAAAACCCTGTATTCATACCATGCCACAGCTTCTATACTTAGCAGAAGAAGATATTATACAGTATATGTCTGTCTTCGCATACATGTTAGTCTCCCACTGCTCTTTTCTTTGCTGTTTTCTTTCTCCATCAACATTTTTGCAGATTGCTACAATGGGTGATGCATGTCAGCTTTTTGAGTCAGTGATTAAATCAATGTCCAGTGAACATCACACGCATTTCTGAAGCAGTTTGTGTATTGAAACATTGGTATACCATTAGCTATTCTTGTTGCCTAAGTTACCAGACAGGTGGGTGCTGGTTTAGCTTTGTAACCTTTACATAGAGTTTAACATGATTCTTCATATTTATAGAGGTGTTGAATCCAATTGCCCCAAGTTCTTCCACAGTTTACACATAGTTTACACCTGCTACATTTACTCTCGAGAACTGAAACCACAATGTATTTTTAAATATTTTGTAAAGAGCAAGACATTCAAACTTATAATTTAGTGTCAGTGTTGAGCAGTGATAAAAAATCCAGTAAAAATATGAAAAAACTACGTCTGAGTTTTACATTGACGTTCTGTCACTGAGTATCTGTTTGAATTCATAATGATCACATTGCATTTTCTAAGCTCAGACCTTTCAGCTCATCGGATCCCTTGAGTCTTTCATCTCAAGGCTTCAATTTAAGGCCATTCAGTGGTTAAGTGCTATATGCGCTAAGTGCTCTCATTTGTTGGCTTTAGTTCAATGAGCTCAAATATGAATTTAGATAGAAATAATGTGCAGTGAGCTCAACAAGACAAACTATATGTATACAAATTTTAAGATTCAATTAGTGAAAAGTTAAATGTGTGCCTATACAGCGTTAAGAATTGTTTGTTGCATTTACTACAAATTTCTTTGGTAAGAAGTTAGAAATGCATGATATAAATTGTATATAGCTTTTGACTACTACAGACTGTGAATGCAAAATGCAATATATTGCAAGATAAAAAAAAAATTCTGAACCCTTGATTTGACATGACTAAAGTTTAGCCTGCATTATTTTGACCAGAAATTGATTAACATTCATTAGATTAAATGAATGCTGTGGTCAGGATGCTTGCACCACAGACAAAAAGTGATTTGTTAGAGGTCCTCCATTTTTGCAAAATTAGTATTGATAATGGAAAATATGTAGTATTGATTAGGAAATAATATCCTATACCACCCTAGTGATTAATCTGTATTTGGTGTCCCACAGGAGCATTCAATATATAAATATAGCTTCTCCACAATCATTACACCAGTGTAGAATTATTATCCTTTTTTTCTCTTTCTCATTTTTGTGGTTCTCTCCCCTGCATATCCCTCTCTTCTTTATATACTATTTTTATTCTGTTCTGATTTGGAAAACAGCTTTCCCATAATGACTGTCAGAGCTATATGACCTTATATGATTCTATACTTTTAATGTCATATGTCAGCTTTTTTGGGAACAGAGCTAAATGTGAGCTGGTGAAGTTGCTGTAAGCGGCCATTTGGGAGTTGGAACTCGCCATCTGCTGTAGATGTGCATAATGGTATCCATTTTGCTAAAATACTCTAAGTAAATATAGTGATCAGTGTAGACAGGGCTCTCAAATGTGCACCTAGATACTGCAAAAAATACCCGCAGTCAAATAAACAAAGTACTTACAGATACTACTTACATTCAGTCCTTTGATATGTTGGTTTATTTGCTCATTTTGCCAATATCATACTTTTTTTTTTTTTAACCCAAAAAATAGAACTGAACAGGCAAAGTGATATGGACAGCACTGTCTCACTTCACCCTCTTCTTTCCATGCCCACATTCTTGTTTTCTTCGACAATTTTAGCATACCTGTCATATTCTGTATGTTGAAGATGCCTGGGCTGAGGAGATGCTACTGCTACAGTCTTCTCAGTCATATGACAAGACTCCATAATGATAAACACACTTACAAATGATTCACATGAGGCGAGCAGTCCCCTCAGAATGACCAAAACCTGTTCTCTACCTTTACCTTCTTTATCTGCAAAAAAAAAAAAAAAAAGAGCAGCGGTTTTCATTCAGAAAATATCCATCAGCACAAAGTTTCAAAGTAAAAGTGTACATTGCATCTTTCTCCATTGCCTCAAACAGAGGCTCACTTCTTTGGTGGAAGACAAATGCTGAGAAATTGCCACTCCTGGCAAATATGGCACAACCTTCCTGTGCATTCCAGTTACTAGCATGTCCTCTTAGTAGCTAATTCTGAGAGGTGTTATGGCAAAATAAACAGCTCCATGGAATGCACATAACACTGAGAGATAGGAGAGGTGGCTGATGTTGAAAATTCCTGCAAGAGGCTTGTAAAGGCAGGAATAGATGAGTTACTAAGTCGATCAAAACATGACTATTATATCATGCAAGAACCAAGGTGTAGATTGTGCAAAAAAGCCCAAGACACACTAATCCATAGTCGCATGATGGAGGAGCATGTACTGAGAGGCACAACCAAGTGATAGGGATCAGGGACTGAATACAGGAACATTAGGACTGCAAACCATGACCTTAGCTAAATGTCATTAAGAGTGATTGTAGAACTGTAAAAAGGAAGAAAACTCTGAGAACTTGGGCTGGAGTTCTTTGGAAGCTTCTGCTTTGTTTTAGATAGCCACAACACTCACTAAAGACTGTTGGGTAGGAGTTATTGTATACTAGGGAGTAGACAAGGAGGTGGTGTGGATGATGCTTTGTCAATAGTGGAAGAGAAGGAACAGATAGATGGGAATTTATAGGAAGTTAGCAAGGAAGAAGGTGAAGCTTCAGGTGTGAGCTCCCAAAATCTGGCTTGAACTTTGGCTTGGACACTTCCAATCCAAATGAGAAGCTTCATGCAGAGTTATTGGGAAATATTCCTGTGGGACCTCCAGAATAACAAAATAAAAGAAAAGAACAAAGAACCAACCAAACTTAGTAATTATAGATAAAGAGAAATACCAGTGGTGATAGATGTGGCAATCCCAAGTGAGAATATTAAAGGCACTACAAGTAATAGGAACTAAAGAAAATGTGGAAGGTTAAAGCCAAAGTTGTTCCATTACAGAGAATAGCACTTTCTGTAGCTGTGACATCTAAGCTCTATGAAGGGGTCATCAACTGGAGGACCATGGTCTGTGTAGAGACCCAGAGAAGTATTTTAATAGACTGATACTTGTATGTGAAAAAAAATCCTGTAGCAGAGATGATAAATGTATGCAGTTTTCTAAACATGAACCTACGTAGCTTTTGTAGCAGATCTTCTGTTGAGGCTTATTCAATCTCATGCATTTGTGTAAATGATTTAGCTGAAGGTAGTCTCTCAGACCAGAGGCTAGCTACGAGGCTAGACTTATTAGTTCAGAAAGGGACGTTTTTACAGACTTTCAAAGATTTTTTAAAAAATTATTTACTCTCTCTTTTCTAATTAGAAACCTGAAAAAAGTCACTACTCACTAGCGTTCATGATTAGAAGGTAACTGTTGTCATCAGTCAGTCATGTTAATTGGTTATTACAGACCTTTGTAAGCAAGTAAACTGATGTACCCTGACATTTTTAAAAATTTAATTGAATACCCTTGCTCTATGATGTGTCTTAGAAAAAATAAAGTTAAATATAATTAAATATAGAGCTCTAAATGGTTCCTTAATTTGTCTATCTAGGAGACCTCTTGCAGTGCTGTTTTCCTTTTAGAGAAGGTTTCACACACACATACACACACACACACACACACACACACACAAACACTTCAGAAAGCTAAGCATCCTTAACTATGAAGAAAAAAAACACTTAAGGAAGTCCTTTTTTCTAAGAGTGTTGTACATGCCATCAGTATGAAAAGAGCCATCAGTCTCTTCTAAATGTTGTTTTTTTTTTTTTTTAAGTTGCATTGAGTCTTGACAATATTTTAGCCAGCAGTACAACAGTAATATGCAGCATGAAATTCCTGTACCAAAATGTAAAAAGAGGACAACTGTTAACCAAAATGTGTGTTTGGCACCATTTTATGATAAACACTGCCAATTCTGTTTCATTAAAAGAAAAAAAAAAAGATTTAACAGGTTGAAAATCCATCTTAAATAAGTGATTAAAGAGCTAGCAGTTCTACCAGAATGGCTCATGTGAAGACAAAAAGCTTGCAGTGCATAAGGGGAGGATATAATTGAAAAATAGAACTTGCGTTAAATGCAAGGGTTTGCCAAATGAAAGCATAAAGAGATCTTAGGAGAGGTTTGGATCTTTTCCCAGTCTCTAAATGTTCCCCTTTTTCATAGGGGGCCAAGTGCTTAGCTTTCTTTTTAGCATAGAAAGTTTGCTTGTGTGCATATTTGGGAGATTTTTCAATGATTTATTTAAAAAAAAATATATATATATGACAAACTAATCATATTAGACCAGGGACACTCCTTTATCAGGTCACAGCGTGCTCAATCATCCAGCATTAGTTTTATCAGTATTAATGTTTTATGGTGTCCCTGTTGCCCTGAAATGTTTTTGATAAAACAGGAGCAGTGGCTTAAGGTTGAACATGATTGAACACAAAAAAGTTGTGTAGTGTGAGGCAGACTTAAGTGACATATAGTTGGTGAGAGTGATAAGAAATTGGAGTGGACACTTCCAGTGCTGTTTAAATGCCATAGGCCACTCGTTATCAGACTGTGGTGCTTTGGGGGGCTGTAGAAAAGACAACTTCACCTTAACTCTAATTTCTGTTTTTTACTGTTCTTTTGAAGCATCTCTTGTCCTTGTGTCACATTTATTCTCCTAGCTGTACAGAGCTATGAGCTGAAAAATACTATTTGGATATATTAATTAAAAGTCAGGTTCAGAAAAGATTTAGCATACATGTGTTAAATTGTATGTCCAGCTTTTCATCAGGAAATTGCAAGTTTGAAGCCTGTTGATGCAACAGCCATCCATGGCCAGAAGCCAGGGGAGAAAATTGGCTGCGCTCTTTGGTGGGAGGCATACTCTTTCCCCCTGTCCGTCAATCACAGTGACACTGGCCAATTGTGGGCATTTGTGAGCTCATGCATGCAGAATAGGGCAGACGGTACTTTCATCCGAGTATGCTATGCAGCCCTGTGATGCAGCAAGAGCAGCAGTTTGAAAAGATTCAATTGGATGGCTTCGTGTCTATCAGATGAAGCATGTGTTAGCCTTCACCCTACCTGGTTGGTAGCTGTTGTGTGATACGAGACAGTTTGATGGAGGGTGGCAATTTACAGGTGACCAAATTAGAGAGAAAATGGAGTCAGAAAAGTACAGCAAGGCCCTTAAACCTCAACTGCTCTGTTGTATCATGTCTCAGTTGTAGGTTGCATTTAGCCAAATGTAAATGGTTTAGCTAAGCAGCCTAACATGGTACTTCCTCTGCAGGCTGACTCACAATAAATGTGTGCATGCACCTCTAGGCAAGTCATGGTGTGTCCTTTAGCCATGCACTTCACATGGTTCAACTGCTAAAGGTTGAGTTTAAGCCATGGGTAAGACAGGTCACATGGAGTTCCTGACACACACCTACTGAAATGGCCTGTTCAAAATTAACTACAGGAGGAATAATAATAATAATAATAATAATAATAATATATATATATTGTACTCTAATGCAAATTCTTTGTATTTTCATTGCAGGCATGTTAGCTGCTCCAGTGAGCTGTGAGATTATGCCACTCTTTCAGAAGGCCCTTCCATGCTCTTTCTCTCTTCTTCACATTTTAGTATTTTATCATAAAGCACAATTTTAGCTATTGGCATGACTAATCTACTTGGCTATCAGTCTTTTTCACTGTGTTTCATGTGTGTGTGTGTGTGTGTGTGTGTGTGGGTTGGGGGGATTGGGGACTGAACCCTAGCTGCAGTCTACAGGTTAAAGCACTTTCATTCTATATATATTCTCTCCTTTTTTAGCAACAGTGCCTTGGTGAAACTGTAGGCTAACAGTATATTTATCATTATTACTACAGCACAGAATGGAAATACGCATACTAATCCTCCCATAATTCCCATCTAAAACATTAATGCCCCTTTGTGGAAAAGAGATTATGTTGAGAGAAAGATTTCACAATTTACAAAGTGAAAATCGCTGTTAGGCGTCTCTTGAGGTTAGCGACAGTCTAGTCTGTCTCCTGCAGTCTTATAGTTAGATGCAGAATGGATGAAGAGAGCTAATTATACATCACTGTGAGTGGTACGTCATCACGGCAGCCTGGGAAGGCTTCCAAAAGTGCTGTTCCCCCGCACACACACTCTTGACGTCATGGCCTGGTTGTAGTAAGCAATTTTCAGCAGCGGGATATATGCACCATTGGGCCTTTGCTTGGAAATGAATTCTTTCTTGTCAGGCACATCCTTTGGATGTTGTGGTGGTTTTTCTCATATACAGACTTCTTGTTTTTAGGAATTAAAAAACAAAGTGGGATATTTTCACTGTTTTCTCCTATGTATAGGACATAAATCTCACTTAGGACCAACTTGCTTATTTCTAAGCAAATTGAGTACATTGCATGTAGGTTCATTGAAATGGTGTAATGTAATTGTCCAAGCGATGCTGCATGATTGCAATCCAAACATAACAGGGTGCATTTCATAGGACACAGAATGAATGCGGTACATCTGTTCTAATTAACGTGGTCTTTGTTTGTCTGAATCTTTTGTTGCATCCCATGAAACCCTAGACTCGATGCATACTTCTAGTCCCAGTCAAATGCCCTCTGAACCTTTATGGCAAGCTTTCTTAAAAATAATCCTATTCCTTTTCCTATTCCTCTTTTCCTATTTGTGTATATATATATTCATACATGGCCAACTAGACTAACACTAGGTCTGCTAGGCTAATAAAAAAAATTGTAGAACTGTGTTCTGGTAAACAGAATTGTGAGATTGCTTACACTGAGTAAGACACATGCAATGTTGTGTGCAATTTTGGCCAAAATAAGACACCTCAGTTGGTAGGTGCCTTCTAATTGGGACAGTTCTTTTCCCAGAAAAATGAAAATGCTGCCCAAAAATACTGCCTACCTAGGATGCTTCCTACAGACTGGAACACACATCAAGCTAACCAAGGAGTACTATTTCCTGGGTCTCACAGTCACTGGATTTCTGACCAGTCGAGCTTCTATGGGATGAAAAAATGCACAATGACTGGTTAAGCCAGCAGCATACCTGCTAAACCTACACTATATTACCAAAAGTATTCGGTCACCCATCCAAATGATCAGAATTAGGTGTCCTAATCACTTGGCCTGGCCACAGGTGTATAAAATCAAGCACTTAGGCATGCAGACTGTTTTTACAAACAT
>CM075025.1:10064775-10105694 GCA_037576675.1 Pangasius sanitwongsei | reverse complement strand
TTGTCTGAAAAGTGGTCTCTTATGTAATATTCTGCTTTCTTTACTGACATACAAACATTTTTCTGTAACATTTAATTGTGCTGGAAAACTAATGTTTGGAAATCTAATCTTTGTCCTGAATCAATAATGTAGAAGTCATAAAATAAGAATCTATAACAAAGTTTGTACTAAAAAAAAATAGGGTGCCTAAGACTTATATACACATGTGTATGTATATATATATATATATATATATATATATGTATATGTGTGTGTGTGTGTGTGTGTGTGTGTGTGTGTGATTAAGTCCAGGTGAGTGCAATTAGTAATTAGTAGTAGAGTAACTGTGACAGTGAGTGTGTAGACTGGGTGTTGTAGTCCATGACAGCTGCAAAGTATTCTGGGAACTGGAGTCTGATGCCAATTATGGAATTGATATGATTTTTTTAATAATAACGATAATAATAATAATAATAATAATAATAATAATAATAATAATAAGGGATATAGAAATAAAAAAACACCCATATAACTGTATAATAAAAATAAAACATACTATAAGAAGAATATAAATAAAAAATAAGAGACAAAGCTGATCTGCTATGTGGTAAAATACGGCTGTAATTATTTGCTGTAATCACACAAATCCAGCCCTATGAGCTCAGAATTTGTCAGTGAAATTAGAAAAAGAAGAAACAAAACAGAGAACTGGAGGTGTTAACATCGCTGCCAAAAATACATTGGAAAAATTGCTAAAAATAACTTTATTTTCTTTTTCAAAGAAATTCAACCACATTGCCTTTGTTACTAGCAGTCTTTATCTGATGGCTTTGGCATCAGATAAAGCAATTCCTTTGAAACTCCAGGTTCAATTTGAAAGCTAACCTTCAATGTGTTGTTCTTGGTGTTCTTTGTGATAATGTATTTAATTGGATGCTGTGTTCTTTTTAATCAAGCCTCTCTGCTTGTAATGAAGTGTGCTCAGAGCTAAGTGGTAAACATCTCGAGCGCCTCTGTACATAGCCTGCTATATCAATGACTTTCATTGTCAGTGACCCATGAATGGACTTTTAATATGAACATATGTGCCTGCATTTTTACAGCTGTGCCTTTATTATTTATTTACTCTCTCAATGTCACAGTTCTTGCAAATCGTAGCTGCAACATTAGGAAATGGACACCGGTGCCTGCTGGCTTAATAAGTCAATTGTTAATACAGTTAATTACTTCTTGATTGTTTACTTTTTTTCACAATTTTCAGATGACGTAATGATTGTCGTCTGGAGTGTTAGTCATGCTTTCAGCCTTCTTTTAAAATGTTTCTCAACTGTTCATGATGCTGACAAAATAGGGGCTGAAGCATGACGGGTTTAGTGTGTGTAAAGTGTCTGCAATTATTTTAAATTAGTTTGCTGATTATGATTAAGGTGTGCAATAGACATTTAGAGAGAATACATACATCCATCTTTGCCATGATGTTAGGCAGCTTTGGTGTAATTTGAATCTGAATCGTGCTTTATTGGCCAAGTACAATAGATTATACGAGGAATTTGAGCTCTTGTGCTGTATATTTGCTCCAGTGTACACTACAATATTTTGCACTAACCATTGTACATATTACCTTTTGGAATACCTCTGTTATTGTCTATTTTATTTGATTTGTATTTGTCTATTATGCCAAAACCTTGTGAGCTGCTAAACAGTCTTTCATTGTTCAAAACAATGACAATAAAAATCTATTCTATTCTATTCTAGATGTTACACATTACAATAAATAATAAAGACAAGGATATGGACAACGATGGTAATATAGAATATCAAGCAGAAGTGGATATTATATACATTATTTACTCTTGCACTGTAAATAAAAAAGGAATTTGGAACAGAGGAGAATGTTGCACAGATAAATACGGCACAGAAAAGTTATTGCATCTTGTACACAAAACACAATGCTGTCAGTGACACAGTCATCATCTTTGTGAGGCAATTAAGTGGTCATAAGTCTCATTGCACGTGGAAAGAATCATTTCTAGTGTCTGGTGGTTTTAGTACTCACTGATCTGAAACTCCTGCTGGAGGGAAGGAGTTCAAATCTGCAGTGGCCTGTGTACAAGGGATGATTTTTCTGCTTGCTTGCTTGCTTGCTTGTTTCTCTGGCTCTGCATGGGAACATGCCACCAGGTTTCTTCCTATTAGCTTGAAAAGTATATATTTCATCATGAACATTATGATCAAGGCTTTTTCTAGGTATGAGCAACCGCTTCAGACACCTCATATCTCTTGTTGTTAAGGGACTGTGAGCCCATGCTTGGTTTTTCTGGCTTGTTTTTTTCTGGTAGTAAGCTAGCTAATTCATTATTACAATCATTTATGAAAACAGTGGCCTAATGATCGGTCATATGTCATTGTCTGGTTGAATTGCACTTTGACTCCATCAAATTAATCATGTCCTGAATTTTTTTCAAAAGTGTTCTTCGGATGTTTTGCACATCAAACATCAACAGTGTTCCTCGGAAGTTTGGTATGTCTGGGTGGACTGGCAATCTTGAGTCGTGACTGTTGAGTCATGAATCATGGACTGTGAATCAGGATATTTCTTATGGACGTAATATTGATGACTTCCCTTTTAAAAAATTAAGGAAGCAGAAATTTTGGCGTTTCCTGTATATATATGTATTGTTTGACTGAGTTTACATTTATTACCTTACACTCATTAAACTTTATTCTTTATCAAACTTAACGTTAAAAAAAAAAGTATTATTTCATTTGTATTCTTACTTTCGTTATTCATACATTGGATGGAACTAAAATATTATTTAGGCCCCCAAAAATTTCAGACACATCCCCGTTTATGAAGTCCCCTTAATCATAATAAACCAGAAAGAATGAGAAGCTACACTCAGGACACTCGTCTTCTGGTTTTACTTCGCATATATACTTCAGTTTGATTCTAGGTTGTCTTTGAAAGAGGATTTGGTCAGTGACATGAGCTAACAGCTTTTCTGACACATTCTTTAAGGCTCTAATGCACTTCTGACTCTGCTTGCTTTCTTCCTTCATTGTCACTTTTTTCCTCTTTTTCTGCATTCTGTTTGTTCGTAGGGTCAGCGAGCGGTGAGTTTGCTTATTCTGTAAGACCAAGTTGTTGCAGGTGTGTGTGTGTGAAAAAGAAGGGGAGAGAGAGGCTCTGTGTGTGTGTGTGTGTGAGTGAGTGAATATGCCTGCTGAGCTGTAGATGGGCAGGTGTGGAGGAAGGCTGGTGTTTGATTGGCTTTCAGCTTAGTGCCATTCGTCCTCCATTACATCATGGCAAGACAGAGAACGCAGTGACTTAGGATGAGTGACAAAATCGGTGGATGACATTGAAGAAAAAGAGGGTGAAGCTTGCAGGCTTGTGATAGGTGTGTTGAGCAATTCTCTCTCTCTCTGTATGTGTGTGTGTCACTGCGCCTGTGCTGTGATTGGAGAGTGGCAGGCTCTCTTCTTGTAACTAGGAAGCCTCAACTGCCTGCTGCCTCTCCTCCATCAGTTATAATAGAGGGAGAATGACACAGTGACATAAGCTTACCTTTGTGCCACAAATCAACAACTCAGAAATAAAAGGAGCTGTAGACTAACTGGACATACCTATTCTTCATTTACCTAGCTTTTCAACCAGAAGTATTATGTTGATTTTTTTTCTTCAGACTGCTGCTACTCTATTTTGATCTCTTTTGTATTTTGGAACAAGGCACTAGTTTGTTAAGATGGAATCCAGATTTGCTCATTTTAAATTACAATGTCAACATTTGTCCCCAGTTCTAAATCCTGAGCTCGGATTTCTGTGTCTGAGTTTTGCATGTTCTCTGAGTTTTCTGGTTTCCTCCCACCTCCCAAATACATGCCAGTAGGTGGATTAACTACTCTAAGTTGCCCATGCATGAATGAATTTGTGAATGTCCGCTGTCCTATCTAGGGTATATTCCTGCCTTCATGCGCAGTGTTCACGGGATAGGCTCCACTGGGTCCACCGTCACTCTGACCAGGATAATATCATTACTGAAATTCACTGTATGATTTCGCCTTGCATCACAAAGAAAGTATCATACTCTGCAGGCACACACACACAGGCAAACTGGAAAAAGGAAAGAGTAACCAAAACAGGACAAATAACACAGGACACATATAAGCAAGGAAATTTACAAATAACTGTGCAAAGGATCTCAGGCATTGACATAATGATAGATATTCAATAATTGATAGCAAGTGTAAATATCTTCAGTATGGGGGAAATTATCTAATATTTCTCATTGTAAGATTATAACAAAAGAAATATGTGTGGTGGTCCGGGAAAACCTGTTGGATGTCGCTGTTTTTGGATTCTGGAAAATAGACAAAAAATCTGTTTTTTTTCCTGCCAATAATATGCAATAAGATGTTTTTAACAAATCAACAAATGTTTTTATTTAGGTAACTTTTTAACCTTGTCTTGGCTGTCTGCCTGCAAAGCTCATGTTTGTTAAGGATCATGTTGGGATTAACAAAAACAGCAGTAAAAATTGTCAGCCTGCCTAAACATGTCTGAAACCTTGTTATCTAAGCGAGATTTCCTCACACAGTGAATCTTTGATCAAGTATTTGGAAAGCAGTGCCACAGTAAAAACAGATATAAGCCTAATCAGTTTGGTTTGTGATCAGATACCGGCTGTCAGAATGTCAAAATACTCCTGCACCATCACATCATCAAAACAGAGAAGAGCACACACAAACTCTGTATAGTCAACGTTTTAAAATGTCTGAATAACCTCGGAGAAAAAGAAAGAACTGTCGCCAAAAGAACTGTCTGAATTAATTAACGGTGATTTCCCCACTGAAGTTAGCATGAACAGAGATCAGGTGATTGAAGAGAGGATGATGATGAGTGTTTACATGACGTGAGTGACTTTTACCTCAGGTGATGAGGTAGAGACTTATGTGGATGATGCGGATAATCATGAAGTGAGTGAAGGAAGTAAGAACTCATTTCCCACTGTAAACCTGTAATTCTTTAACATTTTGGCAGCAGTGCTAGTTTTCTATAAGTTAAGGCTATAATTTCCGTAAGATAAAGTTGTACAAGTAGATGGCTCTTTTGGTGGAATTGGAATGAAGTCTTTAAATGTATTTTTCTCCCTTTTCACTTGTGGGTTGTGATACATGTAAAAGAGAAATTATTTCAGTTCAGGAAAGTTTTCAGATTTATATGAAATCGAAAACAAAATGTGACCACATATTAGATTATTAAGCTAATTTCTGTCACTAAGACTTTTTTTTAATTGGCATATACTGTGATTGTGCTTCTTTCTAGAAATAAATGCTTGAAATAAGCAAAATTATCTGCCAGTAGAATAATATTGTATTTTCACTTGCTGAGATGTCATTTTTGTGGTATAAATAATGGTTTAAAAATGCATGTCAGGGATCCCGGCGTCCCTGTGGATTACAGATAAAGTCTATAAAAGACAGAAGCTATGGATCTATATGAGGCTTTCATAATTCATGTAAAATGTAATCGCACAGGTGGTACCATGGCTTATTGGTTTGTATGTTTGCCTTCCATGGTTGGGGGTTTGATTCCTGCCTCTGCCCTGTGTATGCAGAGTTTGCATGTGTGTGTGGAGTTTCTCCCCATGCTTTGGAGGTTTCCTCTGGGCACTCTGTTTCTAGTCCAAAGACGTACACTGTAGGCTGATTGGCATCTCTAAATTGTTTGAAGTGTGTGATTGTGCCATGTGATGGGTTGGAGCCCTGTCCAGGGTGTCCCCTGTCTTGTGCCCCGAGTCTCCTGGAATAGGCTCCAGGCTCCCCATGACCCTATGTAGGGTAAGTGGTACAGAAATTGGATGGATGTAATAGCATGCTGGATGAATTCATATATTGAACACGTTCTTCCTTATTTATATTTATTTATTATTTATTCATTTCAACAGAGGTAGCTAAGCTGTTTGGGGTTAAGAGCCTTTAAGAGAACTTTAACCGGTGAGATAACACAGCCCCTGCTGCTATATGTATGAGATTTCTTTTAAAAAAAAATTATGTGAAGTAGCTTCAGCACTTCAGAATGCTGATACCTGGAGAAACATTGTGTGACTGAATGTTTCTCACCACTGCATATATCCCAGTGGGTTAGCATTTCTCTACTGCAATTATGCAAATGTATTGTGGTATTTCATTTAATTACCCAAGGAGGCCTGGGCTCAAAATATTGATTTAGCATAGTATACGATTTCAAACCTCAAAGGTGTACATGTTGACGCAGTAACACCTGCATCAATATCAATATTTTATATCAGAAGTGCTTTTACTGGCTTTTTCTTACCTGCTATGAAGCCCAATTAACAGGGTATAATGAGGGTCTGTCAATACACCGACCTCTTTGAGAAGGTGCTGTGATTGTTGCGCTCAATATACAGAATTCAAAATGCTAATTTAATAATACTGTTGAATGTTGTTGCAGAAATTATCGTGTAAATATGCTGTGAGCAGCTGAAATCTACATTTGATTAGTTAGCTTATGTGTTTGCTGCTAATTGTGATAATGTCCTTGCATTGTCATAATGAAAGGACAAAAATAAAAGTAAGCTCATGTTATTGGCCCACTGGGATGTGGCAGAAATATTCTTTATTTTATCTTTGCTAAAGTGTGCTGTTATTGGAAAACGGGAATGGAGTTAATTCATTTCAGTAAAGCATGGTTATGCATGCTGCTTGTGTGTCTCTCAAGCAGAAGGAAAGTTATAGCATTTTAAAATCTGGTTACCCCCAAAAGAAAGAAGGCAGAAATTCACATTTAAATATTTTATTCCGACTGTGGGGCAGGAACATCACACACATTTTAACAGCTTGTATGTGATTACAAAATTAATTAATTAGGTTAATGTCCAGTTTAATATGGCAGGTAGCTAACCAACAACTTGATCAAAGGCTGACATTCACTAGGTAAGGAAATTACACTTAGCTAGCAAGGTTTTAGACATCTTCAGCCAGTCCAAGTGTTTTTTGTTTTTTTTTTTGTTTTGTTTTTTAACCACCATGTGTCTCCTTACCTAATTGGATATTTGAAAAAAAAAAAAGCCTAGGCAAGATTAAAAAGTAAATAAATAATTTAATTTCAATATTTCTGTTTTTGAAAAGCTGAAGTGTTAAAAATAGCCAAATATACAGTATATTGTCCTTTTTTAACATTATATTGATTCTTTATGAGCTGTGCCCAGCCTCAGTTGAGCTGTTTGTACATATTTTGTATGGATAATATAATTCACTCAGATATAAACAAAATAACCCATTTATGTTGATGGTGGTGGATTGAAACAGCATACATTCATAAAACCATGCTGTAAAAAAAGAGTCAGGTATTTTTTATATTTTATACAGGAATAGAGAAGGAAAGAAACATTTTGAGCTTGGGCTGAGATTTATATTCTTAAGAGGAGGTCATGAAAACAAGATTTTGGACCAATGTCGGTAGAAAACAATGGTGTTCTAGCAAATTATGAATGCCACACCCTCTGTTAGTCTCCATTCAAGTCAGCAGATGCACATGTTCACTTCTGGCAAGTGGGTGAGAACATTAAAAAAGTGGCTCGTGTGCAACCAAGTTAGTAACATAGCTACATGATATCATGTTTATTCCTGCACAAAAATAGTCCATATTCTCAATACAACAGTGTATCTATAGAGCCAATATTAAATTCTATATAACATCCATTAAAGCTGTTTTCCCAATCAGTAAGGATCTCTATAAGGCTATTACATTTAGCTGTAGTGACTAGCCTGTGCAATATACACTGTGCTTTCAATAATATGTGGTAGTGTTGGGAAATTTCTTGCCCTGTATCATTATCTAACATGGCACCACTTGTTGTGCACCCTTGTAAGACTGACAGAATGCCATGTTGACCTGCCTGCCTGCTGCCGAATGTGTGAGGGTGGATCGAGCTTTGTTTGGCTTGTATTATTGGATAAGTGGAGAGGTGCATGTTCTGTACATTTAGAGTAATAGAGGGGTACGTCTCTTCTGTGTCTGTATGGAGAGGTCTGTCTGCGCACTGCCCATGTGGGAGGCTGGATTGACAGTGTGTTGGATGTGTTGTGATTCTTCCAACGCTGTCAATAGCCATGGTAATAGAGAGCTGCCATTCTCTACCTTAATCCCAGGTTGCTGCAAATAGACTGAAACCCCTTTACTAAAGCTATGTATCACATAACATTGTCCTCCTGCATGTGCTTTTTTTCTTTCTTATGTCAGAGGTAGCAGTATATAGTCATTCTTCAGGAAAAGGGCCTATTTGGTGGTACGTATTTTTGCTCGTGCTCTGCTCTCTTGTTCTCTTCTCTTTTTACTATTAAAGTCCCATGAAAAGGCTTGAGAGCTGTGAATTGGTTCTGTATGTTGCCGTATTTCCTTTCAAAGCAGGAAGTCAGTGTGGCTGCATGTTGAAATGCGTGACTGATTTACACAACATTCAGTAGCGTTTGAGATATGCCACACCCCTGCTGAATCTAAACAAACTTAACGAGAACTTAGCGAACTTGCTGCAAACAGTGAACGAGAGCCTTTTTTCAACTGTGGAGGATTTCTCGCTGTCGCCTTCACCCATGTCTGTCCATTTTAATGAGGATGATATCCTAACAAGATGGTACGTTTTTTGCAATTATGCAGTACATATTTGGGCTGAGGTTGTCCGTCAGCAGTGCCGATGGTGACATAGAGCCTCGCGTCATCACCATGAGGCATCTGACGCTACGGAATGGTACATAAAAATGATATTGCTCACTGTTGGGAAAAGCCCAGGCAGTGTATAAAGACAGAATCACATTCTTAGTCTGAGGTAGCAAGATATTCCAGCATTGAACAGCCCCATGTTAGTGAAGCCTCAGAAAAAGTATCTGTCAAATAACTGCCAACTTGCAAAAATTCCATCCTCTTCAACAATTTTTTTCTCAACCAAGCAATGGTTGGAAAAGGGAATAGTGTGCAGGAAGATACAAAGCCAACAATGCACTGATGAGCCGTTTTTGCTGCTGATGAGCTGCTACTGTAGAGCAAGATCTGCCTACAGTAGGCAGGTATTGCTTTACAGGATGGACATATAAAATTTTAGAGTGCATTTAATTGTATGAAAATAAGACTAGTATAGGATGAGTCAGCAAACATTTTTTAAAGCTTTTCTCATGAAAGTGATAAACTATAGAATTAAAATGAAAATATCTCCAGAAACACTTTTGTTTTGGTGTCCGTAACACTAAGGGGCAGGTACAAAAAAAACTCTGAAACACCCATTTTAATTTCAGGGGAACTTTAAGCTATTGTGCGTTCCTGTTTTACACCATTTTGTGTTCACTTTTGAGGAAGCACACAGACTCAGCAGGCCTTTTTGTCTCCTCATTAGATGTGGTTGTTATCATTGTCTCTCAGGTCTGTATCACAGATCAGGATTAGCTGTGCTGTATGGTGACTTAGTCTCTTCTACCATGCCAGCAAACTCTGTTTTGTGTGGATTAGAACAGTGTTGTGTCTGGATTAGCCCAGTACTCTGCTGCTGTAGGTGAGGTGGCATCTGAACCTCCTCTGCACTACTAAGCGCTGAATGAAATGTGCACCGAATTGGCTTTGTTCTCATTGCCTCTGAGAAATCAGAGAGGCTTTAAATGCCCGATATGTAGTGCTTTCACACCCAAAACCCAGGACATTACCAGTATACCATTACCAATAATGTTCTCTCTTAATGTCATTCAAACCTGGGCTTTTACGCAGTATTTTACCAAGATGAGAGTGTTCACATTTGCATTGAAAGTGCTGTGAACAGATGAGTTTGGTGAAATTTAAATGCCAAATAACAGTTTTTCTTTATAACCTGCTTCTTTCTCTACTTACACCACACTGATCACTACATCCTAGACTGTGCAGTTTCATTTGATCAACAATTTCATCTTTGAAATTAGTTACTTAAAGTCCCATTTTTTTCCATTTCAATGAATCGTTCAAACTTCCTTCATTGACATTTTTATGTCAATATATTTTTATTTTATTTTTGACAGTTTTTTTATTACCCAATTGTATAACCAATTGTATATTTTATTACCCAACTGTGGCATCATTAAGTTTCAAACTCATAATCTCCCAGGGATGGAGTGAATACTTTACCATTGTTAGACTATACAATCCCCTTTCCTGATTAATCACCATTAAAATACAAATACACAAAATACACATGAAAGGGAAGTTTATACACTTTATATACATTTATATACAGTACAGTTGAGACTCGGGGCATGTCTTACAGTTGAGTTGATGTCATTTCCACATGTGGAAACCTCACCTCAACACTTAAATCAGTGTAAATTAAATGTATTTGCCACATGCATAGCAAAAAGTAAGTTTCTATGAGTTCTATCCAAACTGGCACATTTTGTCATATAGGCAGAGTGTATCATTGCTGCCAGATGAAAAAAAGACATCTCCACTTTTCACATTTTCACTTGTTTTTCTATATATTAAATGTCAGCCAGCAAAACACACCATCTACACTTAGCAAGTGATATCGAAATGACCAATGGAATGATGCTAAATAACATCTTTAATTAACATTTTGTTCAAGTTGTTCAATTCTTTAATTAAGAATTGTCCCTCAATTCGTGCCCCCCTAAAAACTAGAATTTTTTGGAGATATGCATAAATGATCTTAATCATATGAGGAAGGTTGCAGCAGTCTGAGAGGTCCAGGATGGTTGTAGACTGAAAGAATGAGTGCATAGATGTGACTAAGGAAGAGGAAAGGTGAGCAGTGTGCCACTTAGAGATCTGCAGCTGGTGAAGAAGTGGCAGGAGAAGCATGGATCAGGCAGAGTCTCTTTGAGCATGGGGCTGCTGTGCTTTTCTGTTGAAGCTGAGTGCAGCAGGAGGGGGATTTACAGGGATGAAGATCAGAGCTCTTTTGCTTTCTGTGCTCCCGTGCTGATCCTACACCTGCCCCTGCCTGCTGTGTTTGTTTTCTGCAGGGAAAAAAATACCACCACACAGATACACCCGCAGATATATATGAAATCTAGATGCTGGTATGGGTTAAGATTGACACATCCTCAAATTCCTTCTCCAAAATGCAGTGCCAACATTCAAAAAAATTCTTCAAAAGCTCTGTCTCCTTTGAGTTGAGTTGAAGAATACATCACCTGTGATATGTGTTCAGTTGAAGTTGAATTGAAGATTACAGTCCCTCTGATATGCATTAAATTGAAGATTTCATTACATGTGATATGTGGAAAGTAATAAATTACATGTAATAAAACTAATTTTGAAAAAAAAAAAAATTGAGCATAACATGATTTACAGCCAATTTTATCAAAGTGGACATTGGCTTATGAACAATTTTTGCACCTTGCTAATGCAGCATCTAGAATTCCTAGATTTATGGATACACAAACATCTGTGTATATGCAACTCAGAAGAACAAGAAGAAGGTTTCCATCCAATATGCCAGGAATCATCAATCTGAGAGAGAGAGAGCAAGTAAAAAAGGTTGAAAACACAGAGTTTATTAGCTCATTCAAATAAACATCATTAATTCATAAGCAGGAAACGTGTGTGTGTGTTAGAAAACAAAAGACACGCATCCTCAAGTGACCCATGGTCCTGCTGAAATGCTGTCAGTAGGGACACTGGCAGCTCTGACAATCTGCCATTCTTATTCCTGCATGCACTGTTCCAGCTAATCGCTACACATCCTGGAATAGCAGTAGAAGGCAATCACGTGGCGTTAGGCAACTGAATTTGGATGACAAGTCTGCCACATTAGCCAAACATACTGACGGCCCACTCTCTAAGATGTCTGTCCATGAAAGGCCCATGCTGCCTTCCCTGGCCACAGTCCATTCCTTCCCGGAGCATGTTCCCCTCCTGAGGCACAGGTTAGCTCTGCTGTCCAAGCTAGATAGACAGTGTGGCCTTTCTACAGCAAGCTGGCTGAATATTCCTGTAACGCTATTGCTACTAAATGCACAGCACAAGAGTAGCGGGTCATAGGCCTAATTGATATAAATCAGCTTTTACACTGGTGCTGATGGCTTGAGAAAATCTCTACCTTAACAGTGTGATACCATTCATCACATGGTAAGATCGATCGACCCTCATTTTCTCTCCAATAGTCAGTGCATAAGAGTCTGTAGCATAGACATAAAGCAAAAGAACAGCAATTAAGACCATTTTCAGGGCTTGAATTTGGTACGTTTAAAATTGCAGAGTTCAGTCAATGCATCTTGTCATTCTGTGTACTTGTAGATCACGTTGGATGTTTACTTACTTTAGTTAGACACTGATGTGACATTAATCAGGCAGATTAGGGCTTTGTTTACCAAACATCCCTCTGAGGTTCTTGAGTTTGGGTAGCTGCTCAATCAGCGTTTGTCTTTATTTTGTATGCCTCAATGCTAATTGATTTAGCTCCACTCTATAGCCCCAGTCTCACACAAATAACCACAGACTATGAATAAAAATCCACGTGTGGTTGTTGGCTGTTGTAGGATTAGGATGAATCTTTAAGCGTGAATCCTTTGACACCATCATGAGTAAAGCCTGGCTGCAAGGGTGGGAAGTAACAAAGTACAAAATTTCTGTATTTGCGTTAAATATTTATACTTTACCTGTTTTTCTTTCAACTAATACTTTTGAGTTTTTTACTTACTACATTTCAGAAGAAAAATCTTTATCTTTATCATTTTCACTTCATTTTCAAACACTACATCACTACTTTTCTCATATATAATCAGCCAGCTTCAAAGATTGAATATAAATTCCTAAGAAAACAGCTTTGACAGCTTCCGAGATCTAATACCTCACCGTGATCTGTCTGTTGCTATGCACACTTTGAATTTGGTTACAGCACTTTGTATTGTTACATCAAGCTATTAGCATTCAACTAGTTTGTCAGCATTATCATGATGGCTAACATTTTAGAGAAATTTGGGAATAAAGCTGTTAGTTAACCTTAGCAAATGTTTTTCTTGGCTCCTTGATGAAGTAATTTAGGGCCACTGAAATTACCCTCAGGAACTAAGCTCAGTGTGTGATTTGAGGCTTTTGGGAATCTTCCTTGTACTTTTACTTTTATACTTTGAGTAAATTTAAGAGTTTGTACTTTGTACTTTACCGGAGTATTTGCCACCTTTGCTGGATTGAGCTTGGTCTACTGTATAGTGCTTTTCAGAAACTCCCAATGTGAACTTCTGAAAGTTTAGAACCTTTTTCAGAACAGTAGGAGCTTCTTAGTGATTTTCAGACTGTCTAACAAGGAAGGCAGGCTAGTAAACAGATACAAATAAACTAAACCGAGTGCACTTTGACAGAGAGGATGTTGCAGTTTCTAGTGTCACCTGATCTGAGTACTATATTGAATAGCACTCTCCTTTACACATTTGCCAAGACACTTAAAAAAAATAGTTAAAATAGTTCAGCTATCCTTCAAACAAGTGCAGCTTAAAAAAGCTTCCCTCAGGCACCCTTGTAACGTAGGGTTTGGGTTTTGTTTGTTTCTTGTACATTGTTCTCATGTCTTTTATTTTGGAGTTTAGTCATGGTTCCTATCTTGTCACGTGTTACCCTTGTCTTTGTGTCATGTTCTGATTGGTTCCTTGGTTTCATGTGTCTTTTTCTGATTGGTTGGTTTAGTCATGTGTCTTGTTCCTCACTGGTTGGATTGTGTCATGTTACCTTGATTGTTTGGTATATATAGCCCTCATGCAGCCATTGTCTTTGATTGTGTATTGATGTGGTAACCTGCTGTCTGTCCAAGTCAAGTCTGTCCAAGTCAAGTCTGTCCAAGTCAAGTCTGTCCAAGTCAAGTCTGTCCAAGTCAAGTCTGTCCAAGTCAAGGCAAGTCTTTATTGGTATTGTTGGTTTTCACTTTGTTAAATAAAAGCTGCACTTGGGTTCTTCACTACGCTTGCCTCAGTGGACTGATGTTACAACCCTAAAGCGTTCTTTGATTTGTTAGTCTTGGAGGTTCTATGGAAAACCCTACAGCATAAGGCTTTATTTTCAGGTACAGGAAGCTGTTTAGAAAGCTAGACCTTTTAAATCATCCAAAGGATGACTGGAAAAAAAAAAAAATATATATATATATATATATATAAAATCTCTGCACTGCAAGATACGTTGCAAAACTAGCTTAACGGTACTGAAGCTAACAATGGAGCTGTCCTTCAAATTGATTCCATTGCACTTGAAGAGAATATCTCTTTAACTATCCAAAAAGAAATGTGTAACTTGATGGGTTAGGCACATAGTTATTTTTTTATTAAATTCTGTAGTTTTCAAGAACAACATTCTATTCAAATTTTTACAAATTTTATTTTTATTTATTTAAAAAAGAAACCACACTAATACCTTGCTGAAATACTGTATGTAGCTGAGCTAGAAGCTTTGTCCAACATTACATCTTGAACAAGTTCTTCTTTAATGTGTATATATGCAGTCACTGGTTTATCCAACTTTTCACAAATGTTCACCCTTCCTCACACATTACTACTTCTCTGAATAGAAATTCCTAACTTCCAAAGCCTTCAGAAGTCTGTATAAAAGTCTTGACAATGGCTGTATGCTTTTGGTCAATTTGAATAAGACCTTTTTTTCCAAGGGAAAAAAAAGAATTGTGTGCTGTAGTTTTTGTAATCTGAGCATGTTTGGCCACTATGCAGCGATTCTGCAGTTCCAAGTGTTAAATGACTGAGCTCCAGATGTTTTAACATCTGATTTGCATATCACTGTGTGCATATGTGAGAAAGAAATGAACACATGGCTTTGGGGACTGGAATTGTATAGACATTTGTGGAATATGTTTAGGTTTTATTATTTATGAGTAGATCTCATAGTACATCAGGTGCTTCCTCTCGGCTCAGTGTTCTAATATAGTTATGACACTGGGACTTTAGGATGATCCTTGAAATCTGGTAGGGAAGCTAGAGAATAAGATTGAGGTGTTTAGCTCAGTGGAACACGATATATAACATCATCCATTGGGCAGTACAATGGGACTAGAAGCAGGAGGAGATTGCAGCAGCTGCAGGGGTCAGATGTGTGGAAGAAAAATGTCTCTGCTGTGTTCTCTCCACAGGTGCACGCATGACCTTTGTAGGTTTGTTATCCACTTCTGCTGCAATGCATTATCTTGTTGAAAGTGTTATGGTTGTAGGTGTAGGTAAATCGGACCAGCATAGAATATCAGCAAAGAATTGGCAAGGAAATGGAATATTACTACAAATCTTCACAGATTTCCTATTTCTTTGCAGATCCTCCAGTTCAGTCATGGGGCTTTTTTTCTGTGCAAAGCACAATCTTTTTCAAAAGAATTTCATTAACTTGTTTTTCCTGACCAGAAGGCCCCAAGCCTTTTTCTGCCTCCCCATTTCTCATTTTGCTATTTCTGATATTCTATTCAATAACTTGGCTTCTAACCTTATCTGCCCCACTTTCCGTTTAAGATTCATCTCATGCATGACAGCCGTTGTGTGCAATTTAGGAGCCACTAACTCTGATTTGGGCTTTGAACCCTGTTAGGCACAGACTGATTTCACACTGCCACGCAGGGTAGCTTACTGTTCCTGCTCCCCGGGGATCTTTGAGGACACACACACACGCGCACACACCCACACACACAGTTTATATGACATCACTGGAAGATTTTTGAAAGCAGTGATTTCAAAGTATCACTTCAGAGCTATAATTAAACATGTTTCAGTTTTGGCCACTAGAGCAATAGAAAGTGGTGATATAGTGGATGGAGATTGACTGATCATTCCTTAGAAAACCTAAAGATCCTAGTATGATACATTAATCAGTGGAAACCCATCGTATGTCACAGCAGTCACTGAATTCTGTCAAACAGTCAAAAATGATTTTTTGACTAAATTTGACTTCTGGATTTTAACATACACTCACTGAGCACTTTATTAGGAACACCTGTACACCTACTCACTGATACAATTATCTAGTCAACCAAACATGTGGCAGCAGTGCAATGCATAAAATCATGCAGGTACAGGCTGGCGGCTTTGGGTAATGTTCACATCAACCATCAGAATGGGGGAAAGATGTGATTTCAGTGGTTTTGACCATCGCATGATTGTTTGTGCCAGACGGGCTGGTTGAGTATTTTTATAACTGCTGATCTCCTGAAATTTTCATGCACAACAGTCTCTGTTGAAAGAAATAACATCCAGTGAGCGGCATTTCTGTGAACGAAAACGCCTTGTTGACGAGAGAGGTCAACAGAGAATGGCCAGACTGGTTCATGCTGACAGAATTCTACAGCAACTCAGATAACCACAATTGTGATGAGCAGAAAAGCATCTCAGAATGCACAACACATCGCACCTTGAGGCAGATGGGCTACAAAAGCAGAAGACCACATCAGGTTCCACTTCTATCAGCCAATAACAGAAAGCTGAGGCTGCAGTGGGCACAGGCTCACCAAAACTGGACAGTTGAAGACTGGAAAAACGTAGCCTGGTCTGATGAGTCTCGAGTTCTGCTGAGGCACTCAGATGGTAGGGTCAGAATTTGGCCCATGGACCTGCTTTGTGCCCGTTAATGCCAATCAATAATTGCTTGAATGCAACAGCCTATTTGAGTATTGTTGCTGACCATGCATATCCCTTCATGGCCACAATTTACCCATCTTCTAATGGCTACGTCCTGCATGATAATGCACCATGTCATAAAGCAAAAGTCGTCTCAAACTGGTTTCAAGAGCATGACCATGTTCAGTGTTCTTCACTGGCCTTCCCAGTCACCAGATCTGAATCCAATAGAACATTTTTGGGATGTGGTAGAACAGGAGATTCACAGCATGAAAGTGCACCTGAAAAATCTGCAGGAATTGGGTGATGCAGTTAGGTCAACATAGACCAGAATCACAAAGGAATGTTTCCAACATCTCGTGGAGTCCATGCCATGAAGAATTGAGGCTGTTCTGAGAGCAAAGCAAAACCCTACCTATTAGTTTAGTGTTCCTAATAAACTGCTCAGTGAGTGTATGTTTCATCATCATGTGAATATGAAAAAATATTTTTATTAACTTTTTTTTTTTTCCTACAGAGGTCATGTTAGGTGGATACGTATGAACCCTAAAGACTGAGACCTATCAGCTGTAGATGAAGTTTATTCTTAGTTGTTCTCTCACTTTCACTTCCAGGTCTACATTTTTTTTTTTTTTTAGAAACTATATAAATGTAGTGGCATTTAGATGAAAGAATTATTCTCCAGCCTAGCTGAACAGAAATCTTAAAATGTACATACACAGTGCAAAAGGTGATCTGTGTGGGCCATGTTCTTTAAAGATGATACTGTAGGCGATTTGAGTCAGCTTGTGAGTATGCTAACTCTCTGAAAGGCTCGACGCATGGCAACGTTGCAGTCTGAGATCTGCAACCTGTAAGCATCATAAGATGGTCTCCAACCTGATCTGAGTTCCTTTAAAGTGTGAAATGGCACAAGCTGAAGGGGCTCACACCACACACACAACTACACACACCCACAGGACTCCCTTCACCTCCACACTGCATTCCACACACTCACATGGTTTTTCTAGCTCATCCACTCATCCAGCAGGTTCCCAGGTGGGCCCGGGTCTGTTTCCCTGGCAACCAGGCGGGCGGCAGAGAGGAAAGGAGCACAGATCAGCTCTCTATGTTTATATGTTTAGGTCTTTCACACCATGTCAGATTAAATCAGGTAATTCTGTGTCTTCTGAGATCCAAGGTTTGTTTATATTGCTGAAGATTCTTGCCTTTTGTGGAATTTTGTTGGATGCGCAGTGATGTTATTCAGAAGCAAAAGTAAACAGAGAATTTAATAACCCTCTCATACCTGGGTGCTTGTTAACTCTCTAAAGCCACGAGAAGAAATGGCGTTGAAAACCAGGCTTGTTTAGAGTTCCTCTGTGGATCTAAAGTGGCATGGGTGACCTTAAGGAACTCGTATCGTGGCTGTGTCCTTTTCCTGTCATTTTTTTGCTTGTTTCTTCTATTAGGTGCAAGCAGAGGATAATTAATGTAACATGACTTTTGCCTCAGAGGATTAAAGAAACCATTTGTAATTGTAGAGCCATTGGCCTCCAAAATGAAATTGCGATAATAAACAACAAAAAGCCACCTCCTTTGGGTTTCCTTTGGCAGAGCAGCTGGTAGTATTTTCCGGACAAATTTCAAAAGCAATTGCATTTCCTATTTGTGGACTCATAAATTGTCATATAATTCAAATGCAAATGCAAATCGCATTTTAACGTTTGCATTTACCTTTACACGATTGTACAATATCTGCCAAATTTCAAATGAAAAAGCAAATTCCATTTGCAAATGCATTTCCCGTGTCTTACAAGATATGACCATGTCATTTTGAAATAGCAATAGCAATTACCCCGTTTGCTATTTCACTTTTTTGGCATCACATATGCAGCCTACCAAAATTCAAATGGAATCGCAGTTCCCTTTGCTTTTCTGATGCCTTGCACAGAAACCTGTCAATCAGTGTTGGGGGGTGGGAGCACACTTAACTGTGTAATGTTTAATATTTGCAACTGAGCGAAAGTGTATAATGTTCATGTTTCTTGAATTTAAAAAAAAAAAAAAAAGAGGAGCAGTTTATTTTGGCTCCCAAATGGCTCTTCATTTAGTACCATTTCTGGCTTTTATAATTCAGACAAATTTAGCAATGTTTTGACCTATGATTGGTATGTGTGCACATACATCACTTAAAGTATTCATTGTATTTATACTAAACCTTATTTCCAGAATACCATAATTTTACATTGTGTTTGGTATAAAAACCTTAAATAATTAATTCTAATATTCTAATAAATAATTCTAACAATTCTAATATGCCTGTGAAGGTTGTTAGTAGCCCCTGCTCGATATGATATTTTTATCGTACAAATTCTACGTTCTTTATTTTTTGTTATTAAAATGCATCCAAATGCTACTTCGTTTGCGACTGTCACTCATCTTGTTTTCTGAAATTAAGGATGATCTCTTCGCCACACTGCCGGCCATGCGCACTCCCTGCAGGAGTGAAGCATCAGCATAGTCGCCTGCACGTTTTCCTTCTTGGCCATCAACTGTATCTGACGTCACTTCCAAATACAAACACGCCCATAGTATACTCCCACCCCCAACACTGATTGCAAATGGACTTTGTTTTTCTATTTGAGCTTTGGCAAACATTGTACGTTTGTGTAAATGAAAATGCAAACCGTAATATGCGATTTGCATTTGAATTATGTCAGAAGTTTTGTGTCCACAAATAGGAAAAGCAACTGCAAATTTGTCTGGAAAATGCTTCCATAAGCTGGGAGAGAGGATATATTGAATTACAGCATTGTATTTACAGGGTTCCATGGTATGTTTAAAATGATATAATTAATTCAGTTCTGGAAATGTTTTAAATAAGAATTGCACATAAAGATTTAATACCACATAAAGCTTTAATAATGTGCTTTAAATAATTCCTTAAAACTTAGAATGATGATCATGTTGTAGCACAAGTGTCACTATTCACTATAATACCATGTGGAGTGCAGCAAAACCATTATAACTGACAATGACGTGTGAATAATTAAGCAACTGTAATATTTAATAAATATAAAGAGTGGGAGGAAATCTACATGGACATGGGGAGAACATGAATAGAAATGCCACACAGTCAGTCATCTGAGCTCAGGACTGTGAGGCAGCAACACTCCATGCTGCATCACTGTGCCACCCTGTTACCACCAACTGGCTTATCTTTGGTGTGTTCCAGCCTTATGCCCTGTGTGCACCCACCTACTGTGATCCTGTTGTTGAGTGAATGTATAAGAAGATAAATAGCATTAAGATTGTGAACAGTTAAGTACTAGTGAAAGGAAAGCTGTTGTCTTGAATCCATTCCAGTTAAGACAGTATGAGAAACCCCCTCTCCTTCATGAGATCTTCTGAGAGGTTAAACTGATAGTAGATGATATATATATATATATGAACAGAATGCATTAACATTGGCTTCTCATATGGCTCTGAGTTTTTCCATTATTTCTTCCGATTTTCCCAGGGTATTATGAGCCTGTCTGTTTTCTCAGCTTCTGCATAATCGGTTGGATAGGAAGCTAAAATCTAATAATCATCAGTAGCTCAACACTGAAACTATTAGGGTTGAGCGATGCTTTATATCGCGAGTTCTCGTCGATAGTGTAATAAGAATGAAATGGAGCAAACTATTACACACACTTAAAGGCAGATAGGCATCTGCTTGCATGATTTCAAAAAGGGGCAGTGTTTCAATTCTGTCATTACAGCTCTGTCATTTGTCCTTTCATGTCGTTTGTTTTGTGACTGGACAGTGTGTGCTTAGTATATCTAATTGTAGTTTCTCCTCCAATGGCAATTTGGGGGGGGGGAAGAAAATAATCCACCTCGCTCGCGTTCATTACACACACGTGTGTTTCATGTGCCTTCTCAGTCACTGATGATAACAGATGTGTCAGCAACATGGGCTGAAAAATATCAGCCCAAATGATCACCTAAGATCACTGCATGAATCTTTCGTGTTTCTCTTATCTCTACGTCTGAGCATTTCTAACAGAGCAAGTCTTTGTACTTGCTCAGCAGCAGCAGCGTAGCAGGTCTAGTCTGCCAAGACCAAACCTACTTAGTCTTCATTTCCATCAATAAAAGCTGCTCAATTCATTCCGAGAGTTGTCATGACCGAAATGCCTTTTTATCTTTGAAAGATGTGGGGCTTAGCCTTGCTAGCGCATTTATACCAGCTGCCCCTGTATATACTACAGCTCCGGAACAACCGGTGGAAGGATGTTCAGTATATGATCATTTACATGCTTTCAGTTTGTTTTTTCTTGAGGGAGTATTTAAACGAGTGCATGTTTAAAGGATATCTGAGGAATTTAGAATGTGTGAGCAGCATGGTGTAGTCATAAAAGAATGCTAGAAGTACAGTATTGCTAATTGACTTCTGTTTTCACCGGGCTCTAATCATTATTAGTTCTACACACTGCTTCCCATGCGCGAGTTTGCCAGTGTGCGCATGATATCATCACAAATAAATGTGATTATGAGCCAGCCATGCATGTAATCAGTTGACTTCGTAACTACACAGTGGGTGGCTTATAAGAGCACAGCTTGAAAGCAGAAAAAGAAAGAAAATTGTAATGAATGGATGAAGCATCAAAGCAGTGTGTCTCTGGGCAGCTGTTCAGCCAATTAAAGGTGGATAATGTTACTGACAGTGTTCTCCTTCGCTAAGTCTCAGGTGCAGTGGGCTCCTTAATTACGCATGTGTTCTGCCGACGCCCAGCCTACACTAACACCTGATTTTGTGCTGACAGCTAAGTGTTGGGGCAAATTCAATCATCTTACCCGAGAGAGAACACACTGGAGATCAAAATAGTAGGAATAGTGTTGACCTGTATTTTAAGAGGTTGTGTATAATCTTTTTAACACAAGACACAAATGGTTGAACTTGTCCTGCATGTCAGGCCCATTACACAAGTCACACAAACTTCACAGTTGAATGATCACATGGAAAATTTGCATTTTTTTAGCCACTTCGCATATTATATTTCACAAATATAACATTTCACATGGAATGCGTGTTTCATTTTTGCATGTGATTTTTCTCACAAAATTTATTTTCACATCAATTTCTCACATATAGGGCATGTGGTGTTATTTTTTATTTTTATTTTATTTTTTATTTTTTTTTTTTTTTTAAAATTCATTCATTAATTTTCACAGGACAATTTTTCACACACAGGAAAACGTTTCACTCATTCTTCTTTCAAGAAACTGCATCGTAAAATATGTAAAACCTGCATATACTCTTTTCAGATAGCCTATAATAGACCTATATTATTTGAACGTCATCATTTTATTCACTGTTTTAAAATACAGAAATAGTTACCCAGTAAGCATAGTTATTCCATAGCCTGCATATTTTTTTTTTAGCTGGCAGGAGCTTTGCCAGAAGATAAGCTGTTTTATCGTTTGAGAGAGAGTCCATCCCTGTGAGACCTACTACAGATAAATGCTTAGCAGGAAGAATACTGTTCTATTCCTAAATTATACAGTAATGTAATGTAACATGAATTTTAGCAGAAGCATTAAGTTTAGCGTCTTTATTTGAAAAGGTGTGCCTACTATTCTATATAATTATGTATAATTTATATAATTGTACATAATTTAATAAAAACTGTTAATACATTTAGTACTACATAATTTAATAAATTTAATAATACTTTTTTCTGACAAGGTTATCTGGGCAGATTGAAACATTGTTGCTACATTTTTATATAAATTGATTTGATGACTAACAATAATAAAATTATAAAATTCAAATGTTAAGACTACAAACAAATAGATTTCTGAGATATATAGATATAATGATGCAGCAGCATTGCTTGTTTAGGGTGAGTTATGTTTTGTGATGTGGAGCAAGATTTTTTTTTTTTTTTTTTTTTTTAAATCTTTAAAAAAAAAAAAAGTTTTGTAAGAAACAAATGCAATAATAGAACGATTGGAGGAAGTAGGAAGGATAGTGAGTAATAGCTGGGAAGCTCATAGGAAGGAAATTGAGTAATAGCCGGAATAGAAATCAAAGTTGAATCTAAGCTCCATATCCCTTCAGAGTGGAAAAGAAAATGTCTTTTAAAAAAAATCTTTAAAAAACACATTCAGGACCAGATAAGCTCATACAGTCCAATTTCTGGCAACAATTAGGACAAAAGCTGTGCATGCAAAGCTTGTGTGTTATTAACCAACATACAACTCGGTTTCTGTTCTGTGTACAAGGCAACAGCTTCTCCCACTTACAGATATGCATCTGAGGGAGAACGGTGCAAAAAAAGTGGGAAGTCCAAGTGATAATATGAGAACATTGGACTGCTTCTTTCACAGATCTGACAAAACTGGAATCATTTTTTAAGAAAAAAGTCAACTAAACATTGAGTCAACCACAAGCAAAATAGAGCACATTTTATAATTATACACTTTCTGACATTCTGCAGTTGGTTTTTAGGGTAAAATTGGGACTCAAATAAAATTTGATTGGGAATCAAAAGACATCAGTGCCCTCCACATCATATTTTAAAAGAACTTTCTTAATTAAATTGCTCACCATTATGGAACTTCCATTTCCTCTTTAATCCCAAGCTTTCTTTATTACAGCTCTTTATTACCTGTTTTTTGAATTGAGTGAATATTGGCTGCATCACATCACATTTTTCTTTGTGACTTTATAAACTGAACTCAATTCAGGAAACACACTTCAATTTGGCATGCAAGTGATTATGAGCAATTAAGTTTTTAAAGAAAATTAATTTTCATTTTTGAATATTTGTTTAATTGAATTATTGTTCTCCCTCCCATTTCATTTTACAGTCCAGGATAACCATAGCACAGCAAATGATTATCACCGCACTCCCATTAAGGGACAGAGCAGAGTTTTATAGCCAGAGTTTTAAATCAATATAACACTTTAACACAAAGTCCTTTTGGTTTCTTACACTTGTTTTTCATTTTTTATCCTAAGCCCAAAGCACTGCATGTTCTCTCAGCTGTGAAGATACAGTAGGTAATGAGTCTTGCCTGCAATTGCCCTGTAGTTGTGCAAGTGTGATGCATTGATCGAATTGATGCTTAACAGAGTAGAAGCTGCTTATTGACCTAATGTGCTTGTGTGTTGAGATCGCTTTCACAATGTCACTTCTAACACTCGGAGCAGAGTATGGGGTGGATGCATTAATATGGGTTGAGTCGAGGAATTCTTGTTCTTTCCCAGGACATGCACTCCCATTTATCTAGCTCGCACAGAGGGTTTAATCTGACTCCACAAGGCTCAGATGTGCTGGACCGAAACGAGAGAGTAGCACTGTGCTATTGTCTTGGATGTACTTTGTGTATTTGGTGTAAATAGGCTTGGCCATGGTGTAACTGCAACTCTTGTGCTCTAGCCATTCCCATCATGGAATTCAAGAAGATCAAGCTTGGCTCTTCTTTGATAAAAGTAAAAAATGGACTCAGTACATCCCTACTTTGAAACAGTCCCCTAAACAAGCTATTTCTGTTTGGGCATTAATTTGGGAATGTGAAAAATGATAACCTTCCTATGAGGGTAAGCAGACCAGGGGGGGGGAAAAAAAAAAAAAAAAAAAGATATGTCCTTATTATTTTTGTAGTTTCTCCTATAGAGCAGTAAGATGGAAAATGGAAATAAAATGGACATCTGCTCAAGTCTCCTGTCTCTCTGCTTTTTTTTCCCATGAGAAGTCCTCAGTATTCTTACATCTCCTCTAGTATACAGAGTATTTGAGTATGCTAAATACTTCAGTCTATTTATTTACTGTTTACATTATATTATTTACCTTTTGGCTCCTGAGTGGTGCATCAGAAATTGCGTTCGCCCTGTCATTGGGAGATTATATCTGGGTTTAAATCCAGATGATGTAACAGCTGTCCGTGGCCAGGAGTCTAAGGAGGGAAATTGGCCGTGCTCTCTTGGTTGGAGGGATGGTATGCTCTATCTCCCCGGTCAGCCACAGCGACACTAGCCAATCGTGCATGTCTGAGATCATGTACAGTATGTGGAAGAGGGTAGATATCGCTTTCCTCCATATTATTAAGATTTCATTTTTATCAAGCATTTAAAGTTGTATTTGGAAAAACAGATCAATTCTGTTTTACTTAAATATTATTTGAACTTGATTTTAATATGCAGTTAAGCATTCGCCTTGTGATCAGGAGATCTCAGGTTTAAATACAGCTGGTGCCAAGTGTGGCCCATTTCGACTCCGTTAATCTCAGAATAATCTCATGTCTCTTTTTTTGTGACATTCCACTTCTCAATAAGCAAATTTAGAAGAAACATTTTCGACGAAGTTGATACCTAAAACACAGGTGAGAATCACTATTTAAAGCTTTTGAGATACCAAAGAGAAAGCTTTAAGCATTTTTTTTTTTTCTGTAGAGGACATTGCGAGTTCATAGCCAGAGTTGGATTCTTGAACAAGGCCATTTTTTCCTAACTGCTCGGCTATATGTTTGTAGAATGTAAAACGTACAGGCTTAGAGGATACACCAATATTGATGCTATTGCCTGTGATGTTCTTTGTGCTTTTAATGTCAGTGCACCACCTGAACACCTGTTTTTCCTCTGTGTTGTTGATTTCTGGTGCTGTTAATTAATCTCCATCTGTTATGTGAGAGAACAGTTTGGAAATTGGATTTTCAGCCAATTATCTGCCTATTCACTGCTTTAGTTTGCCATTTTCACCACACACAGTTTCAGCTTAGTTGTCACTGATTAGCACTGAAGGAGTTGTTGTCGGCAATGTCATCAGTTTTCAATTTTCTGCCAAATTCAAACATTCTGCTCATACATCATGTCCCTAACTGATTAATTCATTGCCTAGAACTAATCACCCCCACACCCCCAATCTATGGGCAAGTTAGGTTGACATTTTCCCCCAGTACTTTATAAATCCGCAGCTTGCTCTTTGCACCTCTCACTAAGGTTGATCCTCTCTGACAAGTCCGCTCTATAGGGAGACTGCAAATAGTATGCTTTATGGGCGCACGGGGAGTTACATGCCACCACCTCCATGCTCCTCATGACTATGCTAATACTCCCACCCTTACACATCATTATGGCACCTATGGTCCAAACAGGGGTTATATCGTAACAAATTAATCACACATCTCTTTGAGGCAGCATGTTCTACTCGGCCAGAGTGCAAAGTAAGGGTGTAAAGAGCATTTTATAGTGAGTTTTATGTAACAGCAATGGATACTGTGAAGTAAGAAATAGGTTTGGATCTTAATCAGAGGAATGCATGCCTAAGGCAATGTGGTGAAAATACGCTGATGCTTATCTCTGTGCTGAGTATATCATTTTTATGTTTTAACTGACAAGATGGAAATCTTAAAAGGTAAAAATGGTATAAAAAGTTTTAAAAGAGCAGAAGAATCAAAGAAAAGAGAAAAAAGGTCATAGAATGATGTATAAAGATCTCTCTCTCTGTTGAAAGCTAGCTCTTTCAGAGATTAATACGAATTTAATTTTCTTGCGTTATATTTTTTACACATTCTCTGGGGAAAAAAAAAAAGATTTAATCTATACCACTGTTTCTCACTGGAGTGGATGTGCCTTTTTTGTATTTTTGTATTTTTTTTTTTTTTTTTTAACCCCCCCGTTATGCAGTGTGAATGCAGTGTACCTTTAGACCTTAGGACCATGGTTGTACCTTAAATGAGTTTTAAAGTACACTATATTAACTTCCCCAGGTAAAAGATGAGGGTGACCAGTGGAAATACAGTTTAGTACTTTTTTTTTTTTTTTTTTTTTTGTACTTGTGTATTTGTACTACCCCTCACTGAGCAAAACTGTCAATGGTCTGTTAGTGTTCAGTTAGTTGAGTTTTAGATCAGGGGTTCTAGAGACCAATTTAGCATTTTAATAAATACTCCTGACCCCATGAGTACACTTTTATGAATGTATTGAAATATTAAGCTCCTGATTTAATGATCCAATATTATTGGATAATCTATTAATTCAAATTTTATTTCTGAACTTTCTCCTGACAGATCTTATTAGGTCCAAGTTGACATTATTAATAGCGCTAATTGTTTTTGGGTTATTGAGGTTTGGATTAAACCCATTTGATTCAAATAGCCAGTTAAACAGGCTAATAACTATAAGAACTCAATGATAAATATAATAACCACTAATGGATCAAGATGGATCATGGACCTCCTGGCTGTGCCTCCTGGACCCCACTTTGAGAAGCACTGGTTTAGCATTTGTTCATGGCATACAGATTGTTTTAAATTCTCCAGTTTAACATCAGTTCCCACGTAGCATTTATCTTTATTCCCAGGGAAAAGCTGTACCAATTATCACGAACAAATGAAAAACACTGTTGCAATGCAAAATGTTTAACCTGCCTGGTTGTATTTTATTGTATTCTTTTGTAACCAAGCATCTTGCAGAACCAAAAGGGACTTAAGATTAATGAAATAAAGAACAGTGCATAAAGTAACACAGCATAGCCATACATTTTATTCACACCACCCAATTCCTGTTTTCCTTGTTCCCTTTTCAAACAATGTTAAAGTAAATGTCCATTATAAGCCCTATAATAGCATTCAAAAGATCATGAACAGTGGCATAAAATCCAACAATACCAGGTGCATAAAAGTCTGTTACACTTTTATACGAATCATCTTAACTAGGGAATTTGACAGGGAATAAAATTACAATGCTGTTTCATATGTATGCAGAAAATATTATTTCACAGTGCTACTTCCAGGACTTTAACATAAATATGGTTAAAAAGTCATACTTATTTAAGACATTAAGCTAAGTGCATAAAATGTTGTATTGTTTTAATTTGGAATCATTATACGGTTACTAGAGTAAATTTTCTTTGGTATATTTGACTATGTCCTAGTTCTCCATCATTCTACTGAGCTTTAAGAGTGCTTCTGAAACACGCTAAGAAGAAGCCTTTATTTGTCACACATACATTACGGTACAGTGAAATTCTTTTCTTCACATATCCCAGGTTGTTAAGACGTTGGAGTCAGATCACAGGGTCAGCCATGATACAGTGCCCCTAGAGTAAAAAGGGCTAAAGGCCTTGTTCAAGGGCCCGACAGTAGCAGCTTGGTAGTGCTGGGGCTTGAACCCTATGATCAGTAACACAGAGCCTTTAACCACTGAGCCATAGCATGCATAGTGACAAGGAAGCCATTTGAGATTCTTCCTAGCTGTGTGTTGGAGCTTAAAATATTCCTGTGTGAAGACAACTTGTTGATTAGCATGGTTACTGTGGGTAAATAAATAAAAACAAGTCGGAAGTTTCTGATTTCAGGATAAAATTAAGATATCGCTTCCTCATGCTTTCTTAAAAGAAGGCACATTACACCTTCTGTAGTTATGTAGCTACATGTTTGAAACAAATGTTTCACTTTTGGAAGAGGGGAAAAAAAAAGAAAAGAATGTTAAGATTAATGAGCTACAGGATGAGTGAGGGGGTTGTGTTAATTTGGCATGGACTTTTTGTGTTCCCTGGAAGAATGTGTATCCCACATTACATCCTTAATAACTGCAGAACATTCGAATACACTAGGAAGGGACGAAAGAGGTGCAATGCTAACATTATGGCATTTGTCTTTGATTTACACTCTGTATCTGGTGTAAATTGGCCACCTGCTTTGCCTCTAGAGCTGTTAATTAGTTTCTGTTAGTGTCCTTCACAAATGAAGCACTGATTGTTTTTAAAAGGTGGATACACAGCTGAAGGTTGTGTATTAATCTAACTTCTGTCTTTCTCTGACAGCTCTTCCTAGCTACACGTGTGGCAACCCCGGGCAGCTGCAGAATGGCCTCCAGCAGGGCTCCACTTTTAACATCGGGGATAAGATCCGCTACAGCTGCAGCCAGGGTTTTGTTCTGGAAGGCCACGCTGTGCTTTCGTGCCTGGCCACATCCTCAGGCACGGCTGCTTGGGACTTCCCCCTGCCCTACTGCCGAGGTGAGTGCGAGCTGCATGAGAGAGACATGAGAGGAGTTTACGACATGTCTTTATCAGACAGGCACCCTGATGTTTATCAGCGAAGGGGCTGCGTGCAGCCATTTGTCCTGGTTGAGAGGGAGCAGAGGCACCCGCTGCGTTGACACTTGCCAGGGTGGAGTGGCGTGGGCGGATGCTTTGTCAGCACTGTCACCCAGAACAGATCCTTTAGGCCAGTTTAGGACACTTTTATTATTGGCTGAATACATCTGAATGAGTAGCGCATCAATGTCTGGAGGTCACGTATTATATATTTTGGCACTGTGTAAGTGAATACACATGTCATATATAACTGTATACATCATCTTATCTTAAGCACTTATGCACTCTTGATAATGTGGCACACATTCACCATCAGGTGTATATTCAGAAGAAGTTGTAGTTTTAATGAGAAGTTGAGTAAATTTAAACAGTGCAATGCACACTGTACTAGCATTAGTCATATCACAGCTTTGCACTGCACTGTACTGTATTTTGCTCAGTTTTGTCAATGATTATTTTTTTCATTTTTTAAATATCTGTTGGTCATTGGTCATATTTGTCCAGGCATGAGGAGCACAATCTACAGTTACAGCCTCAGCAATAAATGCATGAATCATCTGGAGCTCATTATTTTTGAACATTCATATCTGATAAAGAATTTGTTTTATAATAGCAAAAGGGAGCAGGGTTTTCATTTCTCTTCTTTTTGCCCGGATGAAGTTGAAGCAGTTTATTAAACCTACACTCCTCCAGGCAATTCCAGATTAAAAAAAAACGATTATCCCAAGCATACAAGGCTAGCGATTGTTCCACCTTATGTACATTTTTGACAAAGTATGTGGACCATCACACCCGTATGTGAGCCTTCTACAAACTGTTACCACAAAATTGGAAACATACAATTGTATAGGATGTCTTTGTATGCTGTAGCATTAAGAGTTCCTTTCACTGGAACTAAGAGGCCCAAACCTGTTCCAGCATGACAATGCCTGTATGCACAGAGTGAGGTCCATGAAGACATAGTTAGCCAAGGTTAGTGTGGAAGAACTCGAGTGGCTTCCACGGAGCCCTGACCTCAACTCCACCGAACACCTTTCAGTGGGTGTTCTCTCACATTTAAAACTTACTGACTGTTACATAGCGCCGACACTGGAGACTCCTTCTATACATTTTAAATAAGCATCTCCTTTAAGAAAGATTCACCATAACAATGATTAGAATGCATTCTTTGTTTAATAATTTTTGTGTTAACCTTAGAATGTGACATGTCTGCCATGCAAGTCGCTGTGAAAGAGGTGTTCAAATATATAGAAATTATAATGTTTACTGTATGTAATGTAAATTTTAATATAAACCTGTAATATGAATTACATTTGGCACTCATGTCAGAACTATTGTTGTAGGAAATGAATCAACACCTTCTGACCAGTCAGATTTAAGGGTTCGACTGTACTGTGATAAATTTTTTTTATTTGAATTCATCAGCATCATGATCACAATTGCTTGTCCTAAAAGTTAGTTATTTGTTACTCTACCCACTTTTGATCTTCACACTTCATTTCCTGTGACTTATTTCGGTTTGAAGTCTGGGAGTTTGCTCCTTACATCCCCATCCCATGTGTGAATGGTGTGTGACAATGGCTGCTGGTGGTGGTGGTCTCTGGGCTGTGTGTGTTCTTTGAACAGGCTGGTATAAAGCAATGCCATCTGTGCCCAGGCTGTAGGAGTCAGGAAGCCCACGTCCAGTCCCACATGCTCAGACATGCAGAGCCAGAAAGGGACCCCCCACAATCCTCTAAACCCTGCAGGTGGCCCATGAGATTATGGACCCTTAGTTGGTTCTGCGTCGTGTTCACGCATCCTCCCATGCTGCGTTTCATATCTCACACTCATCTGTGTTTTGTTGCCACTGCCCTCTGCTTTTGCCTTTTTTTTTTTTTCTAACTGATTCAAAGCTGCTGACTCTCCTGTCCCTGCTGTTCTGTATTGGATTTGTGCAGAAAAGCATTCACACACACAAGCCATAAAAATGCCATTGTTCCACGATTAATTACATGCCAATGGTGTACAAACTAACATTTTACGCAGTGGCTAATTGGAGTCTTGTGGTGATGTTGAAAGGCTTGCATGTGCATGCGCATGTATGTATACATACAGTGCCATGCATAAGTATTCACTCCCTTTGAACTTTTCCACATTTTATATAGTAACAATCTGGAACTGAAATTGACTTGCTTGGGATTATTTGATATAAATTGACACAATAGTTTGTAATATTGAAGCAGGGGAAAATCAACATAGCTTGCAAAGTTATTTACAAAAACTGTAATAAAAGTTATGATTGCATAAGTATTTCCCCCATTGCTGTGAAACCCCTGATTACATTCAGCTAGATCCAATCAAGCGAATGGACAGACTGGTTCAAACTGACAAAGGCTACAGCAACTCTAATAACTACTCTTTACAACCGTGGTCAGCAGAAAAGCATAAAAGTTCCTCTCCTGTCAACAAAGAACAGCAATCTGAGGCTACAGTGGGCACAGGCTTACCGAAACTAGACAGGTAAAGATTGGAAAAACATTGCTTGGCCATCAGCTTGTTTGTATTTTGAGAAATGGAATAAATAAGCACATTTGTTAGAACCTCCTTTATATTCTTCTATATTCTCTAACAATTTTTAAAAAAAAAAAAAAAAAAAAAAAGAGATTTCCATGCACATCTCTTGATGAATATAGTTGATGTAGCTGGCATTTCTACCTCAGGTTTTTTTTTTTTCCCTTCTTTCCTCCTTCAGTATTTCCAGGCATAGTGGTAGGGTTTATACACACACAAATATATATTTCTTTTCAAAAACCTTTTCAAAAGGCTTACATATTCTTGATGACCTTGCCATCCCTCTCACTTTCTAACGGTTTCCTTGCTTTATTATGGTCAAAATATTCTGTTGGCCAGAAGGGGGCAGGAGGCCGGACTGCTTTTCTCTGCACAGTCACAGAATAATAAGCTTGCCTTCCCTCTTTAGTGCCAGTTTTTTGGGCCTGTTCCTTTAAACACTGTTACAATAATTGGCTCACCATGATTATCTGTTTTTCTTCGCTGTTGCACATGAACAGTCCTTTACACTGAGATGATTCATCCTTCAAATATGTGAACATGTACATTCAGAATTCTTCTCCATTCTGGGCGCTTCTCCATCACAGATCTCAGTGTCTCAATGGGAGTGTGTTCAGCATTCTGCATTCTAAATGTCAAAGCAGCCTGCCAGCTTCCCACCATGGCAGAGCAGCCAGAGTGATCTTTCCAGAGGGGAGACAGGAGAGAAAAAGATAACCGTACAAGGATCAGACCAGATCACTTCTCTAAAGAAGTGCCTCTTTTGTTTTGTTTTTTTTTTTCTTTTCTTTCTTTCTTTCTCTCTGTGATTCTTGCTGTCAGGTCTAGGGGTGCTGGTTTGCACCTCTCTTTCTCTCTCTTTGCCATGTTGTCATGGTAGCTGCAAAGCTGGAGGAAAGCACTGCGCGGGGGCAGGCGAGCAGAGTCAACGCTCTTTTTGTAAGGGACTGGATTTGCAGACTATGTTCATAAGGCTGTTTTTTTTTTTTTTTTAGTGAGCATCAGTGCAAAAGAACTTAGAACTTTTTGGGGCGAGGGACCTTAGAGAGTTAATGAATTAAACTCTGATTAATTCACTTAATTAATTCACTAACTGCCTCAGATTGGTCATTTAATTATTTATTTCATGGCAACACTAAACGCATAGAACGAGAGTTATTTTTTGCTTTTTATGCTTGGGCTATCTAAATATCATATTTTCCATAGTATGAACTGTAATGACTTTTAGAAATGATGCGTTTTCATTGACAAGTAAATATCAGATCAGTCAGATCACGCCTCATCAAAGGATTTGATGGAATTGCGTGGGAGGTTGAAAGCTGTCCCATAATCAGCATGTGTGAAAAAGCTAGAAAATGAGACCCTTTCTCCCAACCTCTTTTCTGTTCAGCCTTCTCGTCTTGGTTTGTACTGTGTCTCCCAAGAGAGTGTGGAGATTGACAGGTCTCCTGGATGATTGACAGGGCTCGGGGCCCCTGCTCTGCGTTTTTCATCCCTGGAAAGGAATCATATTGTTAGCAAGCCAACGCTAATGAATCCCACGACGCCATGACTAGAAGAGCTCTGAGTCCTGGGAAGACGAGTGAGATCACTCACCTCTATATTAAAATAGACACAGTCTTAGGATCTATCTGAAGTGGTCAGCAGTGGTACTACCGTATGATTCAGTCTATCCCCTTTTATACTGCAGTACACATTTATTCTCAAGCATTCAAACCGTATAACTGCCTCTCTCTCTCTCTTTCTCTCATAAGCCAGAAAAGACCTCATTATACCTCCCTTCTTTACATGCTGAGAAGGAAGCTTATAGACCTAGCCCCTTCCCAGAATCCTTTGCTGCAGTGATGCCTGCTGGAATGGAGGCATTTAAAAAGAACAGACATGTTTATGTCTCAAACACTGTTTGTCAGTTATTTATTTTTTTCTCTTGTGTGGGTATGGGTCAGCGCACACTGCCATTTTCGGACAGTATGTGAAGGTCCTGCATCATGGCTACCAGAAATCCAACATCTTTCAGCCTGCTTGGCACACACACAAACACACCAGACCAATCTCAGTCTGCCTTGTGCTACGTCCCACATCTGAGACATCTCGCCTGCTGTAACATCCACTCCATCCAAAACTCCATTCAGATCCAGCGTGTAAATCTGCCATCACCTTTTGAGTCATTTATTATATGACATGAATTTTTATCAATATTTTATTCATTCATTCATCTTTGTTAAATACTTTATCCTGGTCATTGTCACAGTGGATCAGGAGCCTATTTCGGGAACACTGAGTGTGAGGCAGTTTTAATTGGGAATTTAGGGTAGCCAATTCACAATGTGTAATTTGGAAGGGTTGGGGAAAACCGGGCAACCCAGAAGAAACCCACATGAACACAGAGGAAGCATGTGAAATTCTACACAGACAGAAACCCATGCTGCTCAGAGCTATGAACGGCTGCACCACCATGCGGCCCCATTAATTGTTCAGCTTTATACACTGCTCTTATGGATGCATCAGGATTTCTTTATATCAAACCGGTAAAGGTTGGATCAGTGTAAAGCATGCATACACCTGCAGAAGAGCTGGATGTGCATAAAGCAGAGTTGCCAGATTAAATCAACTGTTTTTATTTAAAAACCTGTATGCATCTAAAAACAATGCACTTGCTCTTTTATTGCTGTCACTGACACTTAAAGCACAACACAGACTTGGTGGTTAGCCACAGAACTGGCTAGAGGGAAGGAAAACTGGCAGGGATGATGAATCCCACCAAGCTTTGGCTAAATAGGCTAGAACACTAACCTACACACAAGAAACATAAACCATCATGGTGGTATACCATACACTACAGACAAGCACAGACTAAAACACATTAATTAGCTAACAATAACCAGTTTTCTGGGGAAAAAAAATCTATATCACCAACACGGTGGACAGGTTACTGAGCCCAGGTTACTGTCTGTATGGAGTTCTCCATGTTCTCCATGTTTCACTCCTCAGGTTTCTCAAATAACTGTGCAATAGAAGAGTCATGTAGAAAGACAGTACTGTGGTGGGAATTCCAGCATATATAAATTTACATTTTCACTTTTGCAGGATTCTTCCATAACTGCCCAATAGCTAAGAAGAGTCTATGGTGGGAATCCCAGGACATCTCTTAATATAGTAGGCATGTCCTCTCAAGAAAGTGTCAAGACACTCCTTGAGCTTTATCCCAACTTGTCCCAGTTCAAACAATTCACAGGAGCTTTTTTCATGATATTTTTAATATGTTTCCCCTATTTTCAACCTGTAAATTATTCAATACATATGGGTCAAAATTGAGCTGGAACAGAACTTATGTACAAAAATGTGTAGCACCTGTACAACAATGAGTGTAATTTATTTGTTGTTTTTTTTTTTTTTTCATTTTTGCTCATTTTGGGTCATATTGTGGAAAGTCACCAAATTTCAGTTAAAAAAAATCAAGGTGTATGAATGTTTAAAAGAGAAAAATATAGGCATGATATCCAGTGTTATGCAGTGAAGGATGTCTGGAATAAAAAGCTTTAATTGTGCTCTGTCACATTAATTAAGCTATTACATTATTTAGCTAGCTAAATACTTGGTTATTGATTTTTTTTTTTTTTTTTTCCCCCTTGCATAGTGATTTTTGCAGCCATCATTGTTTGAAAAACCACCATAATGCATGCTTCCCTCAAATCTTTTATGTCTCTCTCTCAATTTTAATTTGAGAATTTCCCACAGTAATAGTCACAGGCCGTCAAGCTGGCCAGTAGTCTGTAAAGGGTCAGCCCTGTCTGAATTCACCTACTCTCTCATGCCGGGAGGGAGAGTCTGGTGGGTGTGTAGGTGAATGGGAGATTTGTGCTACTGAAAAAGGAGGTCAGATCCTCAGGCTCAAGTTTTCTCACTGTCAAAGTTTTGATCCCTTTGATTTTCCCCAAGGAGGGATGGAGGAAGAGGCAGTGGGAGGGAATGGGGTGAGAGATGGGAGAGAGGGAGATTTACCCTCTCAAAAAAGTAGTTTCATTATCCTGAGCTAAACGACTAGCTTAGAGACAGACAGACAGAGAGATAGAGAGACAAAGAGGGAGCACAAGATGGAGAAGTATCTCTTATTGAAGAAATTGAGCCAGAGGGGTTTGATTTCCATGGCAGTGCATAAGCATATGTAGCAGTTGGGGTGACTGTCTCCTTAAAACAATATTTAAGAGGGAGCCACATTGTGAGCGCAAATTAACCAAAATCTGAATTTATCTCAGTTAATTAACCACATGTTTCAGTGGTTTCATCAAGCCTCCTGTTAGCAACAGTGTGGTAGAGTTATATCTTGTTTAATCCACAATGCTAGAACAAAACTAATCAAGATGTTTATGGAATTAATCACTCTCATATTGCATGTGTGTGCATGCTTTTGCAGCAGACGATGGCTGTGGGGGAACACTGCGAGGTCAGAGCGGCATCATCACAAGTCCAAACTACCCACAGGAGTATAACAACAATGCTGACTGCACATGGACAGTGCTGGCTGAGCCAGGTGACACCATCGCTCTCGTTTTCAACGACTTCCAGCTAGAAGAAGACTACGATGTCCTGGAAGTCAGTGGTACAGATGGCTCTGCACAGTGGTGAGTGTGTGTGTATATCTATCTAGCCTTTCCACCCCTGCATTCACTGCGTCTAGATATGCATGGGATGTGTGATAAACACCGTCATACACAAAACACATTCACATGAAGAACTTCAAAAAAAAGTAACTGAAGTGACTATGTGGTTCTCTGCGTACTATGCCATAAAACCTTTATGGTGTATCCCCACTGCAGATTTGGTCTTGAGTTACATCAGAAATTGCACTGAAAAGGTATTACATTTAAATGCATACACCCTGGTCCAAAGAAAATAAAACTGCCTGATATAGGCATTGTCAGAGGAGAACTTTGTGTTATGCTTTCTATTATATTTTCTATTTTGTTTTCAGTAGAGATTTATTTGTTTGTTGGTTTTGTTTTATATATTTTTTGGAATGGAAGTAATAAAACACGATGGGGCACACCGCTATAGGAAAGTAATCAAAGGCATGGTGCTGTTTTGAGGCCCAGCGCGAAGCAAGTTTTCCTTTTATATCACTGAAATTTGACAACACTAACAGATTTTTTTTGTATTTATTAAAGTATGACATTATCACTAACGATATAGCAGCTATAAACAAAGATTCCTTCCCTAGCCTCTCTTTATTCTCTCTTGGAAGTTAATAAGAGAACAAAAAAAAAGAGCTTTTCATCTTGCCCCCTTTTCCGTGTTCGAAGGTTACAGCTTTACTTCTGACTGTAATAAAGGACTGACACTAGAGACTCCTTCCAAAAATCTCCTCACCGAAAGCTTTTTTTTTTTTTTTTTTAAATCCATATTAAAAAATAAACCTTGAATTAATATAAAGCTTGCAGCTGATGTTATAGAAAATTAATCAACACCTTCTGACCAGTCAGATTTGCGAATTCTGAAGTGCTGTCGTATAAATTTAAACACTTTTACCTTCATTTTTTATTGTTACATCAACATTTTTTAGATGGTATATACATTTCTCTTTAGTTTTGGTTTAAGTTTGTTGTATGCATGTTATTTTCATTACAGTGTTTCCTACACATGTTATACATGGTTTGTTGAGCCAAGGTAAACTGATTACCTCCTGAGAAAACAGCGGGTCAATGTCCAATTTGGCAGTGACATGAATAATGATCTCAAGTCAGAGTTAGGGTTAGGTCATTCAGATCGCTGTTTCAAGTTGCCACATTGGGTGCTCCGTCAGCTGCCTCGAGCTGTTTATAACTTAGCTTGAGCAATTAGTGAGGCGTTGTGCAGCTTGCGCCCCTTCTTATGAGGAGCTGAAAACATAGATCTAAAAACAGTTACTGATAACTTTGCATTTTTTTCCCTCTATCAGCGTTTTTACTCTTGTGTGAAAACCATGATTTGTCATGGCAACAAAGGTTTATATGTAGAAGTTCATCTTGACTATCTTATGGATGGGAGGACTACATGATTTCACTGTGCACTCATATGTGAAAAAAGCAGCTCCGCCTCTGATTTGCAGCTATTACGCTAGAATAACCTTAGTAAAATACAATCAGAGGGCATGCTTATTATCTTTTGTGTGTCCAGGAATTGTATGGAAAACTGTCGGTTTACTGAATTCTAATGAAGGTGGAAGATCATGATTGAACACAGAAATTTATAAGAACGAAATTTAAATAAATGTATTGAAGTAAATGCAGAAATGGTAACCCCAGTAAACTATTAGTGATTGTAATACAGGAAATGTTAAATGTTAATCTGATGTTAAAATTGCAATCATTTGTATTGTCAGTTGGCTGCACAGAGGTGCAGTAGCTTTGGTAGCTTTACCTCCTCACAGTTCCAGGGTCCCCAGTCCAATACTGATCTGTGTGCATGTTTTGCCTGTGTTTGTGTAAGTATCCTTCATGTTTTCAGATTTTGCCACATTAAAAAAAAAAAAAAACATACTATTAGGGGTACTGGCTACTAAATTGTCACTAGATGTGAATGAGTGTGTGAATGTGTGTGTAATGTGTGTTACTGGGCTAGACTCCAGATCCATGATGACCCTGGCAAGGACAAAGCAGTTACTGAAGATGAATGAATGGTCCAGGAGTCAGTCAATGAGAGAAGTTGACTGGCAGTGTGGGGGTGAGGTAACAAGCCTCAGTATAGTCAGGAGATATAGGACATAAGATCAAATAGTCTTAATGTTTGTTGTTTGTAATATCAACTCAATACCTATAAATTATGTATGGGATTAAAACAGAGCACCCCATGCCCCAAGTATACAGTGCCTTGCATAGCTATTCTGCATCAAAGTTCTGGAAAAGTATTGATCAGAGTTTGGGCATTATTATTTTGAACACTCCACAGAACACGATTATTAAAAAATGGAAAGAATATGGCATAACTGTGACTCTACCTAGAGGAGGCCATTCAACAAAAGTCACTGACTAGGTAAAGAGGACATTATTCAGAGAAGCAAGCAAGAGGTCAAAGATAACTCTGAAGCTGAAGAGATTCCACAGTTTAGAAGAGAGAATCTGTTCACAGCCATAGGACACCAGGACAACCACAGTGCAGCCAATCCACACAGCTGGGCTTAATGAAATGGTGAGATGAAAGCCATTTCTTTAAAAAAAAAAAAAAAAAAAAAAAAAAAAGGCCTTATGAAATCCCATTTGGAGACTCTAAACATGCGGAAAAAAGTTCTCTGGTCAGATGACCTCAAAATTTCTCTCTTTGGCCTTGGCACAAAGCATTACTTTTGGTGTAAAACCAACGCTGCTCATCACTCTAAGAATACCATGGCCACAGTAAGGCATGGTGGTGGTGGCATCATCAGGATGCTTATCAGTAGGAACTGGGAAATTGGTCGGAGTAGAGTGCAAAAAAGTATGAAGCCAAATACAAGGCAATCCAAGAAGAAAACCTGTTTCAGTCTGAGCATACTGCCAAAGCTACATTAAAGTGGTTCAAAGCCAAAAAAATGTTAGAATGGTCCAGTCAAAGCTCAGACCTCAGTCTAATTGAGAACCAATGTTCTCCAACCAATCTGCCAGAGCTTGAGCAATTTTGCTTATAAGAATGGGCAAAAATATCAGGATCCTGATGGAGACATATATTCCAGAAGACTAATTGCTGGTTGGTGAATATGCATCCAACCAATAAATGTCCACTTATTGATTAATTAACCTTTATATCACATTAACAAATATTCAAGTGTTAGACATATTTTTTTTTTAAATCAAGTGCTAAAAAAAATCCAATTAAGTTCATTTCAGTTCTAAAAATTTGTAAAAGTGGGAAGAATGCTTATGCAAGGCACTGTATTTCAGATCTGTGTGAAACGTTGCATTATTTTCTGTATGCCTATTAATGTACAACTTGTTGAGCTTATTTTATGTATATTGTGTTGATTGAGTTAGTCTTCTGTGTGTTATGCTGAGATAAATGGTAAGCTATACAAAGCTTTGACTGATAATGCCAACAGACATACTGAAACCTGAGACAGATCTTAAAACACAAAGAGAGATGCCCAGACGTGCACATGAGTACAGGAAGTGATTGAGGGGACGGTGTCAGGAAGAGAGGCTGATTAGTAAATGAGTTCAGATTGCGGTGTCATTTCAGTGGGCAGTTGTATGATGAGCAGAGAGATGGAAAGGAAAGGGGGAGAGAAAGGACAGAATACTCAGAACTGGCCCTGCCAACTAGATAGTTTGGACTTTGTTCGTTTGGCTCTGAACACAGTGATGAGGACTTTCGCCTGACCAGAGATAAAACTTCTCTGTTAATGCTACTTTCCTATCCAGTGTGATTCAAAGTCTTACATGCTACCTGCCTGAACATAAATTAACTTTGCCAGTAGAAATTCCTCCATTTCAATCATTGAACGGGGTATTTTTGGAAATGGCTAAATCTTGAAACTGTTAGGTGTCTTTCTACCGCTTTTTCCCAAAAGTACTTAGCTTCTGAGCAGCTGCACATTCGTTAGGATACTACAAACTCCAAGAGGTCACAATTCCACTTTTTCAAGTACACTTTGGGTTTGACTGTGATTACAGTATCTCTTCAGTGGGAACCCTGGGGCCTCTGATGTTAGTGTTAAAAAAAAAAAAACAAAAACAAGCTGAGCTTTTAACTAAGGTCAGTAATGTGTGTTGAACAATCGCTTATGATGGTGGCTCATTCTGGTATCATTGGAGTATTTTGTAGTCAGTATTAACTGTGGATTTATGCTTTCAGATTTGTGATATTGTCATGACTCATAAGCTATAAATGTTGTTAACTTTATTCATATAGAACAACAACAGAACACACTTGTTTAAATTCAACCAACTTTCACAGGAGATGTTGTGTTAATGTTGAAACAAACAGTAAACTTGTACATCGTAATTTCCTGGACTGGCTCTCCTTTTCATGTCCTGGTTGATACCAAGAGTAACCAAGAGGATATTGGGCTTTTTCTTTTATTTTTCATTGTTTAACTTCAGTAGCATACATATACATATATGTTCACACACTCACACACAGAATAAATATACACAGTGCCAATATAGAAATAGGAAAACTCTTATTGAGATTGACAGATATGTACCTCTGAACTCCTTATATCCTTTCTCTCAGCCCTCCTGTCTTCTCCTCGTCACCACACATGGGGTCACAGCAGAGCCTTTAATTAAGCACGCAATAGCTAAAAGAGGCGAGCAAGCAGACAGAGAAAACGATAGAGGTAATAACGTGGCATTGTAATTTGACCTTCGAGTGCTCTGGAGTTTGCAGAGGGAAAAAACATAATATAAACTAAATAAAATGTAATATAAATTTACATACATAAATACATACATAGAGATATATACATATAGAAACCATAGCTCTCTGCTCATGCCAGATCATGGGCAATTAACCTATGAATATGCAGCAAATGCTGAAAGGAACTGTGCATGAGGAGTGTCATCTACTATGATGTAGGGCCAGTTAGAGGCACAGATGTGGAAGTTTCGTGTGTATGTGTGTGTATATATATATATATATATGTGTGTGTGTGTGTGTGTGTGTATAAATATAAAATGTGTGTATAATATAAAATACACACACACAGTTAGGTCCGGAAGTATTTGGACAGTGATGGAGTTTTTGTGATTTTGCCTTTATACACCACCACAA